>CAJUYG010000233.1:115950-184663 GCA_910591675.1 Galerucella calmariensis | reverse complement strand
ATGGAAAGGGTGAGAACAATATATAAACCTGTTTACAATGATAAAATGAATATTAGTTTAATATTTTTAAATGAAATTACTCATCTCCTTCTTAGAAGATCATAGGAATTCAAAAATGCTATCAAATTTAATGTACCATTTCCGGTTAAACCGGAAATGCATATCAACTTTGTTATTTGAAGTAGAGCACTCTGTATATTTTTACATATTTGAATTTTTTGTGAAACTTTCCATTCATATTTTCATGAAATAATTGAGGCTTTAATCAATAATTTATCGTCTCCATATTCTCACATAATTAAAATTTCAATACGTTTTCCTTCACTTAGATACACTTTAACAGAAAAAACAATAGTAACAAATAACACCGAAATAGTATATTACGTAACGAGTGCGGAAAGTGACATTTTTCACACGAGTGGGAAGTATTGTCTCACGAGGCGCAAGCCTAGTAAAACACTCCTACGAGTGTGAAAAATCACTTTCGCACAAGTAATGTACACTATTTTTCCTACGACCATGCGATAATTGTAACAAATATTGTTTAATGTAATGGTTTTTAAAAAATAACGTTGACATCGGTGAGTGCGGAGATGAAATGAGTGAAATTCACTTTGCAACGAGTTATGTAGTACACTATTTTTCCTACGGCTATAGATATTTGAAAAGTACTTTAGGTTTTTCGCTACTATCAGCATCAACTTCCATTATAATAAAAAACCGAGATCAACACTTTTATTTCTAGTTGATCTCACAATTATAATTCGTTCACACTTTTATGTAATAAATATTTCACTCACACTTCACAAAAACTATTTCTATGCTTTGTGTTATAATTTGAGAATTTTGACTTCATTATTTTTCACTTTTATAATTAGTATATATTTTTTACGATCACGCGATAAATTTACGAAATATGATGGTTTTATTTATTTGAAAACATCAATAACTGTATACAACATATGATTATTTTTAAAATAATCAGTTTGTAGTGCAAAATATTTTCAAAATAACGCTGAAGACATTTTAATTCTTCATAATTTGATTTTTTTAAATTCCTACAGCTATACTATAGATATACCCAAATTAATAACATTTGACAGCTATCCGTCATGACAATGACATGACAATTTTACAATGGTGTAGGGTAAAACATTTCATTACTTAACATCACATATTTTTCTTATATTTGACAATAATTTTTACGTTGTTATGCGGTAATGTAAACTTGGCTCATTACTTCTTATTCCTTGCTAATATTTTTATCTCATTCCATGATTGTCCCTTTTCTTGAAGAACTTTTCCAACGCTGCTGTTCCATGTTTCTGTCAGTCTCTCGCTTTAATTCGTTTTTCTTGCTTTCCATCCTTGCTAGCTGGTATGGAATCAGAAATTGTTTGTAGTTGTCCCCATCATTCTAATTGTCTTGTTTGAATATATTCAACTATCAATTATATTTTTGCTTTTTGATTCCTTCAACTATTTTCAGAAATTTCATTTCCTCTGCTTGCTCTTTTTTCTGCCTTTCAGAATTCGTCTATATATGGTCTTAGATACATTTATTTCCGTCTTCATAAATATCTCTTTTTTGTTTATAAAAGCCTGGTGATTTTAATAGTTGCGTAATAAAGTACTTGGCATCTTTGGGACTATTAAGAGTACATAAAAAAGGTATTTAACAAAAATATACAAAGGTTTTTCTTCAACAGTATTTATGGGTTTTAAATGAGATTTTTTTATTATCTGTTTAAACTAGAAACCAGCATAATATTTGAGGAAGTAGTTAAACTTTGTAACACGTGCATATTATATAACATAATTTTCAGTATCGTTGATCATTTTTTCCACTTCTCCATTATTTTAATTTTATAGTGTGGAACGGCCAAACGCTTCTCAAAGATGCCCTAATATAGTTAAAGAGAATTTTAATTCGATTTTTGACAGACTTCAGTACGAAAATTCCGTATTTCATGTTTTATTTCTAATGGCTTCGAATATCAAAAAATCACTTCACTTTCAAATTCTAGACACATTAAGGAAACAATTTATGCAAAATGTCGATTTTAATTTATTTTAATCCATTAAACCCCCTTATAAATCTGAAATAAAATAGATAAGTTCAAACTAAGATTGTTTTACTTAAACTTGTAAGTTAATTGGCTATTTTAAATTAGAATACCTAATACAAAAGTGTGTATTAACAAAGTATAGAAATGTAAGGCAATTATTTGATAAAAAAATAAAGTATTTTCCGATAACTCCGTTAAAACAAGACCATTGCTTCAACAGGGAGCAGTTTGCTGTTGTTGAGGAAGATGGTAGTTTTGTTTCTTAACTTTTACTATGAATAAGGCTACATTACTTTCAATAACAAATTTATCGTTTCAAATCCTCCCAAATGAATGGGTGATTGTTTAAACTGTTCATTCATAAATTTTTAATTAGCATTTTTATTGTTTCTTTTAAATATCATACTTCCAGAATGTTTAATTAGATGTAGATGTAATAAAAATACAATGTCTCAATCAACTCAGGTATTCAGTTGAATTTACTTTACGTTTGTAAACCCGATAAATTGGAGAAAATAGTTAATATACGTTTACATTTTATTTTATTTATATCTAATTACCATAAAAAATTATGGTAAAGTTATCATTTATCACCTTTCAAATGAATTAAGAAGTTGTGGTTACAATTAATTATTTTTATAAAAAGTTTGTTGCCTAATAACCAGTTGTGAATTCCCAAACAAATTCTAATGCGTATCTTTCACAACCAATTGATTTATCTTATACAAATTGTACCGTTTTTCCTTTCAATTAGCATCGTATATCACAGAGTACGAAACAAGAAATGAAAATGCCGATCACATTTCTGTCTCAATTCTAAATATTTAGAAACCCGGTTATAGGATAAATAACATAACATCTTACATGTTACAGCAAGCTATTTTAGTTGAACCAGATACAATACTATATATTGGGTATATTTAACACCCATAAAAGTGAAACATAAATAGGGAAGAGAAGTAGAAGTATTGCAAACTTTGTACAGCCACGTACAAGTATATGGGAGAGTGGCTGAAAAAATGTCCAATGACTGTATTTTATCAGTTAGTGAATTGTATTAAATTTTTGTGGAAAAAGACACAAAGCTTTTGAGCCTCAATTGGAGGTTATTACTCGAATTTAAGCTTATTTAAGTAGGTGGTCGTTGAAATACTTCTAAATAAATTATTTGTTGGGTACCAAATGAAAGCCATACAACGTAAATAATCCACTGTTCTAATTTTTGAATACCAAATCAAATCGCATACCATCTGTCAGAATCTAAAAATGGGTTAGACGTGCTAATGCATAACAATTAGAGACCTAGTAATCTTCTAACACAGGTTGTTTTGATTTTTTAATCTTGGAATGTATTTTAAGGCGCTAGTTACGAAAATAATTATAGGGTATTGTAAATTTATTCTAACACGTTTTAAACACTAATGTTATAAAATAAACGATATCTTCACACTTCGCTGAGTTCTTTTTATACAATGTTAACTTAAAAATACCATCTACTTTATTTACAGCAAATAAAATGTAATTTTAATGGAACGCGTTAACAATAGTAGATTTTAAATCCAAACTTGTTTACCTCTGAATGCTTCTGGTTGATTAACGTTCACAACGACTCTTAAGAAGAGTTCCATTAACACAAATTTATAGACAGACTCGATTGGCATGGGGTAGAGTCAAATAACGGGAGTAGTAATTTCTGGTCGTCCATTTCTAGGTCCGCAACTTTTCTCTGAAGATGACCCGCCTCAATCATACTCATACGAGGCATGTTTTTTAAGTAAGTACCGTTTTGGAATTAAAAAGAGACGTGCAAAGATATCGCAATAGTTTTATTTTTACATGAAAGCCTGTACCTTAACCTACTTTTCTACATAATTTCCGTGAATATTGAGGCACTTGTCATAACGTGGCACCAGTTTTTGAATACTCTCCTCATGAAATTCTGCCGCCTGACTTGTTAAACACTGTATCACAAATGTTTTGACTTCGTTATCGTCTTGAAGACGCTGACCGCCCAGGTGTTTCTTCAAGTGCAGGAACAAATGGTAGTCACTGGGCGCCAGATCAGGGCTGTGTGGAGGATGATCTAGAGTTTCCCACTCCGTTCTTCATCATGCACATTTGTGCGGCCATCTTTAAATGCTCTCACCCATTTCCTTACCATTCCATCACTCATAATGTTTCGTCCGTAAACTTCACAGATCTCACGATGAATATCGATCGGCCTTTAGCACTAAGAAATTGTATAACAGCACGTACTTCACAATCGGCGGGACTCACGATTGTCGGAGGCATCTTAAACACTCAGTAAACAACGTATTCAAAGAAGAATCAGACTGTAATGGCGTCAGTGCATAGACAAGAGATCTAAGTAACCACCGTGCATGCGCGGAACGCCGACCGTAGCGCTGCGACAGCGGAATCGCTAAACGGTACTTACTTAAAAAACATGCCTCGTAGCTTCATCCGCTTGAAGTTCACGCCTAGCCATTATTCAAATCAAATCACAGTGGACTGAATAAAGTGGAAACAGTATGTATGTATGTATTTTGGGGTGACGTTCACTGAGACCCAAAAGATCTATTGTACCCCCTTGCTTCTACTCAGTTTCCGAGGAGAGTCTCAGAAACTAGTAGCTCCTTTAGTCCTATCTCCCGGAGAAATTTTTGGATTTCTGCAGGCTTTAACTTAGGTAAATGTTCCTCTTCTATCCAGTAATCTCACAGGTGCTGTGCTCTCCCTCTTTGCTAGTTCATCTGCTATTTCACTTCCTTCTATTCCAGTGTCTCCTGGAATCCATAGTAATATATTGTTCTCGCCTAGTTCATTGAGTTTGTCTAGGCATTCCCACACCAATTTGGAGCTGATTACATAATTTAAGAGCTCGGTTCTTCAATGGCTGCTTGACTATCCGACATTATGATAATTCGTTGTCTTCTGTATCCTTTGTCAATATTGAACTGCGCGCTTTTGTGGATTTCCGCTTGAAAGATACTAGGGGTTTTTCACAAGCTTCCAGAGTGTTTGGTTCCTGGTCCGAACACTCCTATCCCAGCTCCTTCTATTGCTTTTGAGCCGTCTGTGTACCATTGAATGGCATTCTTTCCAAGTCTGGTAATGGTTTTTGGATCCCAACCCTTCTTGTTGCTTAATTCCGTAACGAATTTCTTTGAAAAGTTATACTTTTTCATCATACCGTCTTGAGGCATGTCTCAGGTTGTCTGATTTCTAAAAAGTCACCATATGTGGAAACAGTAACGATAAATACAAAAGAAAACAACTAATCCACTTGAAAACAAAAAAACTAATCAGATATATAAGAAAGTGACATAAAGAACTTTGATAAATGGAACAGTTAATATAGTTTCCAACGAAAATCTGATATTTGTAGACTTCACCAACCCTTGTAGGTTATTTTCATACGCATGGGAAAGAGTCCTTTCAAGCATATTTTACCCAATGCCCTTTTGTTCAATGCAAATAATATGGTCCCAGTTTACATCCCTCAGATTTTCTAACGTTAATTGCGTTTTTGTTCGAGCTATTGTTGAAAATATAACAAATACATGGTTATAGGATACGATAAATTTAATTAAAAGTGAAAATAATTTATTAGAACATATATTTCAAACCCCTCATTTCATTCTTTGTTCTGCATTATTTTGCGAAATTCACAGATGATATAAATTTATTGTACTGACATATTCTACATAAAAAACATTCAAACAGAAGAGGTTATCCAGATAGCTTTGTGGTCAAGTAGAGATAACTGTTTGATAACGAAGTGTAATATTGGAAATATTATTGAGTTCCTGGAAGATACGAATGTGTATTTCAATGTATGGAAATCATATTTTGAAATCAATGATGATTGAAGTAGATAATTTGAAAAAAAAGAGGTAATGAACAAATATTTCATGCTACTAGGAATAAAGAGATTGGAAAGTGAATTGTAATTAAATTAAAATTGTAGGAAATGATAGTCTGTTTTTCTGTAAATTTAATGAACTGAACTTGTGAAATATGGGGGATTGCTATCCTTTAAAGGCATACCTTCATTATCATGCCCAAAAGAAGATAATTTAGATCATAAAATGTTGTTAAAAATACTTCTGTGATTAATAATAATTAAATTAATAGTTCAAAGCAAAAAATTGAATGTAATCAAATATTTGTTGTTCCCGACTGAGTGTGTTCAAAAATAAACCAATAGATGTCGCATTCTTCTTCGATTATCCAAACTACAAGAAAATTCAACATTATGGAATCCATACACGCTACGGGTTACCGGAGAGAGGTATACCTGTCAACCGGTTGATAAAACTACAGATATATCCCAACACATACGCTCCGACCTGAGAAGGCAGACTTTCTTGCAAGGGAGGGAGCTGTACGTATTTCTATCGGACCAGAACCTACAATTGGCATCTCCAGTGATTCATCAAGCCAAGTAGCTTGGGGTTTTTTTAAAATGCTTGACTTGACTTGAAAAATCAAGCATTTCAAAATTTGATACTTGACTTGACTTGATTTTCGGTCAATAGTACTTGACTTGATATCAAGTAAATTCAAACTACTTGATTACTTGAATATTGATAAAGCTTGTATGTAGATGCATGTAGGTAGGAGCACCGAACATTAACAAGACTCGGTGGTAGGTTAAGAATAGTCACTTCGTGTGTTTTGCGCACATTTTAAATTTGGGTGCCAGAGATTTTATGCGAATTCTTGATTCTACGTTTGAAGGAAATGCTGAATATGAAGAAACGCCAGAAACGGCTAACATTTTGTCAGAAACCGACGATGATGATGATGAAGATCCCAATTCGCTTTCATCTGTAAAAAAATCCGATCTCTTGCCTGAGCATTTACGTGAGGATTTTGAAAAATTCTGCAGCACTCTGAACCTAAAAATGGCTATGCCTAAACTTGATGTGGTAACAAGGTGGAATTCCACCTTCGAAATGTTGCAATGGAGCTTAAATATGAGAAAGGCTTTGAACATTCTTTGTGATAATTTAAAGACTTTAAAGCCGACAGATGCAGACTGGTCCTTAATAGAACGGGTTTGCAAATACCTACATGTTTTTAAGAGTATTTCCACAATTTTAGAAGGTGAATGTTATTCTACACTTCCTATGGTGATAATTGGTATTAATATGCTTCTGGATAAACTAGAATCATGGGCTATGGAACTTGACAATAATCCCGGTAGAAATGAAACTGATGAGAAAATAATAAATAGTATTCAAGCGGCAAGGACAAAATCGTTAAACATTACGAGAGAACCAACTGGATGTACTGTGTTGTTTTAATTTCAGACCCCCGACATAAAGTAGAAACATTCTCCAATTCTCGCTGGGGACAGGATTTGCAGACAGAAGCAGTCAAACATTTTGAGAATATTTTCAAAACGAGGTATTTTTGGTCCGACTCACTGCTTGCGTCACCGCCAGTCCCATCAACTTCATCTTTATCTTTAAACCCAATTGAAAATAGTGGATGCGGAGAGTTTGAAATCGATCTACTGAGTCTGTTCAGAAAATCTACCAATCCAAAAGATGAAATGGCCTGGCGTTATGAAATAGATAAATACACATCTGATCCAAGGGCTGACAGCAGTGAAGATATTTTAGAATGGTGGAATAGGCATGAAAATATTTTTCCAAACCTTGCCACAATGGCCAAAGACTTTTTAACAACGCTTGCATCTTCAGCTTCTGTTGAAAGGCAATTTTCCCGAGCTGCTTTAACTGTTACTAAAACTAGAAACCGACTAGGCGATAAATCTATTAGAAGCCTTATGTGCCTTAAATCATGGATGGCGAATAAAAATGTTCAAGATTTGCTTTAAATGTTTATTGTTTAAAATTCTGTTTTTATATCCATTAATCCATTCATTATTTAGTTTTGTTATTTGGGAATTAAAAAATATAAGTTGTAATAAATGTTGGTTTATGTTTTTCCATTAAAAAATAATATTTACATACACGCATTTTTATTTTATTACTTTTTGGTAATTATAATGTAATAATAAAAAACTTTATTTTTTATTAACAAAAATCAAGTAATTTGAAAAACTACTTGATTTTTCAAGTACTTGATATATAACTACTTGACTTGACTTGAACTTTAAACAAATCTACTTGACTTGAGTTTGACTTGATTTCAAGTCAAGTCACGTCAGGTAGTTTGAAAATCAAGTCAAGCAGTGAATCTCTGGGCATCTCAATAAGTTTTGCCAAACAAACACTAAATACCTGGACAGCAAGAAGAGCTTTAGACTTCAGGCATAATGTACCAGGAATGGTTCATTCAAAGGCTTTTATACATCCTTCGAAGAATGTCTCCAAACAAATGTTAGACATTAGCAGGCATAATCTACGTTGTCTGACAGGCCACTGTCATCTGAATTATCATAGGCTGAAACTTGGACTGTCGGAAGATCCGACTTGCCGTCTTTGTCTGGAAGATTATGAAACAATAGAGCATATAATTTGTGCCTGCTCCGCCACGGCTCGAATCAGGTATCTGATGCTTGGTAGGGTCTCTCTCTCGCCCTCGGACCTGAAATATCATCCACCAAATAAACAAATCGGCGTTGTTAAGAAGCTGAATTTGTTTGGTGAAATCTGAATAGGTGTGAGCCACAATAGACTCTTGCCAGTCGCAGTGGAGCGCCTTATAGACCCACTCAACACAAACCTAACCTACGCTCCTATCTACATGCGCTAATAGACCGTAGCGTGTATGACCGGCATTAGAACCGTTTATAGAAAAGGATGAGTATCCCTTAGTCTCACGCCACTGTAGCCATGTTTTATATGCTAGTGGTGTAGGTCATTATTTAGAGTTATTTTTCTCATTTTAAGTTGCATCTTTTGAGAATTCTTCAAATTTAATTTATGGGTTTTAAAACTCATCTAAAATAACAAACACAAAGAATATTTATATTAATTCACGACTACCGGAAACGCTCAAGTTATTGATCACACGCCTAAACGATAAGTTACCAAAAAACTTGTAGAAAAATTACTGTACAGATGGTAACATGGTTGTAATACGAGTGACACCAATGATGTCATATAAATTAAGTTTTTTACACACGCACGAACACATTCATCTACTTAGATAGCTTAAAATAATTGTGTAATAAATTGCCGGGGTTTGTTGTTTTTTTACTAGTAATAACTGATATATTATACAGCGTTTGTTGACATAAAACACAATGGTTTTTATCTCTGTCGACCAGGAAGCTTAACAATTGAACTAAACTGCACTTTTTCTATGTAGACGATAGAGAGTTAACATTCTCGCGGAAAAATGGTAGTGGTTGGAATTATCCGACAAAAAATATACAGAAAAAAGAAGAATTTACTATAAAAAATAACATAAAACTTGAGATAGTCGGCAAACGATTCCATGGTTAATTTAGTTTAAACAATGAAGCATGTCTGTAAATCTTTTTTATTACAGCCATTGTAATTAAAAGTATTTTTATACTACATTCATTCACCATCTACGATTTTTATATAAAGAAGATATTTTTGAAAATCACGTTTGCTGTATGGCAGCTCACTTTACTATTTATTTTATTCTGTTTTCTTAGTATTTGTTGTTATAGCGGGCGGCAACAGAAATACATTATCTGTGAAAATTTCAACAATCTAACTATTACGGTTCAGCACAGTTTCAGACCTAGCTAGAAGCGCCGAGCTTACCTGCATACCTATTAGCACTATTAGGGATCATTTTGACCCCATCTTTTTTCCTCATATAAATATTGCAGAATCGACAAAAAAAAGCTTATTCTGCTTCTTTAACACAATAAAAAGCTGTTTACTACATACTCATAAACTAGTTGGCGCATTTGGCACAAGTTACAATTTTAACAATGTTTCCAGAAAAATTTCCGCACGCAATCTTGAGACACTTTTTACATTTGACGACAGTCTTGTTTCCTTTGCAGTGTCTTTTAATCTGACATTTATGTCTCATATGCGATGGTCCTGGTTCGGTGTCTTGGACAACATTAGAGGGATTTTTACTTAGACAATTCGCTGTAAACAACAACTGAATCAATCAATATAACCGAACGACTGTAGGCTGATATAGGCGCGCCTCACTTGGCATGAACAAATTTCGCATTAGACCACTGGGTGAAAGGAGTGATTTGAATATTGTCACCACAAAAAACTGTATAAATACTGTATAAATAGTACCTACATTTGACTTGTCAAAAAGTGACGCAGATAAATTCAATTTGTTTCAAGAAAGCCTGAACGTTTCTTTTGAAGCTTGCAAAATTTTGTCCAGCACAGATAACATTTTTGTTCTTCGAACGACATTTTTATTCACTAATCACAATTTTTCAAAAGTCCTGGTATTCCATCAATATTTTCTGCACTATATAATGTTCCTCTACTTCAGTATTCCCTTAATACTCGCTAAGCCGACTTTACTGTACCCACTGCTTCAGAATATTTTTGGTTTTTCATCCAATATTTATTTATTTATCTGTCAGAACTATCAAAAATGAAAACTATCAGCTGATGTCAATATTAAAAAGTGTTGTGTGAAACTGAGCTGAATCTGACCAATCAGAGGTCTACAGAATTGCCAACTTAAATTCAAATCACTCCTCGATCCTGGTTTATAAATGAGGTATAGTGTTAGAGGAAGTCTGTCTTTTCATTGCCCACGAATACCCTTGTGACCCGGGACCCACTTAAAAGCTACTTTATTATGATGTGCCAAAGTTAATAGATTATTGCTTCTTCTAGCCAACTGAGAAGTCGAATTTCTCTATTAGTGATTAATAATTTTCTATTAGCAACCTAAGTCAATAATGGACAAATTCAAATATTTTGAGAATTCAGGGATAGTAGATAAACAAATATTTGTGTGCAAAATAATTTTGTATCCCCAGGAGATTGTCTTTAACTTATTTGCTGCTTGAAATTACCTATCAAGATTAAATTATTCGAATAAAAATGCCATTAGCTTAAAATTGGCGCTCAACCAAAAATGACTGATGACATAACGAGTACGTTCATAATATATCGAAAACTGACAGTGTACTTGTCAGTCAGTCGACGGAGTAAACGCTTCTCGTGGTGCTTTTGTGAACTATTTTTAATGTTGGTCTTAAATTTGACTGGTAGTGGAAAAAATTCTATATACACCATGATGTTGAAGACATTTATAAACCTCGCAACTTGCTCCACTCGGGGCAAAGCCCCTCGCGAAATAATCTTGGTGTTCGGTCAATAATAATAGTCTTCATTACCTTGGTGTATAATATTCCATTATAGGCAGTACCAGACCAGCCCAGATCTGATCTGGGGATATCCTTATTCCACTTGTTTTTCAGATGGAACTCAATGGTGAAATTTATATCTGCCCACATGTTTCACGGGCTTTCGGTCTTTAATAATTGACATTATTGGATTTCTGTTCATCCAAAATGTTATATTTATTCAGTCATAATAAATATATTGATATGTTCTTAATTTCTGAAAAGTCATAATGCGTGTATTCTTGATGCGGGACGTTCTTCTATAAGACGCGCGAGTACCACTTATTTTAAGAAGTAAAAAGAAAGTTGCCACAAAATTTATTTTCTCATTCTAAGCACACGCATCATGAAAAAGTAGCTGATACACAACAAAATGAAGAAAATGAAATAATTATCCTTAAATGCATATTTTTCACCACACCTATCGTTTTCTACAAGTTTAATTTATTTGGAATTGACTTTCCAATCCAATCATTCCTTGATTATTCTATACTCGGGAAAATGTATAACAATATAACTGAGTAGCATCAAAAATTCTTGATTTATCATTTTATTATCACCACCAAGATATCGTCCATGTCACAATATTTATAAAAATCATCCTAACCGTTTCCGTAATTACACGAACCTACATAAAACTCACTCTGTATAAAAACATTAAACAGTTTCTTAATTGATGATAGAAATACTGTACAATGTTATATAAATTTTATAGTAAAAACAAACTTATCCAGAGTTGTTCAATTTCATTTTAGGCACTTTTTAATTCATTCATACCATCTGCCTGTATGGAACCCTTTGTATTCCCTCGAATAATAAACAAGTGTGACTTTATTTTTTTTTTTCAAGCAAATTTATGGGTTTTTTAAGAATATCTATTTAGGAAGACGATACATTTTTTTTGAATAAATGCATTGAAATGGAAACTGTACGCGTTGTTAAGTTTCCAGATCAAAGAAGAGAATCTTATTTTCGTTTGTACAAACTAAATGAATTGTAGAAAGTTCCATGAGTCGTGAAATTATTTTTTAAAGCCTGTTTTTCCGGTTAGCAGGTGAGTTAAAATAACTTTTTTATGTTCTAAAATAAAATATACAAGCTTTCTACTTTTATCTCTATCTTGTCCAAAAATCGTATTAGAACTCATGAAGAAGTGTGTCATATTTTTAATAATTTGCATCTGGAGAGAAATCCTATATCACGCTCACCTGTAACTAAAACATTACAACATTTTAATACCACTGGGATGGTAAAAAGATTGCTAAAACCTGGAAGACCGCGGACTGCAACGAACGAAACTGTTAAACAAAATATTGCAATCGATTTAGAAAAATCGCCTCAATCTTCCACCACAAATTTGTTAGAGGTTGTGGTTTTATCTTTCCTTTTATTCAAAGTATATAATATACTTTATTCAAGTGACCACAAAACAGTCCAACCTAGGTTAGACTGTTTTGTGCAAGTGACAGACTTTTTATTAATTATATTTGACAACTAACTAATGTCAATATTGAAAAATAAAATACATGACAATGAACAAAATATGAATGTAATATTTAGTCGATTCCAACAAAATTTGGCACTAAACCATGGTCACCATGGTATCAGTCGACGTTCTGTAGGAAAGATATCAAAAAGTGAAAAGTATCATCTGTATAAGGTACAGTTGATTCAAGAATTAGACGATGATTTTGACCGACGGCTGGAATTTTGCGAACGGCTAATGGACATCTATAATGTAATGACGAAAATTTTGCTTTTAACATGGTTTTTTTCCGATGAGGCAACTTTTTGTTTAAGTGGAACAGTTAATCGCCATAACTCAAGGTATTGGTCAAATGAGAATCCTCGTTGGATTCATGAAGCACATACCCAGCATCCACAGAAGTTAAATGTTTGGATGGGAATTGTCGAAAATAGGCCCATTTTTTATCGGCGGAAACTTGAATGGTGACAAGTATTTGGATCTACTAAATAACTAAATTATTCCTGCACTTCAACAGAGTGGGCAATTACCACAAAATGTTTGGTTTCAATAAGATGGAGCACCTCCCCACTATGATAGACAGGTTATGGATTTTCTGGATGCGAATTTTCGAAATCGATGGATTGGACGTAGAGGATTCATAGAGTGGCCTGCTCGTTCTCCGGATCTTAGCCCGTTAAAAATTTTCCTTTGGGGTTATCTAAAATCACGTGTTTACGTTAGACGACCAACAAACTTACAGGAATTGAGACAAAGAATTATTGATGAATGTGGAGAAGTCTTGGAAAGAGTGACTAAATAATTTGTTAATAGGATGGCATATTGTCAGCAAGTATGCAGCGACCATTTTGAACATTTGAAGTAATTTTGTTTCTCATGATTCTGAAATAATGAAATTTATACCTATTGTACAACTAACAGTGAGTTATTCCTCGTTTTTACAAATTTTTTTACACTAAACTCAGTATGTATTAATTCAAAATATAAAGCTCTTTCAAAATCTGTAAAAATATATAGGGTGTCCCATTTAAATTAAAGAAGTTGATGGCATTTCCGGTTAAACCGGAAGTTATTAACAAAAAATTGTACATCAGATGCATTTTATTCCATTGCACTTACCTGCAAATTTTCATAAATATCGTTCTTTTCGTTTAAGAGATATTTACTTGGTTCCATATACTTCATCCCAACCCCGTATAGGCCACTAGTGTAACTAGAGAGATTTTCAGTACATATTTGTAATGGTTCCTCTTTAAAGTGCTTCCGTCTGAGTCCTTGTGAGTTCTCGCAAAAACAGACTATGTGAGTGAATGTTTTATAATATAAAATGAATATAAATTATAATTTTCCATACCTCAAAACCCTTACCTTTAAATTTTTACGTTCACATATTCAAAATATCTATCAATTTACTTCTGCATTTTTTACATTTCAACTTTGCTACTCCCTACCTTTTTTATCTTAAAAATTGTATCAAAGCGAGTTGCGTGAGATCGTGATATTTTATTCCGAGTACTTTCCATTCCAATTTAGACCATTATTCAGGAACCACCCTGTATATTGAAACACTTTCGTTATTTAGAAATACAAATCTAAATAGAGCTTTCTTTCCTTAATGCTGTCATAACTTTACCCAAAACGATAAGATATATTAATCCCAGCGGACTTTTCAGAACATTAGTCCTTCGTCACTTTCTTTCAAACTGCGTTAAACTAGTGAAGAATTTTACACAGAATGTGCGTAGACATTTAAAAGGTGTTAACGAAAACTTATAAATAACTGAATTGGCTTATTGGATAGTTACTTTAAACTTACAGATGTGTTAAACTTCCTACCAGTTAAGGTTTAAGCTTTTATTTTATGTACCAAATGTACCGGGTGCGCAAATAACAGCGACCTTGCTGCTTTTGTGTGGTTTGACTATTTGGGAGGATTTAATAAAAAATCATTATGCCGCAGCCACTCCAAAAGATTTCCCAAATGTTTATAAATAACAGAATTGCGTAAAAAGTGAATACTCATAAATCAAATCGAAATATATAGCACAAAAGTAAAGGTACGAAGTTCTTATATATTTTTTAAAAACGCTCATGAATAATGTGAATAATTCAGTGGCAATCCAAGGAGAATTTGCAATTTTTAAAATACTCTTCAAGCTGTATAAAAGTCCGTGGACCTTGAGTCTTATAGTTATCCTTATTTATTGTTGTTTGGCGCCTTTCAACTCCAGAAAAAAAAGTTGTAAGCCTATTATTGTGCAGAGTACAGACATATTTATCAACATTTCTTTCGGTCGATATGAATGTTATCAGTAAATTGAATATTTTATGGTGACAGTAGAGTTTAATAATATAAAATATTTATGTAACTGGTATAAGTAGGTTTTAAAATTGATAAACTTTATAATACTTTTTTGTGAGGAGGTGGGAATTCATTACAAACACAGTATGGGACTCCAACTGCAAATCCACTAAACTTACCTCCTCATCTGCACTCTTTACTACGAAACCGTATTCACATACATACTACTGATACTACAGAGTAAACAGCTGTCACCATGTATCTGTCCGTTCTTTCCTCTGTTTTTTTTGTCTATAAGATTCTGCATGTTCTCAGCTTCTTTTTGTTCCTATTAGTGGACTACTCATCATTTTATGCATTGAATGTTCTGCCGGTAACTCCTCTGTTCTGATCTCTTAGTATTATTGTCCATCTAGAGCATTTAAAGAGTATATGCTCCACTATCACCACAATAATTGTAGTCGCTTTTTTGCATTAAAACAGATAGGTACTTATTGAAGCAGCCGAGTCATGAGAGGGATTGAGTGATGAAGTACTACTTCCCCATACGATCTGTCATAGCAAAGTTTGGTATTAAGTCTCATTTAGCCTGCCATGCATGCACTCTAATATTTGACATCAGGTATGCCAGAGCTGAAACAGTTTTCTCTACCATGTATATCGTTTGGTTAACGACTTCTGCGAAGGTGAATTCCGTATTTAGTTGTAGTCCTAGATACTTCAGCGCTCTACTGGGCTTGATAATTGTATTTTTGACCTAAAATTGTTGGTACTGTTGCTTTCTTCGCCCATTACAATACTCTCATTTTCTGCTCAGTTGGTAGCTCTATCCGAAATATGTTATCATAGATATTCCGCTGGGTTGGCCCCAATACTGATCCCTGCGGAACATTGTTTATTGCTATGGCATTTGATAATAATTGTTCTGCCTCTAGAATTACTTTTCTATCTCAGGCATCTATGTCCCAATGCTTCTAAGATTATTTGCCAAGTTGCACTATTAAACGCATTTTTGACATCGAAGGTTATGACTGCGAAAGCCTGCGATGTTTAATGGAAAATGCTGTACTTAGTTGATAACATCCAAGGTTTGCCTTCCTACTCTGAATTTTATGACACTATTGAAAACTTTTCACAAAAAAGGCGAAGTGAAGCATTTAGAACAGACATTTCTTGTAGAATAATAAGCATATGAGAATTTAAATCTTCACAGCAAATAGTTTTGTCAAATGATTTGAATATGAATAAAGCTTTACACTAAGATTCTTTCATATTATTTCTGTTTTCAAATTTGAATGTCTGGTCCAGAATTTGACATATTATCAACTTTATCTTCCCTTCTGTTGGTTTCTTGTGGCTTTACTCATTCTTTTTTCTCTTATTTTTTTGGGAATCAAACCACAATAATGTTTTTATATTTTTTTCCCTTTCCAAATAATTGACAAAAGTTCATATACATTTTTTTAAGTGACATCCCTTTACATATCTATTCATTATTTTAACTGGTTCTAACCATTCAATGATGACCAAAGTAAATTGGTAATGTATTATTTCTGGAGTAGAACTTCTCAACCTAACCTCGTAAATACATGTACTGTACACTCGACAATACACCAATACTCGAAGATTTATATACACGCACTAGTATCAACGTTAATAGGGAACCCACATAACAATGCGTCTCATGGCATTTTAATTTAAACCGTCTTTAGATAAAATATAGTGGGTAATGGAGGCCCAACCTAACCATATTTATGCAGTCTGCAATAGGTACTATGCTTATGTTTTCTTGTTGATGATAAATAAAGTTCTAAGTGAAATCTTATTACTGCAAATCTTTTCATGTCAATATGGTATTATTCTGTTTACTTTCAATTTATACTTTATTTAAGCCTCGAATGTAAATGATGTAAATAAAGAATAACTCAAACATAAAATTGCATTTTCCACATACCTAATCATTTATACTCAAATTATTACATAAACTACTTATTATAACCATACATTTGGTTACTACTTCCACCATGGCCTGTGGCCAATTAGTTCAAAAAATCTGAATGACAGTTGGTGTGGACAAAGCTGTTAGAAAATTCAGTTCAAGCGCAAGCAAAAGTGTATTGATCTTTATTTTAGATCATATACATCCGGTTTTGTTCTGTATTGCCAAAATATAAAGCCCACGTAATATCAATGGTAATATATAAATTTTTCACTGAAAACAAATATCGTTAGAAATAATAAGCAATAATCATTCTATTTGATGTATATGCTTCTGAAAATATATCTGGGGTTTAAATTGTTATCAAAACTCTATTTTTGAAAATAAAGTTTCATATATTAACTATTGTCAATTTTAAGTATGACGTGAATTTCCGCCTAAAATACAGTTGCATATAGTACATTCAATAGCCTTCTTGGTGTGCGTCATCGTTTGTGACGTATATCCGGATTTTGGGTATGTCGTTTATTTTATATACTATTTTGACACACAGCTAATCTTACATTTGATAAATGAAATCATCAGGATCGTATTCAGCCAAATTCGAAAAGGCTATGAAATTAATAATTACCAGCTTCTTTTTCTATCTGAAGATAGTTGAGAACTTTCAAAATAGTGATTTTTTTCCGTGTATCCTGGCATATTTTTGAATTATCTATATAAATATAACAATAAGATTAATATTAACTTTTCATTAATAATAATTGAGCGTAAACAATAAATTACAGACCTGACGAAAACTGTCAGTGGGACATTAGAAAAAGACGTAAGCCACATTGCCGCTACGAAAGGTGCGTCTGCATCCTATTTTGAATACTCCAATTTTTGCCGATTGATAGGTCGCGCTTGCGCGTAATCTAAACATCCCAATCAAATTTCTTAAGTCAAAGATTAGGGTTAACGTTAGTAATACATTTAAACGATTCATTATTGTGATATTTTGATTAGGATTAATCACAGACCTACCTTTTTTTACATTTCTTCCAACGTTAGGTGTTAGAAGGACATTAACAATCGAGGACGCACACCAAAAAGATTATTATATGAACTTAATACGGTTAGTATTTAAATGAAAATGACAGTTGACGGGAGCAGTGTGGCATTTGAAGTTAATACGCGGGAAACTCAAAATATCTCTCTCTATGAATTTTATCCTAATTATTTTACTTTTCCGTAAACTGAGATTTATATACAAATTTTTTTTTCAGTTGAAGCAGTACAAAAACTACAGGATATGATTGTTCGTTAATGCGATTGATTGACAGCACTTCTTGTGAAAGAGAGGATGTTTTTACGACTATCCATTTTTATTACTTGTATATTTCTCCATAAAAATGCAGGTAACTGATATTTGTGTGGTAATTTAATGACAGAATTGATAAAAATGTGAACGTATAACCATATAAAACCGATGTTAGTTACTTCAAGCTCAGTGAGACTGGATATTTTTTGCAGATCTAATTATTCTTCTTTAAAGACGACTTAAATATAAATTGTTAACTTCCTTCGCGCGTATTTAAAGCCAGACTTAAACAATAAATCAGTTGTTACGAAAGTCAACCAATCTAAAATAAATTTGTTTTTGTCAAGTTTGAATAAATAAAAATAATTGTTATATGATTAGACAATTTAAAGGCTAAATACTAACCACACTATCTCTTTATCAACATTACACTTTACACTATCTTACAGTTTCTCCTTCAGTAGTCCAGGAGCCACCAATCCTGGAAGCTCCGTGATTAAGCTTAAATTTTATTAAGCTTAATCAAGGAGCTTTCAGGATTGGTGGCTCTTCGCCTACAGTCTCTGAAGCAAATAACTTATCGAAGCTCGTGAAAGATAGTATAAAGTGGATAGTGTTGGTGTAGTGTAAATTGTGCTTGGACAATTATACTAATTAATTGGTTCATTTTTGTCCCTAAATAATAGAATGGAAAAAAAATATTAAACTAAATTATCAGTTATTCTTCATTTTAGGTTCACCACTTCATGGACCTTGTTTATCAAATGATGATTGTGGTACCATAGACACTTTTTGCGAAAATCAAACATGTATATGTAGAGAAAATTTTTCAGTGTGGTATGACAGCTGCGTTGAGAGTAAGTACCGAATCGGCGCTAAATATTATTAGTAGTAGGTATCTATATTATAGTTTTTATTTTATTTTAAATATCACTTATTACTCGATTATACCTAAATATTACCAAAACAATACATTGACGATGTATTTGTTTATTTATTCCTTTTTATTATCGAATAATATTTGAGCAATCTGTCAACGGTATTAATATGGGTGATTATTACATAAAAATTTTTCCGTCTTCTTTTCGTCTCACGGGGCTTCTTACGGGATACTTTCCCACAAAGGAGCACCTGAACAAAATGGGACTGTATAACGGAGACCTTACATGCAGAAGATGCAAAAAGGACACCGAAACAGCTCTGCACATACCATGCATCTGTGAGACCCTGGACCACAGGAGGCAGAAACTGTATGGAAGACCCCAAATGACTCCAAAAGACTTCTACAACCAACCAGCAAAGAACCTGTATGAGCTAATACAGGGAACGGATTGGCTGAATAGGGTAGTCAGAACACTAGGAGGATCCGCAATAATCCCAGGAGGCTGAGGTGGATTAGCGTCTAGCCGATTACGCAGCATCGCTCCCGAAGATGAACGATAGGCAACCGAAAGTTAGTAGTTGAGGTGTGCATGCGTCCAAGCAACCTTTAACCTTCTATTCGATATGACTGAATGTGAGCAGATTAGCATAGTTGGTAGGCTACTGAGTTTACAACCCAGAGGTCCTAGGTTCGAAACCCGGCTAGGACCTGGGTTTTTTAGTTTTCTATTCATTTTTTCTGATATTTTTATACATAATTACACTTTGATCAACCGGGTTTGGCCCTGGGTTTTCTTGTTTTTTTTTTAGTTTTCTATTTCTTATGTTCTGATATTTTTATACGTAGTTACACTTTGATCAACCGGGTTTGGGCATGGGTTTTCTTGTTTCTTTTTTAGTTTTCCATTTCTTATTTTCTGAGATTTTTATAGATAGTTAAACATTGATCAACAGAATTTGGGCCTGGGTTTTCTTGATTTTTTTTTTAGTTTTCTATTTCTTATTTTCTGATATTTACATAATACTTTCAGTTGCCTATCATCCTGTTCATCTTCGGGAGCCATGCTGCGTGATCGGCTAGACGCTAGTCTGAGGTGGTGCCGGCTCCTTTAAAAAAAACTATTTTACAATGTTTTGTATATAATATTCGTAATTAAGATAAATTTTTAACAACAAAAGATAAAAAAACTTAATTTGTTTTTACATATTGTGAATATTGTGATGTGATATCTGACTATTAATTTACGTCCATTCTAAGAGCGCTTTTTATATAAAACAACGCATCCTTTGTCAAAAGATATATAAATCATTAATGATAATTTTTGATTGCATCATTCATTAGGAAAATTGCAACTAAATAATAATTTATGTTCCGTTATGTAGTTTTACGGTTTGGAATTTTTTAATTACATCCCCAATTATAAATTGTATAGATACTTGTACTCTGTAAAATTTGACGCATTTTTACATTGTGTAACGCATTTTCTTATCTTGATCGACATATTATGATTTCATTTAATATTGTTGAATAAATAATGTCATCAAAATATTCAAATTATCTTGAATACCTTTTATACTATCATGTCAAGTAGTAGATACATCAAAGAATTTATAGTTATTGTTTTAGTTACGTAACATTTTATAATAAGTAAGTGTATCGTAAAATAGATTAAATTAGGTAAACCAGTTTTCCGTGTAAATATATACATAAGCTTCCATACATATCCACTCACTATACAGGCTGTCCCATCAAATATAGGTCATCGAACTATTGATATAGAGCCGAAAATTATATTTTCATCATTCAGTAAAGTAAATTTCACAATATTTCGTTGACTCGGTAAGGATTCAATAATAAAACTAATTTAGATGATTATTTTACCAGCCAAACATTTTAGTTGTAAAATAATCATACTATTAGGCATTATCTTTTCGAAGAAAGGATTACGATACGATACTGTGCTATTGTTATCAATTTAACGATTACCTACCTGGAGTCAAGACTCACACTCATTAAAAGACATTGCTACATCTACCATAAGCATAAGGAGCTATATCGTCGTTACACCGAAGGGAGTATGTAAATGAGGGTAATTGAAATTTACATTACAGAGGGGCTGCATACTAAGGTGCGCTATTATTTTAATTTCAAAAATTAGAAAAGGAACAGAACAAAGTAATTCCTGAAAATTTCAGGGGTGGGCTTAGCCTATATCTTGTCTCCTCCGGTGGGCCACCACTGATCTATACCTATATCTACTTCAATTCCACCGGTTCTAAAGGATTAGTTACAATAAAACAACAATTTCTATTTATAAGCAGGCATATCTCACTTCCGTGTTAAATACAGCATAAACACCATGTTGTGAAACAAACAATATGGCACTAATATATCAAAATACGTAAAAACGGGAATATTATACGGCTGAGAAGACTTAAATGTTATTAAGCCCACAATATATTTTCATCTGACTGTGAAAAAAACTTCACCATCATTAATTTGTAAGAGGATTCTTAGAAATAGCGAACTGCAATTAACGTAATTAATGTTACAATAAACTATGTTATGGTCTCCTTCAAACTACTCAACAATTAATTCATTCAAAGACCTCTCATTGCCGCTCTAATCTGGAAGATAATTTTTTTAGAAGCATAGTTAATTATTTTCTCAAATATTAGATTTTGCAGATGTGCAAGAAATATTAACTATCTACTAAATGCTACTAAACTTTGGTAAAGTTCTACGAAATCAATTGCATAAGTGGTGAACACGTGCTCCAACTTTTTCCTTTGGTCTGCATATGCCTTATCAAAGGAAAAAGTAGACACATCCACCTACAATTTTTTTCATAACAAACTACTCATAATAACTTGAAAAAATTTCATAGATTCTTTATTTTTTTATTTAAGTGCCTTCTCCATCAATTCGCTGCTCCAAAAAACAAGAGTGTCACGTGCTACTGGGTCCACGTAGTATGTGCACTAAAGGCGAGAGTCAGTGTGCTTGTAAGCCCTTCCACCATTTGCACCAAGGTCAGTGTGTTAAGAATCGGGATTTGCACGATCAATGCGAGCACGATCACCAATGCTATTGCGGTGTAGAATGCCAAGAGAAAATCGCTTGTATACACAAAAGCTGCACTTGTAAGCCCGGAAATAAGCCATATAGGATCAGAAGATGCATGGGTAAGAGAAAACTTATATTTAGCACTATATACGAAACGAAATATCGAGTCTAAAGATATGTATACAGTGCTTCGTATTATTTTGGTCTCCTCTTTGTGCTTTTTTTACATACACATTGCGAAAATTCTATTCAAGCCATACGATTTACACAAGTACGATAAGGAAAATATGAGAAAAATTACTTGAAAGAGAGAGAAAAATCATTGTGCGCAGTCAGCTGTTGCCAAATGTATTTATTTGTGAAAGTTATTCCTAATTTTTGTCGGCAACAATGTTATACCAATAGTTGTTCAATCGAAAGCAGTGTATAGATTTTATTTATTGCAGATTGTAATTTGTCCAATTTTTTTCTTGAATTATATTAATTTATTCTTATTTGTGTTCATCACACTTATTTTTCAAAAGTCATTAATATTACCAATCTCGATTTTCTCCCTCTAAATACGGCTTCACAAGCTGCTGATCTCAAAAGTCAATCGAAACAAGCAATTGTATGTATAACCACTTTGAAGTCCAATATCCTTATTATTTAGTATAAATGGTAATTTTTAATTATTTTCTTTTTTTTCAGATGACCCAGCATACGTAGATATCCCAGATTTAATTAATTTGACTACAACGACTGTACACAAACATAAATCGATGGATCAAGCTGAACAAAATCAAGTTATACAACGTGCCTCATCTACCTCTCTATCTACTGTTTTAACGCCAGAATATTTTATCACTGTGTATTTATTGATGATAATTTTCTATACATCGTCATAGACTGCATTATTTTATTAAGAGCCTGTACAAATAGACTAATTTAGTTTTATATTATTATTGTAAGCAAAATGTAATAAAAACTATTTCCTATTATTTGGTTTTTTAATAATACACAATATATTTGTTTTATTCAACCAACAACCATCAGGCAACCATCTTGTAAAACCAAATATCAACAGCAAAATACTATCAATAGTTTAAATACTACTTCCTCTCCTTATACAGTTTTAAAATTTCAAAAACGTTATGCAAGAATCTTGGCGACATCTATGGCGTAATAGACTTCATGATTTCCATCCATCTACTTCTCCTCTCTCCCTAACCTTTTTAACCCGGATAGAGGCTACTATAATCAGGAGAATACAAATCAGCCACACCAAACTCACTCACGGATCTGATGTCTTCAGGAAATCGTCCCGTTTGCCATAGCGTTGGTGATATAGTTATGTATTTTGGGGTGACATTCACTGAGACCTTAAAGATCTATTGTGCACCTTTTTACTTCTACTTAGTTTCGGAGGAGAGTCTCAGTCTCCTTTAGTCCTATTTCCCGGAGGAGTTTTAGGATGTATGCAGGCTTCAACTGCTTAGATACATTTTCCTCTTCTATCCAGGTGCTGTGCTCTACGATTCTGAAGTGCTGTGCAGTTAGAGAGTATGTGGATGGAGGTTTCTTCTTCCATGCCACAAAATCTGCATTCTTCTTTCTCCGCTATTTTGAGCTTTTTCAGGTGCCCATTCAGGCGACAATGTCACGTTAGGATCTCTGTTAAAACTATTAGCGCAGTTTTACTTTGACCTATGCATTCATTTGATTTCAACAGGTTGTAGTCACCCAAAAGAGTCTTTGATTGTATAAGCCCTACTATAGATCTTTCCAATGGTCAGATCTTCTCTTTTTCTCGGCTTTACCTATTTCTTCCAATAGTACATTGGGGCTGATTCCGCAAAAGGGTTCAGGCCCCCAGAAAGGTATTTCAGTCTCCCTCTTTGCTAGTTCATCTGCTAGTTGATTTCCTACTCCAGCGTGTCCTCTGGAATCCATAAGGTTCTCGCCTAGTTCATTGAGTCTGTATATGCATTCCCACACCATTTTGTAACTGATTACACTAGAGCTCAATGCTTTAATGGCTGCCTGACTATCCGAGGTTATGATAATCTTTTGTCTTGTGTATCCTTTATCAATATTGAACTAGGCGCACTTTCTTATGGCGTGGATTTCCGCTTGAAACATAATTGGGGTTTTTCCCAAGCTTTCAGAGTGTTTGGTTCCTGGCCCGAACACTCCTATCCGAGTTCCTTCTCTGGCTTTTGAGCCGTCTGTGTACCATTGAATGGCATTCTTTCCGAGTCTGGTAATGGTATTTGGATCCCATTCCTTCTTGTTCCTTAGCTCCGTAACGAATTTCTTTGAAAATTTATACTTTTTTATCATACCGTCTTGTGGCATGTCCCAGGTTGTCTGATTTCTAAGAAGTGAGTAGGTACCTTTTTTTTAATGATTCCCTCTCTACTTAGTCTGTATCTTCTTCTTTCTGCAACATCTTCCACCACCATATGGGAGGGGTGAGGATTGCTCCTGTGATGCATATACAGGCTAGTCTTTGAATTTTGAAGAGGTTTTCTCTTGACCTAAGGCCTAGCCTCAAGAAAATGCTCCGCCGAGATCAAGAAAGTCTTACAGTTTCTGAAAGCTACTCATCTCTACCATAAAATCTAATTCGAAATTTGTAATTGTTATTCAGCTTATGTAATTTTTTTTGTGACAATAACTAGCGCTGTCGAGACACGTTAAGCTAAAATTTAAAAAAAGTGAAAAAAAAACATTTGAATTCTATTTTAAATAAATGATAGTAATTTTCCAGCGTAGTTGGGGTGAGCCCACCTTGCAGCTCGAATCGACGGTTTGCAAAACAAAATTTACCTCCGATTTTTGTCTTTTAACTACCGGTCGGCATTGGTGAGATAATTTATTCCCTTCTGGCCGCTCTTTGCATAAAAAACTGAGTCTTTTTGCACTGTTTTATGCTTTAGATTTCATGAGCACAACGGAAGAAAATCAGTTTCTTAATAACATCTCACAAGCAAATTATAAATGTGTGCTATTCATAACTTTGTTATGACCCGTGGACATGCTCAATCCCTTAAGAGATGGGATGGAATCAAAGGATGCAGTCTTGCTAGGATCACCCTGGGAAGCTGGCGCCGAAGAAATATTTGGCGATGACCAGGAAAAAATTACGTTTAACAGTAGCTCTGACTGGCCACTGTCAACCAAGGAAACACCTCCATACTATGGGGCTAGTGGACACACCTCTATGCAGGATGTGTGAACAGGAAGATGAAACTGTCAGGCATGTCTTATGTGAGTGTCCGGAGTTATCGTCAATAAGAGAGTGTGTGTTCGGTGAGTCTTGGCCTACACCTGCCTATATAAAGATGTCTCCTAGTGACCTGTCCACCTTCCTGGGAAGGACAGGATGGACGATGGCCTAGGAGGACAACTTCTCGGGAGGATGTATAATGGGTCACATGTGGCCTAAGTGCTGTGAGCCTCCCTACTCTACAGATACAGAGACTTTTATTATGAATCATTTGAGTGTTAAGGGGTTATAAATAAAAAGAAAGTTTAAAAACAATCACTTTATTAGAAATTTCATATAAATAACTTAACTATATTATACAATCGAATAAAAACTCATTTAAAAAAAAACGTATATACAATTAATTGCGTTTGTTAAATATACACAGTATTTCAACCAAACTGACACATTTCGACATGTCTATCTTAAAACAATAATTTTAAATTTATTATAAACCATTACCACAATAATTATTTAAATATCATATTTACAAACTGTACTTAACCATAAGATTTTATTGTTTAGATTCAATCAGATGCCTTGAAATTTAGTAAAATATTGTCACTCAAGTTGATATAACGAAATGTGTTAAAATTGCGAAACACCATGTACAACATTCAGAGTTAATATAATAAAAAGCGCGAGATTAAAGTGACCAATTCAATAAAGTAGTGTTTCTCGTATATTTTTAATGTATCTTAATTTATTGATAAGCCTTATAATTTTGTTTGCAACATCAACAATCATGATTATTAATAATTAAATATTTTAAATCAAGTCTGAATAAGAATAAATCTTTAAGAAATATGTTGGTAAATTAAATTTAATGAAAAATGGTAGTTAATATTTTTAAAATAATAGCAGTATTTTGGAAATTTCAATAACCACCTGTTTGTGGAAGAGGTTTCTGTCCAGCGCTAACCACGTTCCATTGCTGGGTACAAAATCTGGAGCATGTTCGTCTACTTCTCTCAATCTTCTTCCAAGTCAGATATTGTGTTAAAAGAGCATAAAATGAGCTTTAGCAGTCCGAGTCTCTTAGATCGTAACTTAACGATTTTTTACTATCTGTCAAATGACAGGGTGCTAAATCTTATTTTCTGCCCCTGTTACTATTGACTATGAGTATAAAATTACATAATAATTGTCATTGCTGTTTTAACCTCTTCATTTAATCTTGCTACTGTTATATTATTTGATGGATATCGATTTGTTTCAATTATGATTTTACTATTCAAACTGTACATTTTTGAAAAGTTTATGAATTGGGATGTTTACAAACATATGTTGATAATTATTCCTTGACTAGTTGGCATGTAAATAAATTGGAATAACTAGTTAAGAGTAAGTATAATTGTGTTTTATTCTATAATCCAGAAACAAGTTCCTACATTTTATCTTTACCTCTAATCAGCAGAGTTGGGCAGGGCTAAAGTATATTACAGTGGGTTACAAATTGAAATTATTGACAGATATTTATATGAACAAGTTTAGAATGGTTTAGAGACAGATACTTAAGTTTGTGAAATATTTATATACTGCCCAATTCTACTAACCAGAATAATTGGTTGCAAATAAAAACGTATGAATTATTGTTGGGTAATTATTACAATATTTACGTATACAAATTATTATTGTTCGATTATCTAATATATCTATACACTGGGAAATTTAAATGCGCACTTCTAATATTTTAATATAAAAATAGCGTAGGAAAAAATAAGTACTATCAGTGATTATGAAAAAAAAAACTTGCAAAAATATTTTCAGCTTTACACACAGGACGATTCAACATAAATATTTGCATCTAGAAAATATACATACCTACTTCAAAAATTTACAATTATTATGATTCCTATAAAATCTTACCGTTACTCTAAATAATCTGCATTTAAAAGAGATCGCATAAATATGTCATTTCTAACGAGTAAAATTACAAATATATACAAGTATCATGCGTAATTCAATCTTAGCATATATTTTATATTCTTTATTGTAATTTATTTATCGATGAAACTAGTTTTAGGCCATTTTTATTTGTTCAAATTGTTTTAGTAACTTTTTTTACCTAAGTAGAAGCGAACTGTATAGGAAATATTATTGTTCTTTGTTCATTAAATAATATACAAAGTACTAACCATTCCACTATATTAAACATAGAATTTATAACATGGTGTTCGACTAAAATGAGATTTTTGTTAATGATTATCAGATTATTAGTCCTAAGAGAACAAATTATGTCGCACCATATTATAAATTTTAATAATGTTGTTGTTCTTATCCCCATTCAATAAAATTCTAAAAATCCGCGATTTAAATCTTGACGTCACTAGTATAAGTTGAAGTTAGTCACATATTTTGACATGGAACAAAATAATCATGAGAGAAGGTGGTTATCCAAATTGTAGGGCCAATCAACTTACAATCTATAATGTTTCACAAGGCCGTGAATAGTAATTAACGTTTAAACCCCCCTCCTCCTCCCAAAATAAAACTGTTAATAATACTGCAATAGTTAATACTTCGTAATACCATTTACAGCCGAATAAAAAAAGAAGAGTAATAGATAAACTTCATTTGACAGATTCTCATACTATTTCAACGGCTTGGCAACATAATCCGATTATTATGACAAAATTCGGCTATGACGTTTATTCAGATTTATATTGTATCAGGTATATGTCAAACAAGTAAATTTATGCAGTTTGCTACTCCAAATTTCAAGTATCGACATCGCTGGAATCAAGGGAGTGTCCAAGGAGGAGCAAGAGGGGACAGATGTCTTACTTTCTAGTAACAAAATTTTTTTTGTAGTCCAGACAATTAAATGCAAATAAAATGGAATAATTGAAAATTATTGGAAATGTAGTTGGAAAGTTTGCAAGGAATACTCGAAAGCTATTATTCAAAAACTAATGTGATGTAATTTGTTAATTTGTAATGAAAAACCCCAAGTATCTTTCAAGCGGAAATTTCACGCCATAAGAAAGTGCGCCCAGTTCAATATTGATAAAGGATACAGAAGACAAAGGATTATCATAATGTCGGATAGTCAAGCAGCCATTAAAGCACTGTGCTCTTGTGTAAGAAGTTCCAAAATGGTGTGGGAATACCTAGACAAACTCAATGAACTAGACGAGAACAATATAGTCACCTTACTATGATTTCCAGGACACACTGGAATATAAGGAAATAAAATAGCAGATGAACTAGCAAAGAGGGGGACTGAAATACCTTTCTGGGGGCCTGAACCCTTTTGCGGAATCAGCCCCAAGGTAATATTGGAAGAAATAGGTAAAGCCGAGAAAAAGAGAAGATCTGACCATTGGAAAGATTTAGTAGGGCTTATACAATCAAATACTCTTCTGGGTGACTACAACCACAGAATACCTTAACTATACAGAAACGCAACTTGACGGCGGCTCTTTGATCTTTTGGGGTCAAATTTTCATGACCTTGATTTAAAGCTTGGCTTGTTTAATGTCATTTCTGGGCGGTAAATTCAAACTGTCGGTTGATGTATATTTCAAGTGATCTGCCTTGGAAACCTCTGATAAGCTGGTTCGCGCAATTTTATAGTTTTAATTATGTAGACCGTACTTAGCATTTATGCTCCTGAGCTCATATTGGGACAGTTTCAATTGCATTTAAAGAAAAGGCCCTAGGAATATCTAAATAATTTTGAACATTAATTTTTTCTACCGAATTATTCTGAATGCTTCCTTATATTGATCAGCAATCTACATTCACTTATTTCCAACACATACATACGGAAAACTTGGATATTCACCAAAATAATTTCAGTTACCAGGCACTTTTACGACGCGTCTATAAAAAGTACGTGAAGTAGATATGAAAAATACCAAATCACCTCTTATTTCGGAAACAGTGTAAAATACCACTGAAGTGGTGTACCTATTTAATGTTCAAATAGTGTTTTCAGTATTTGTCAACTGAATTTTGCATGAATGAACATTTTGAAGTACTCAAAAAACATTAATATCCTAAATATAGATTCAGAAATAACCTCAATCATTTTCGTTACTTTATTCAGCCGACATTGTGATGAAATTGTGGTATGATGTTGAGATTCAAGAATTTACTTTCTATCACAACAGTAGCAAGTTAGAGGATTAGTTCAAATAAAATAAATAAATTATACAAAACACTTCATACTTTACAAATTCAAAACAAGCAACTCCTAAAAATTTGGAGGTTGACAAATAACAAGCCAAGCTTCGCGCATGTGCAAAGAAATTTCGTTTTGTCAGAACGCTTGAAAGACGCTTCTGTATAGTTAAGGTATTCTGTGCTACAACCTTTCAGATCAAATGAATGCATAAGTCAAAGTAACACTGCGCTAAGAGTTTCAACAGGGATCCTAACACGACATTGTCGCCTGAATGGGTGAAGGGAGAAGAATGTGGATTTTGTGACATGGAAGAAGAAACCTCCATTCACAGCACAGCACCTGGGAGATTACTGGATAGAAGAGGAACATTTACCTAAGTTGAAGCCTGCAGACATCCTAAAATTCCTCCGGGAAATAGGACTGAAGGAACTACTAGTTTCCGAGACTCTACTCAGAAACTGAGTAGAAGTAAGTGGGCACAATGGATCTTTTAGGTCTCAGTGAATGTCACCCCGAAATACATACATACATCATACATACATACCTACAATTTGTTAATATGTATAATTTTACGCATCCTCCCTAATCTCTTTTAAAAAGTCTATGGAGTACAGAAAACTGTCCAATGCTCCCCCTCTGTATTGAGCTAGATATTCCTTGCCTGGAATCATTACTTAGTATTAAAGCACAGATTACCCCTGACTTAAAGAAGTGACACCCTTGCCTACTTTTCCTATCATAAGCATACTATTATGTCAATGGCAAGTTGGTGCCGATACTGTCATGAATGTCAAAACTGAATAATTCGCTCTGGCAACAATGTACTTCTTATGGAAATGTCAAAAAGTGTTGCTTCTGTGTAAGTAGGGTAATACAGTTACCTGAATACAACCAATTTTGAATCTAATAGAGATAAATCAACAAAAATAAAAGCGACAAAGATGTATATTAAATATATATATAATAGGGGCGGAAATACACAGTATTTTTATCATCCCCTGTAATAAAATGTTTGACATTAAGGCTCTTGTTTTTCAACCGTTTTTAAGCTGCATAATTTTGAGGATCCATCATATTTTTCCGCTGGGACTTCTATTACTCAGGCAATTCAACCATACACATAATTACATGTATTTAGATTTTGACACTTTTAAATTCATCACACACATTGCCAAGTTCGTTAATTTGAAAGTACGACCGATTTCATAGAAAAAAAATAGTTATTTGTCCATTTCTACAAATGGTTTTGTAAAAAGGATAATAAAGTAGTTTCATAATGTTTGCTAGCGTCTAGATGGCGTAACGAATGCCTTTCGTTGGGATAAATTTGAAGTTGATACGGTTTTCCTCCTTTTATGAGGTTGTTTATCAGCTGGCTAGTATGGTAGAAGTGTACATTTTCATCTATTAAACCGTGGATAATCAATAGTCGGTTTTCCCTGTTGAAAAATGAATGAAATCAAAGAAATGCCTGAAATATGATATTTCAAGGTTTAATTTAAATCAGTGTAAAATCTTCCAATAGAGGAGTTCAGTCTAAGGTCAGTGTGGCCAACAAAAAGTGGTTTTTTCTGACAAGAATGACAGTTAAGGTCTACCATTCAAAACATAACATTTTTGCATGTTTTTTAACATTGCGAACATCTATATTGCTTTATTAAAATAATGCACGCCCCGTAGCGTATATTTTGAAATTTAAACGACTTTTTGGCTGAATACTCAACATATCGAACCACTAAAATATTGATTTGATATAATTATATAAGAAACAGAGATTCTGAAGAAATCACTTATTTCCATTTCACATATATTTTAGTAAAAATATAAGCACAAAATTCAACCATTCAACCAGGAGAGACTAGAGAGTGACGTCGTACTTTCGCATATATTTATGATCCGAACATCTGTTTTGAATTACATTGTGGAACCGCACACCATCGATACACATTAGGATTCATCTCTATGATAACTAATCGCACAGAATGATTCAAATTTTGTTTATGTATCAAAATCTAAATCGTTGATCAAAATAAACTTTCAAGCTGTCAAGTGTTTGAAGTTTGACTTTGACACAGATCATAGATAACCTATAGACACAGATCACCCAGAAATGGTATTTACGAATTGATGATGTCATAGACAGACGCCATTACCATTCTAGCGTTTTGGCGCATAATTTGAAATGTGTTTTTAAAAGTTGAAATTTTCCTTCAAAAACTTTTTTTCTTACAAAAATAACCTTTATTGTAGATAAAGAACAGTTTTTCAAAATCAGTCATCATGCCTATTCTAAGATCTCTTGGCAAGTATCCATTTCACTTCTGTTATTCTATCACTAGTTATGTCAAATGTCAGTCATATTTATTTTTTTTGATATTTGTTTAATTGTGTATGTCCATTTTCGATAAGATTTCCGTAGCATTTCTAGTTAGTTGTATCTCTATTCTTTTAATTACTTTTTCCTCCGACATCTGACAGAAAAACAGAAATGAAATGGTGACATGCCAAGAGTTCCTAGAATTATTGGCCACCGATATGTTGAGTATTCAGCTTAAAAGTCATTTTAAATTTGAAGACTCATGCTTCAGGGGTTTATTCATTATTCCAATAAAGCAATATAGATGTTCGCAATAATAAAAAAACATGCACAAATCTCATGTTTTGAATGGTAGACCTTAACTGTCATTCTTGTCAGAAAAAAAACACTTTTTGTTGGCCACACTGACCTTAGACTGAACTACTCCATTGTAAATTAATAAGAAAAGTATGGAAATAAATAAAATTGAGCAAGTTAGAAGATATAAATACTTGGGAGTAGAAATAGAAGAAAATGGAACGCAGTAAGTCAAAATTACCAATAGAGTACAAAAAACGATTAGACTTTATCACACGATGAATTCAACATTTATAAATAAAAAATAAATTTACAAGAAAACGAAGTTAAATGTGTTTAAAACAATTTACCGGCCAATATTAACATTCGGTTGTGAATCCTGGGTATTAACAAAGAGACAAAAGAGTCGAATACAAGCAGTTGAGATGGAGTATCTTAGGCGAGTTAAAGGAGTCACAAAGAAAGATAAAATAAGAAATACGAAAATAAGAGAATACCTTGAAATAGAACCAACAATTAAATTTATTGAAAAGAGACAATTAAGCTGGTTGGGACATTTACAAAGAATAAACGATACAAGACCAGTTAAAAAGTATAGCAATCAAACATACAAAAAAGAATGAAAAAGGGAAGACCAAAACAAACATGGGATGGTGTTATGGTAGGCATACTCCAAGAAAAAGGTAAAACATGGCAAAAGATAAAAAGCAATGGGCTAAATTTGTACATAAATAAAATTCTATCTGGACCGGAGCATCAATGAAGAAATCGATATATATATATATATGTCTCAAGCATAATGTGATGTACCTAGTTGGAATAAGTATAATTGTAAAAGTATACCCTACACCATATACTATGGTAATTGGGTTTTTGATAATATATATACGGAAATAAATAAGTAAAAACTCAATACTCACTCTTCAGGAAATTTACTAATATAATTCAAAACATTCCCATCGTGGTATCCCTCAGGATTACAATTGGGCAAATCCATATACCTCTCAGTATACCCGGTATCATATAAATTCCAATTTGTTACAGGAGCTCCAGCTATTGCTATTTTGAACACATCTGGGTAATTTATCAAACCCATTAAGCTTAAGTATCCACCTGATAAAAAAAAATACAACTTTCACCAAGAAAACTTTTTAAATTTTCACGTTACTTACCATAAGACCAACCATGAATAGCGACTCTATTTAAATCTATGTAATTCAGACTTTCAGATAACCATTTTAAAACTTCTACTTGATCTTTTAATTCCACTGTACCCATACGTCTTTTAATGTAGCTTTCAAATTGTAACCCTCGGTGTTGAGACCCTCTGGAATCGATAGCTACCACACAGTAGCCCCGAGCAGCCAGCATGTGCATTCTTAACTGCCTCATACCCTGAAACAATTCATTTAGTTTTGGAATTTATTATTTTGACTCACTACTTTCACTTGTACCATTACTAATATTCAAGTTAAAATATCTCTCTTCTGTAAGTTTTTTTTTTAAATGTACTTACCTTGAAAGTATTTGATACTAATTGAACTTCAGGACCACCATATACATTTAAAATTGTGGGATACTTCTTACCACACTCAAAATCATGTGGTTTAAATACCATAGCATATAAAACATGTCCCGAACTAATTTCATGTGTAAATAATTCGGGAGAATAACATTCACTAACTAATGGCATTGTTTCCATAAGATAACCTAAAGGAGTTAAAGTTACACCTTCAACAGTCCAGTCTGTGTGAATTATTTTAAATACTTGGCAGTCGGGAGGTCTCTGGATATTGCTATATACTGTTACTATCATTGAGCAGTCCTGAAAAATCATTTAATAAATTTCAAATTCAAAAATTTACGATATAGCTTACTTTATTAAAATCTACCGAATACGAAAATCCGGGTCTCGTTAATAATCTAATCTCGCCAGGCCTTCTTAAGGAAACCACATACAAATGTTTTTCTAATGGGGTTTCCTTCAAACCCATAAAATATACTAATTGTCTTTCATTATCCACCCAAAGATTCTCTCCTAATACTTCCCAATCACCATTAGTTAATGCAATTTTTGATAAGATCTTTGGCTGAAGAAAAACATAATCCATTGTTTCTGTTGTTTCCGCTATTCCATTAGTATATGGCAATATTTGTGCTGAGATCAAATACAAATGGCGGAAGCCAGTTTCTTCAGAGGCCCAAATAAACTGTACCTGAAAATATAATAGATTTAAGGTATTGTTCCTTCTAAATGAAGGACATTAAAGATACTTCACCTCATTATTGTCATTTGTCGGCAAAAAGTGCAGTAAATCGTGTACATTAACCCATATACTTGACTCTTGGGAAAATATAACTTGTACTATTGGACTACTGTGATGTACAATACTGGAATCTTCGTATATAGGAAGCACTTCAGTGAAATTACTAAGAGAGAGTAAAACTAATTCTAATTTTTGTTGACGTCTATCCAAAATTTGGACCCAAATGCTAAAAAAAATTGATAGACTCAAAGAAAAAACAGCATATTTTTTACTTACTATTCCGCATTTGGTGTCCATCCTGCCCTAACTACATATTCCATCCATGGAAATAATAATGAAAGAGAAAACTGAAGCTCCAACATACAAACATCTATAATTTGAAGATGTTCATTAACTTTAAACTCTATCATCTTTAGATATGACTTAGAATTGGCACAGCCTGCTCGGGGAAATCTAAATTCTTCCACTTCACCAGAATCGGATTGAGAAGAGGGAAAACAGAAAACTTTTACATCACCTTCATCTACTTCTTCATACAAAATTCTATAGATACCACCTGAAATAATTTTAAACCTTTTGAATATCTATACAACACAAATACTTAAATATTCATTTAACTATTCTATTTTTGGATACAAGAAAATGAGTCAATCTCATTACCAATTGATTTTGGTTGCCACCAATATCCTTGATATCTAGAAAACTCTTCTTGCATAACATAAGATGGGACTCCTGCACAAAGAGGGTCATCAGCCAAATTTCTTCCACCTTTATGAGCATATGTTAACCTAACATTTGATCCAGATACCGTATGTGTTACCCAGATGTCATGATTACATATATAAGCTACCAAATCAGGATTTGAAGGGCATATTTGAGAGTTTATTTTTGCTCCAGAGGCAGTCATCCTAAGTTTTGTAGGAAATAGTTGACCATTCTGAAAAAATGGCAATGTGGTAATAAAGTTCTTGTTTATGTATATTAGATGTTTCGTAACAAAAATAAGTACCTACATAGTTATATTCACATTAGTGTATACCTAGTAGTTATCCAAACAACAAAACATTTGGTTAGAAATTGCATATTCAGTATTATACTAATATACTTACTGAATATCCATTATCTACACATTGAAATAAGCTGCTGGCAGCTGGAAAAACTATTTTTCCAGATTCACTATGAATTTCATATGAATTTATGCCCCAAGTTGTCATTCGTTTTCGCTCCCACAACAATTGTTCTTCCCTAGAAAACTTATTGGAAGATGATATACTTGGAAAATTAGATTCTATTACACATTGCCACTGCAGTCTCAAGCTAGTTGGTTGATTGGTATTGGGTACATCAGCAAACAATAAAGTGGTCTCCCAACCATTCTGTGGAGTGCTCAAAAAGTATATTCTGGATCTACCATCTTGTAAGGTCCTAAATGTAATAGAAGATGGTACCATGGTGGACAAACTGGAAAGCTGTCTCCTAAGATCACTAACGACCCCTTTGAGTTCTGACCAAGAAAGTTTTCTATCATCTTCTCCTCTATCCATTTTGTTCTGGCATACAAAAATCACATCTGTTTTTTGGGCTGATCAAGTTTTAAAAATAGAATCGAACTGAGCACAGTAAAGGTACATATTTCAAAAGCCGTAATTATTAATTCATTATTTTCACACAAAGTGTATTATTCAATCACCTTTAACTGAATTTAGCTCAATTTAATATAAAACTGACCCAAATAAAACACTAACCTCACTTAAATCTTTGTCGTATTGTCATTAAGTGTAGCTGTCACCTGGCTGTCACAGATGTGTCACATCACTACTGTCACAGAATACCCCACTCACACAGAGCCGACACCTCTTGAAATTTTCAAAAGAAATAGATAGTTGCCTATCCAATCAATTTATATTCACTTATGCAAAACTGGAACATTGGTACATGTCATGTGGTGTGGCAGGTTGCGTGGTTTATTTACTACAGTATCGGCACCTAATAATAAATGGTTTAATGGTTATAATATGCTCTAAGCACATTCAAAATCCATGCAAATGGTGCACAATTTTAATATTATTGGTTTATATAATTAGGAATCAATATCGGCACCTAATATTGAAAGGTGAAGGCTGTTTCTAATATGGACAAAGGTTTTCTATGTGAGTAGAGTGTTCTGTGCTAATGTCATGTCACGGAATAAACAGAACTGGATGAAAATGCAGTTGCAGAAGCAAGAATTTACATGACTTAAATCACTGGATATGAAACTTCAAGAATATTTATTGCTCGGCTTATGCATATTCCCATACTTATCAAGCAATCGAGTTGTATCAGATTTAATTTAAACTAATAATGTCTAACCTAGGATCTAGCAATTGAGATTACAGCTCGGTATAATATGTTGCCTATACTAAAATATGAATTCGAAGTATTTTAAATATATTTCATGTAAATAAAATTAAACGGAAATTTGTTAGTACTGTTTTATCCACAAATATATCGAGATATACTATGAAAAAAACAAAGCTTATAATAATTTCATTACATGTAGGTATCTACAATAAACCAGTTTTTCACAGTAAGTGGTCAAAAAAAACACTTTTTTTCAATATCTTATAATATAACGAATATAACTATTCTCAGAATGAAATACAACTTTTTTGGTGAAATCAATTGATTCAAAAGTTATGTAGAAAAAAAAGTTTTTGTCTTATTTTATGCCCACTCATCTCATTATCGGTCTATCTATTACTAAGAAATATGACTATCTTAAAAGAATGACTAAAAGTCGGTTATTTGGTAGACCTCACGTTTATAATGAATTACTAAGAATTGAAGTTTTTAATGTTAATTAACCTCGTATTAGATTAGACCCATTTGCCAAAATCGTCATAATACATACCTACAATCCTCACCGTATTTTTTCCGACTCATTCAAGAACAATAATAAACCTCCTGTATAAGTTACGCCCATGGTCATTGATACTATATGTTATAATACAAACGTTTTTCTATTCACTAGTATCATTCGCGTTTCAGATTCAGAAAGGTGTAGGCCGCTCACAATTTTCGAAATACCGTTAAATAAATTTTGAATATTTTTTGAAAAACTGAAATGATTTTTAATAATAATTTAATTGAAGTTGTGGTTTTCAGTGTCTTCTTTATATACCAGTTAGGTGAGTAAATGTTTACCTTCTATAACTGTAGTTGCTTCAACCCTTATTTTTTTGTTCCAAAACTGTTGTCATGACATGTGAAACGAATTTCAGAAAAAAATTACTTCCCAGACAGCCGAAAATTATTCCAGGGACGTATAGATTTGAAATATTTACAATCACCACTTTTCCCAAATAGTGGCCTAATTTTTTTTATCAATAAAAAGTGGTCCCACATTCTATTTTGGGGAGGGGGAAGGCAAAAAAACAAAAAAATTGCTCCCTTTCCCTTTTTGGAAAACTTCATGTGGAATGCAAATTATTTTATATTTATTCGAGAAGGGGAAGGGAATAAATATGTAGTTATAAAGATAGACAGAAATATCAAATAATTCCATACTTTTTTCGAGAATGAAGGGAATAAATATCTTTTTTTCTATTTTTTTTGTTTTTTCGCCTTCCCTTCCCCCTTCCCCTCCCCGTAATAAAATGTGGGACCACATTTTGGAACTTTAGTTCTTTACGTCAGGTTATATTTGAGCGACCGGGGGTCGCGAGGCAAGAGATCTGACCGCTACGTTACGTTACGTTATGTTACGTTGTTTCGTTATGTGCCTTGCTTGCGTGCGTGTGCTCTCTCCTGAGTCTCTCTCCCTCTCTCACGTCGGTAAGTGATTTACTTACCGTTCAGACGTCGAAAAGTAATAAATACAATTTCACCAAAATGCAAAATTTATTTTAAACTGATCGAGAAGTATAAATGTCACTTTTGACATTTCGTTCATTTCGAAGAAATTTAAATTATTTTATTCGGAATTTATTTCAATACGATCGCGCAAAAAATGGTATAATAAGCATCTCGAACGCTAAGGGTAATTACAACGTTTGCATGTAGATTCCTCTCGTAAAATTGGACAAAATGATGTGAGGATTAAGGGGTCTAGCACATTTACTTTTCGAAATACAGGGTGTTGAAATTTTGAAAACTTGAATGTCTTAATTCGATAACTTTATGTCCAATTTGTATAATGTTACGGGTTCCCTTTTTAAATATATGATGCTGTTATAAGTAGATGTTGCCAGTCGGACTCCCTCATGGAGGGTACCGTACCATCATCTATAATAATGAATATTCTGCTAAATATTTCAAACGTCTACCTGTTGTCGTTATTAATGTCAAGCAGAATAATTATTTAAAAATAAAACTAACAATAAAAAAAACTTCTTCACGGGGAATTGAACGCGGGTCTACTGCGTGAGAGTCTGGTTTGCTGACTACTCGACCACCGAGGAATATGCAAATTGTTTATCTATAACGTCAGATGTATTACATAATTTTTGCTTAAAAGGAACTAAAGTTCCTACCGTGTGTCCTGCGACACGTTCTACCTTTTTATTGATAATTTATTGAATTTGAATCGACTTCTCTTATATTAAAAAACCAACAGATTAATCCCCTACCACGTGTTTGTATCCCAAAATCTTTGACATCGTTTTTCGAAAATCTTTAAATTTCAGAAAAAACGTTCCCCCTATTCGTTACTAAAATCTTCTAGAAGAAACAAATTCAAGAAATCAATCTTCACTCTGCTTTAAATCGATATAGTTATAAGTGAATTGACAAGATACTCTAATTCGGCTTGATTCATTAAATTTGAATTTCATCGACTTCTTCCAGTAGGCATTTTGACACGACCTACAGAGACAAATTGGATATATGGAAGATCTAGTCTAACTATTAACCATTGTTCACCAGTTAACAATCAAAACTAAATAGAATGACATGAGGGCTCAGAGCAACCAAGCAACTAAGTTATAAAATTGTTGTAGTGGACTGTTTTATAAATTCTTGCTTTTTCTCACTTTGTAGTTGCCTGAAGATGTAAATAAATATTTACGAAAACTTGGAAATCTTAAAAGAGTACACCTTTCCTTTTTTGCTGCTAACCCCAATAATATTTGTCTTTGTCCGAATTCATCAGCATCGAGTCCAGTCCACCTTCAGTTACCATGCACCACTTGAATATTCAATTACTAATGATGTAACTGTTGCTGCCCATTTTAGATGATTATAATGACTATGTGCTCAGCTTGTTAAAGTAGCTTTTGAATATAAACATTGCAGTATACGGTTTAAAGAGATTAAATTAATGCATCCAGAGTGTCATATTCTCTTAATAAATTATACGAAATAGACAGGAAAAGTCAAAAATGTCATGAGTATTAATATGGGATTCCCAAAACAATAGAGCCAACAAAAAGTGGTTTTTATGACAAAAATGACATTTGTGATGCTGATGCTATATTTTCTGTGGCATGGAAAAAGAAACCTCTATTCAGATACTTGCGGACTTCATAGCAATACAGACTCCTAGGGCACAACACTTAGGATACTATAGTTTATTTCTTAATGTCTGATGTCTAATGTCTTAATGTCACAGTAGCCTCATTAAATATTCAAATAGAAATTTATCTCTTACAGAGTGATTCTAAGAATTTTACAAGTAAATACTAAAATTCTAATGCAAAACAAGTAGGTGTCTGTATTGGTTATCTATACATCCCTGTTTCAGCTCAAAATACAATATGGTAATAAAACTGAACAATGCCAGATAAACGATAAACATTGCGGCAGTGGCGGAGATTACGATATTAGTTCATTTTGCTTATTTAATTAGATTCGGTCAACATTACAGTTGAAATAGAATTAATTCGTTCAGGCCTATTAACAAGTTATATTTTCATTTTTTTATATTAAACTAATTAAAGAAAATATAGTTTAGTTTTCATAATTTAAATTTATTGACAATGAATTAATGTATATATTAAGTAAAGTAAACATTCCATTTATGGGAAATATAAAATTCAATCTATAGTATCATCCTCTTCGCTGGCCATACAAGAATCATCCGAAGACTCGTCGAGAGAGATCACTATCGGTTCTATAGTTTGTTCTATGAGGTTATCTAAAACCCACATTTTCTCTTCCTCTTTAATTACATGATTCACAGCATCTCTCCAGTTCTCTTCAGTTATTGTTGTCATGAGTTCATGAACATCTTTCGTTTTAAATGTTTTATTTTGTCTAGCTACATAACCTTTCATTTGGGCCCATATTAACTCTATGGCATTTAATTCACAATGGTATGGCGGCAAACGAAGCACTGTTATCCCACGATTCTTGGCTATTTCATCAATAACAAACTTTTTAAATTCTAGCTTGTGATCTGAAGCAACCTTTAAAAGTTCTTTTTTCAACAATATCATCTTCAAATGGTATATCTTTTACGATTAACCAGTTTCTAATATCAGCTTTTCTCCAAGAGGTAGATGGAAGATTTTCTGTTAATCGCGAATGTATGAAGGTCAGTTAGTTGTTTTAACTAACCGAATTTACATTCATATTACCTTTATATATCAGATCGGGTATGAAATTAAATAGTAAATAAATTCCTTAGATTAACGGTGACGCTTATGGTTTACTACCTGACTAGCATCTGTGACCTTTTCGCGTGCTGTCAGACAATAAGAAAAAGACTTATACTACTGGATGAAGAGGGATATTTAGACAAGTTAAGGCCTGCAGGTATCCTGAAATTGCTCCGAAAAATGGGACTGAAGGAGCTATTGCTATTAGTCTCTGAGACTTTCCTCAGGAACTGAGTAAAAGTAAAGGCACAATAGAACTTTTAGGTCTAGTGAATATCACCCCATATGCATACATACATACTTAAAGGTGGATTCGGGCAAGAAAAAATTAAAACTAAGATTAATTTGAAACTAAAACTAAGAAGATAAAACCATGTTATTTTTTAATTTGAATCTTAATTTCTTAGTTTCTTGCATAAACACACATTACACGTACATGCTCATGCAAGATACTAAGAAATTAAGATTTAAATTAAAAAATAACATGGTTTTACCTTCTCAGTTTTAGTAATAAATTATTGTAAACTAAGATTAATAAGTTTAAATATGTATTTACCTTTTTCACTAAGTATTTTTATTAAACTGTCATAAAACACACGAATCTCTTAGAAACTGTCAAACATTCTACAGAAAATATTGGGTCTGCCTACTTGGGTATTTAAAAATCTAGATTTCTATTGGTCAATTTTTCAGTTTTATAATGAAAACCAGTGTTATAATGAGTATCATTATGAAACTGAAAATTGGCATTTAATCAACAACTTATACTATAGGAGTAGAAAAAAATATTTTTTAATGGGAGGTCATTGACCCAATGACCAAATGGAGGAGTCGCCACTGTTACAAGTTACAAGTAACTGAAAACTATCTTTTCTATTAGCAACTATAATATAAACATTCTCACTTTACCACTTCCTTGATAATATGTTAACCCAAGTATATTGTCGCAATTTATGAAGTGTTAATTGAGCATTTTCGAGCATTTAGAACTCTACTGAGAAATGTAATAAGTACATATACTAAAATAATATAGGTACGTTTACGTTATTATGTTAATTTTATATTATCTATTTACGTGAAGGTCAAGAGGAAACGATAGTCTATTTAATAAATTTTTCGAATTGTTCAAAAGTACAGTCATGTTCTTTTAAAGTTAAAACAGTCCGTGCAAAAAATAGTGATAGTTGATGTTTCCTGCACACTGGTTGACGAATTTTCACTTTTTCATTCATTCTCGAAATAATCTATCAGATTGTACCATTTTTTTTGCTTGAGGATGCAAAATACCCGAAAATTGCTTCAAATTATTCATATTGTCACTTTGGATTGCCAAAGTAACATAACTGACATTTAAATAAAAACTTTGCTGGTGAAAGACTTTAAAGAATCGCTGAGAACTAAATACCTACATCCTTTTTTCCTCTGTCGAAATTGCATAAGTCTGTTCAACTTACGGATTTTATTTGGAAGTTATGAGTAAACGCAATAAAAGAAAACAAAAACGGTATGTCTTTGTTGAATTGTATGACCCGCATGATAAGACTGCATTTGACTATAGTAGTTTGCAGTACTCGATACGATTTCAGAATGAGATATTTGTATGAAATGTTCTAGCTCCATAATTTCTCACAGCCTTATTAATAATAAAATTTAGATTATTCTAACGTAACTTTAAAACTGAATTATTAAAAAGCACATTAATAAATACATTTAACATTATTCTAACACTAGAATGATACTAAATCCTTAGTAATTAGTTGAGGTATGTTTTACACCGTGTTTGGTCAAATGTCACTTTGATTAATTGTCCGCGAAGCAGGAGGATTATTCTGTCAAACTCACTCGAAGAAATTTTACAAAGAGAAATAAGAGTGAATAATATAATGATAATATAGGCGTTTACTTATTTTACATTGTTGTCATGTTTATCCTATAAAAAAATTGTTTGTTAGAGTATTCAATTATTAATATGATTTGCTTAGCATGCTATAAGTAAGGCTGTTAGTAATCAGTTTAAGTTAACCTAACCTTTATTGGTCAAATGTCAGTTTGATCAATTGTCTGCAAAGCGGGAGGATTATATTCTGTCAAACTGACACGAAGGAATTTTACAAAGAGAAATAAGAGTGAATAATACAGCCGTTTACGTATTTTACATTGTCATGTTTATCTTATAAAAACATATTGTTTGTCAGATATTTCTAAGTATTCAATTATTAAATGATTTGCTTAGCATGCTATAAGTACGATCTTAGTAACCATTAGTTAGTATGCTGTTGTCGTGTTTATTATTAATAAGGCTGTCAATCTCTAACCAAGTTTTTTGTTACTGCAGGAAAATTCCATTTGCTGATTCCTGCCTTAATTCAACATTGTCCATTCTCATTGCACAGAGTTCACTGAAACATCACGCTCCAGCAATCCCCATTATCATTCAAACTTTCGTCATTGAAAAAATATCATCGGTAGCGTCAAACAGGAATTTGTTTACATCGTCCCTGTCAAACACATTAGATTTATTGGGTTTATATCCGTTATTTCTCCTTTTTAAAAATGCTCGAAGTTTAGGATGCTTATGGAAATATCCGTTTTCCTCAACAAAAAGGGGGACTTATAAACAATAGTCTAAAACTTGTAAGACAATTCCACACATGTAATGTTTAACCAATCAAAACGTGTTTAGAAATCAAACATTTAAAGGTATAAATTTGATATATGACCTGTATGGATTTCAGAATTTGAAAAACTGACTTAATTGTTAAAGGTGTGGCTGTAGAAATAATTATTGGTGTTTTTCGAGTGGAAAGTAATATTTAAAAAATTTCAAGAACATTATTTCTCAAGCGGCAATCCCTTTTCCTGCAAAATTTTATGGAATTTAAAGAATTATCTACTGAAATATTTTGATACGAAGGCCGCGTGAATATTTAGGACGCACGCAAAATTTATTCGGTAAAATGAGAACAAAACTGTAATTGTAATATATTATTTATAATGAGCTAAATAACTGTTCTGTCTAAACTGGGAGAAATCTAGTTTTAGAATATAATACGTAGTGTGTAAAAGAATTTGTTTTAATTCATTAAAAAAAGACATTTTTAATTAGCTCAATAAGTTTCAAAGTCAAATTAGGGGCCATACATAAATTACGTCTCACGAATTTTAGGACTTTTCAACCCATCCCGCCGTCCTTGTCACAGGTTGTCACATTTTTAGAAACCCTTCCCCCTGATGTGACGTTACACATTTTTCAATTCTATGCATGTATTTGAAAATAATCAAAAGAAAACAGGTAATTTTATTCTTTACATATTTTTATTTAAATAATCTTTCATAAATTCAACATAATCTCATAGCGAGAGTGTCAAAGTATTAAAAATATAGATCGAGATCAAACATTTTTGGATTTTTTTATTCACATATAAATTTTGCGTTTTAGTACTTTAAATTTTAACATGTTACGTCACAAAGTTTTCGACCCCCCCTGCCCCTTGTCACATAATGTCACATTCTGGTGTGTATCCCCCCCCTCTTTAAAGTGTGACATAATTTATGGATGACCAAATACCAACCGTAAATATTGTTTAAAAAAATAAGCACTTTTTTATAACAAATTAAAAATAAAAAAAAATTATTAAGAAACTAAGCATGGTAGAAAAATATCAAGATTTTTAAAATTTCCAGTTTATTAATCCATTCGTTGCCATGGTAATTTGTAAAAAAAACACGTTTTTATTAGTTAAAAATTACAGGTATGGAATTTTCACTAAAATCTCACGCACTAGTCCCTATTGCCTTGTAGGTAATCACGCATTCTATCAAAAAATAACTATTTAACTCCAGTATCCTTGACTAATTATTAAAGTATGTTCCACAGTTAGTTGACCGTTCGCTCAACCGAGAAGAGTTAAAAAAATTCAATCAAAACATAAAAAACGTAATCAGTACACACACATATTTGTTTAGATATTGAAAATAAAGATAGATCTTATAGCACACCTATCGTATGGAATCCTGTACCTGTATAACACAGTATTATTAAAATTGAATGAATTTAATTAAATAACTTTTTTCCTCTACTACCTGTGAAGTTGACAATTATTGCTTCTTCTAGCCAACTGAGAAGTTGAATCTCTCTATTAGTGGTTAATAATTGTTTCTATTATTAACCCAGGTCAATAATGGACAAATTCAAATATTTTGAGAATTCAGGGATAGTAGTGCAACAAAAACTTGTGCTACATAATTTTGTATACCCAGGAGATTATCTTTAACATATTTGCTGCTTGAAATTACCTATCAAGATAAATTTATTTGAATAAAAATGCCATGAGTTTAAACTTCGCGCTCAACTAAAAATGACTGATGACACAATGAGTACGTTCATAATATATCGAAAAATGACAGTGTACTTGTCAGTCAGACGTCGGAGTAAACGCTTCTCGTGGTGCGTTTGTGAATTATTTTTAATTTTTGTCTCAAATTTGGCTAGTAGTGGAAAAAATTGTATATACACCACGGTGGGTAAGACATTTATAAGCCTCGCATCTTATTCCGCTCGGGGCTTCTCGCGAAATAATCTTGGTGCTCGGTCAATAATATTAATAGTCTTCACCACCTTGGTGTATAATATACTGTTTTTAATACTGTGGGGAGAAATTCATATATTATTTTTTCATGTCATTACAGTTTTTTCCGTGATTTTTTCGCCTACCTTTGATGATTGATTAATTGATTAAAATGTAATGATACAATTGACGATTATTGATTTGTTGGAATTCTTCCCCGCATAAGCATAAATTTATTGACAGAATTTCATTTGGTCTAAAAGTTTCCATTTCCTACTACATACTGTATACAAGTTTACAAGACGAAAATTACATGTTATAAGGATATCAAGAAATTTGAATGAATCGTGAAAATAATAGTTTTAAAATAAAATCTAAGGTTACGAATGAATTATTACATGCACTGAAAGTGAAATGTTTTTACGCAACTAATAGTTATTGAATTGAATTAAACGAAAAAACTTTAAATAGGAACCACAAACTTATTAAATATTATTTATTTTATAGGTTATGGTCAAGATTTTGGCTATGAAGGAGCTATCGGTAAGTAGACAAATGAAATGATGAAATAAAACAATTTAATTTGTTTAAACTTGTGACGCGTTTCGCTGACACAGTAGCTTTCTCAAACGAGTGGAGGTATAATGAAAAATTTTCAATTTATACAGGGCCTTAATACTGAATTTTACGGACTGTGACAATAATATTATAATCTATTTACATGGAAATAAAAAGCAAAAAGTGTCTAACTAACTAAAGTATTCAACTTTAGTTTACCTGGAAATTCATTCACAACAATCTTACCGGAACCTTTCTAGGTAAAAATGTTTAATAAGGGAGAATTGTTAATATATATTTGGTCGTTAAAAATATTAGGTATCTGAATATTTGGTTTTATTCATCTCAAGAGCTTCTTAAAGATTTAGTTTGAGGGATTTAGGATCTATATGCAAAATTTCAAAATTTGAATCGAAAGTGTGTTGGTTTGCTAATAAGGCGTCTTCGGAAACTTACTCCGGCTCACTAACTCGATCCAGAGAGGTAACGTGATGAATCACTTCGATCACCTACCCGGGAACTGTAGCTTACGAACTAATAGGTTTAGTTTTTGATCTGACAGCTAACGTCATAACAAAACATACATCTCTGCTTCAACTTCATCATTTTCGAAAAAATAATCAAATGCCAACGCCGTTAATGTAGCATGGCTCCTTTTATTCATATTTGATAAAAGCAATATATTTCGTTACCACCAAAAGAATTAGGCTATGTTATATTACCCTTCAGTACTGCGCATGCGGTGCCTATAGCGTCTCTACCAACCTACCTCTCGAGGTAGGCTACGAAAAATGAGCCTGCTGCCTGGGTCAGTCATCTAGTCAACAACTCGGAAGTTTCCTAACACGGGTAGGCAACTCGGGTTAGGTAAACGCACGTGCAGGTTTTTTTTTTTTTTTTTTTTTTTTTTTTTTTCCATTTTGGTTAGGTTAGGTTAGTGCAGGTTAGGGATCACGTAAACCCGAGTAAGTTTCCGAAAACGCGTAATGATTTGAGTAGTTGGAATCTGATTTTTGGTTGTCATAGGATACGTTTGTGTTCTGAAATTCTAGTTTTAAAATTTCTATTCTACCTACATAAATTTTATCACAGTAGTCATTACCACATTTTAATTTACTAACACCTGATTTGCTTAATTTTGAAGATTTAGATTTGTTGTTTTTAATGAATTTAGATAAATTGTAATCGGTTTTGAAGCAAATATTCAAATCTAAAGTTTCTAAAAGTGATTTGATTTTTAAAGATGGTATTCCAAAGTATGTTAAGCTTTTAAATTGATTATTTTTTATTTTATCAAAAGTATGTTTTAATCTTTTTATTCATGATATTGTCTATTAAATTTGGATCGTATTTATTATTTCATCCTTTAGTATGAAACTACATCAAGTAAAAGCCTAATCTATTCAATTCAAGACTAATAAAATATTATTAAAAATTGATTCTGTATGTAATTTTAATAAATATAATCACTACTATTTCCACCGGACTCTTTTGTTTTTGATGAACATTTAAAAGGCGAATGTTAAGATTATTAAAAGATCAGTTCCAACACTACCGCAAAAATTTTTAATTCAACTAGAGAGCTGCCGAGCCCACTTTAAACTAACAATATAAGTTTAGGTGGATAAGAAGTGGTAGCATATTTCCGTGGTTGCCCTTAGGTCTGTTCCAACCGCAATCGGAAACAATCAGAGAATAACTGGTCATAGCAAACAACGAGTTTACTTTCGCGTAATTTCTATCACTGATTGCAATGGTCGAGAATTCTCTGATCGTTTCTGACAGTTTTTGATTGCGGTTGGAACAGACCTAGATATCTCCCAATCTTACTCTGTTAGATTTTCATCTATCGGGTTAAATTGTAGGGTAAGTATTTCAGACAAAACCTACAATCAGAGCAGTTTTTATTCAACGAATAGAAATCGCAATTGACAATAAATAAACAAGACCAAATATTTGTTCAGATACAGCGATGTAACTCTCTTAATCAGACACCCGGTACATAATAGATTCTTTGTTATAGTTTTTATGGAATTATTTTAATTGGCTATAAACTTTTCTTGTGAAACCCCAATAAGGAGTGTGCAATGCTGCAATCGAGAATTATTCAATAAACAAAGTATCTAGATTCGTTCTAGTTTATTCGGTCATGGGAGCTGATAATTGTTTTTTATAAAATAATTACACATAAAAAAAGGATAATAAACCTTTTTTAAATTCTAGGTCCTGAGTTCTGGGGCTTTAAATACCAAGGATGCAATGGAGGAAAGCTTCAAAGTCCTATAAACATAGATTTGAATAATGTTGAACATGTCAGCTTTCCACCGATTATATTCAATCATTTCGATAAGCCTTTAGAAACTGTGAAACTGGTCAATAATGGTCATACAGGTAAGTTTTTAAAACCATTGTACAGGGTTATTCATTATAAATTACCCACCCCCTATGATCTTTATTCTTACTTTAAAAAAAAAGTCGTATATAAAAGTTGTTTGGTTACAGCTGAATTCTCTTAATATTTTATCAAAAGTTCAGTAGCGTGCAAATTTAAGGGGATACAAAAATAATAGTTCTTTTTTAAATGGGACACCCTGTATAATCTCACATTTTTGGAATGGACTTTTTTTTTCTGATTTAAAAAATATATAATATGTTACCCCTACCTTGTACCGTTTTTGAGATATGATATGTTGAAAATCTGAGTTTTAGTAATAACTGTAAATATGAAAAAGAGGGGCATAAAATTCAATGGGATTCGACAAAAATAATATTGAAAGATCCCAATAAAAAAAGACGAAAAATCAAAGAAAGTGCTTTGATACAACTAAATGCAGATAGATGTGTAGCTACTATTTCAGCCGAATGTAGTCAAATTTGGTTACCAATGTTAGAAAGAGAAATTTCCAATAATCAATTACCTGCGTTATCAGGATAGCATCATAAGTTTTTATCCAGGTTTTCTTATGATTTATCATTGGAATAGTTGTTGATCGATACACACTTCAATACACAAAATCACCAAAAAGTAACAACAAACGCGTTTTAAACAACATTTCCAAAATAAGCTAAAAAAAGCGATATCCCAATAAAAACCGTTCCTGGAACGTGCACTTCACTGGATTCCATTTCTAGTAGACTATCATATCGTTAGAATGTCATAAAATAAAATATTTTATTCCACATTTTACCAGAGGTGTGATCTACTATGAATGGACCTTAATAAAATTTGACAACAAAGTTTTGTAGTCTTAAACTTCAAAATATCATTGATTGTCTAGTTGTCATATTTTTTCGTTGTGTCAGATAGGGACCAAAAATTTTTTTATCAATTTTATTACTACTTAATCTTGACAACGGTAGCTGGAACGCTACCGTAACGTCGAAATAAAAAATAAAAAACATTATTGTGGTTTGATTCCCAAAAGAATGAGAAAAAAGAATAAGTAATGCCACAAGGAACTTACAGAAGATATGAAAAAGATAATTTATCAAAGTAAGCTATGAAAATGACAACTAATATGTTTGATAATTTACATTTTTTAGATGAAGTTATAAAAATGGTTTACAGAGGGGTGGGACTTAATGAGAGGTTCCGCAATAATTTTTAAATCCTGTGATGTCTTACCAATCAAATTAACGGAAAAAATGGCGTTATAATCAAACAAATTTAAAATATCTTTGCTGAATCTATCATTAATGTCTTGGATAATATTATCTAATAATGGAATATAAATAGATATTTTAAAATCTTTATTACAAATATTTTTTTTCCATTTTTGTATTTTTTTTCTTCTATAAACTTATGTTGTGCCGTTTGCCGCCATCACTCGGGGGGGTAATTACCTTATTACCCCCCTTGTATCCGCGCCTGTCTGCAATGTTATTATAAATAAAAGAAGGTGTTATCAATTATGCATTAACAATAATGGTGGACATCTCGAATATCTTTCATAAGTTATTATTTATAAATTCTCTCAAATAAATATTTGTTTTCTGTTTTTTGTATTATTGTATAGGTATATATTTAGACTTTTTCTTTCTTACTGAAAACCATTTTAATTACTTTAAATAAAAAATGTCAATTATTATCGAACATATTAGTTGTCATTTTCATATCTTACTTTAATAAATTATCTTTTTCATATTTAAAAACAACTTTAATATGAGACTTTTTTTTCTAAAAGTCATAATAACGATGATAGGGTCGAGTGGGTAATTTATAATGAATTACAATAAATGATGACATTACAATAAATGATGACATTACAATAAATGATGAAAGGGTTGAGAGAGTATTCAAGTTTAAATATTTGGGAGTAATGTTAGATCCAGAATTAAATCTATATGAGCATTGTAAGTACATAGAAAGAAAAATTGCAACTAAAATATATTTCCTAAATAGAGTAGCTAGTAAAATCTCTAAATTTGCAAGACTGACTATATACAGGTCAATCGTGTCGCCTCATTTTGACTATTGCAGTACACTAATATATTTTGTTAGTAAAAACAATCTCAACAGATTGCAAAAGCTGCAGAATAGGGCAATGAGGGCAATTCTTAAATGTAACAGGCGCACCTCCATTGAATACATGATGAATACATTATCAATTATGTCTGTTAAACAACGACTGACGTTCAATTTGTTGATATTTATTTTTAAATTGAAAAATAAGAAATTACCAAGTTATCTTTGTGACCAGATGACATATATTTCGGACATACATGCATATAATACAAGAAATAGTGCATTTAATTTGTATGTTGGTGCTGACTACATGGGTATTGACTCGCTGTTTAGTTCTGGGTTAGTATTGTTTAATAACTTACCAAATGCACTTAAGCAGTGTAATACGTTACGATCATTCACAAGACAAATAAAAGAATACGTACGTGCAAATGTCCCCATTAATTGAGATATTCTATATTATTATATTTATATTCCAAAATGTTTTTAAAAAAAAAATTTTTGTATTTGAATGTTTTTTTTTTAGTATTTCTTTTAATTACGTTTTATCTTTAACTGTTTATATTATATACCATTATACATATATATATATATATATATATATATATATATATATATATATATATACTTTTTTGACTTATACTTATACATGTACAAGAGCAAGTTCTGCTAATAAAGAGTGTTAATAGTGTTAATAACCCTGTACATGGAAGTACAGTACAATCTTCGCGCCCTCTACAAAATACTTCGATTCAGGTACAAAATTATAATTTCTCATATCCAAAAGCCCCAACCTCCAATTTTTGTGCAAAGCCTTAAAGTTATTGTAAAAAACGAAAATTAAAATGTCATGTTCAACACCCTGTATCTCTCTTAATATCAACATTTTATTAGGGCTAGTTGGTTTGAATCGCAATATTTGGAAGTGAAAATTGTACTGTACTTCTACGTACAATTACTTCAGGACCACCCTGTAGATGTCACTGGAATTATAGATACGTATATAGTGAGTGATGTTGCATTAAAAGTTTTTCCATTGCATGAAGAATTTTGATTGTTTAACCATATTAATTGCTTATTATATAAAACTGATTTAATAATATTTAATGACTATTATTAACCTAACTAGAGATTTCCTCGAATTTTTATAGCAACAATTAATACATCCTCGTAAGTATGGATAAGTAGAAAAATACTAGTGTATCTAGTAGACCGTGTAATAAATTACAGCAAATTTTCAAAACTTGACACGATAATATTTTTAAATGAAGTGGTTAGCATTTTAAAGATAAATATTCCTTTTCTATTAGCATCTACCATACTTTCAAATTGTGTTAAATTTTAGAGAAAATAATATAGGTACTTATTATCATAAATTACTTAATGTAATACGTCATTAATAAACTGTATATTATTCTATATATCTTATTGACTCATCCTTTATAAGCTGCATTTATAAACTCTGTTGTTCGTGCTGCTCGAAACCAGGGTTGCCAACCCGGGCGATTAATCGCCATTTGGGCTATTATTTTTCTTGAGAGGCGGTTCTATTTATGATTCGGCTAAGGGCTATTTTTTGGGTGATATTCGTTATTCTCTCCGGCTATTTTGGGCACCTTTATTCGCTCAAGATTCGCACAGAGGTTATCAAAATGGCCGTTGTTTATGTAGGCTAGTTGATGAAATAATAGGAAAATTACGGAAAAATAATATATTTATGATGCCTTTCTCAGACAAAAATCATAATTAACAATGGTAAATGTATGTAATATGTCCTGGGATCTAAGAAGATACAATACTTGCCCAAAACTTGCCATACATAGAAGGTGAAATTTCAAACTTTGGCATCAATTATTTCGAAAACTAGAGATATGTTCACGATTATATTACGAAATTCGTATTTTTCAGGTCAAAATACGTAAGTACCAAGAAAAATTTTCATAAAAATATAGATCGCATGATAAGTGCAAAATTACTAAAATATGTCATTTTTATCATTCAGAAAAATCGCCGATTCGAAATAAAAATCGCCGATTTTCAAAATTTTCGCCTGCGGCGCGCTTTTTGCTCGCTCTATGGCAACTGGTGATTTCGGCGATTATTTCCACAAGCAATGCTATTTTTATTATAATAAAGTTGGCAACCCTGCTCGAAACCAAAACATTATATGTATGTAGGTATGTATTTTGGGGCGACATTCACTGAGACCTAAAAGATCTATAATGCCCCCTTACTCCGACTTAGTTTTTGAAGAGAGTCCCAGAAACTAGTAGCTCTTCTAGTCCTATTTCCCGGAAGAATTTTAGAAAATCTGCAGGCTTCAACTTATAGGTAAATGTGTTCCTCTTCTATCCAGTAATCTTCCAGGTGCTGTGCTCTGGGATTCTGAAGTGCTGTGCAGTTGGAAAGTATGTGGATGGAGGTTTCTTCCTTCATGCCACAAATCTACATTCTTCTCCCTTCACTATTTTGAGCTTTTTCAGGTGCCCATTCAGGCGACGATGTCCCGTTAGGATTCCTGTTAAAACTCTTAGCGCAGTTTTACTTTGACTTATGCATTCATTCGATCTCAACAGGTTGAGGTCACCCAGAAGAGTCTTTTATTGTATAAGCCCTACTAGATCTTTCCAATGGTCAGATCTTCTCTTTTTCTCGGCTTCACCTATTTCTTCCAATATTACATTAGGGCTGATTCCGCAAAAGGGTTCAGGCCCCAGAAAGGTATTTCAGTCTTCCTCTTTGCTAGTTCATCTGCTATTTCATTACCTTTTATTCCAGTGTGTCCTGGAATCCATAGTAAGGAGACGATATTGTTCTCGCCTAGTTCAGTGAGTTTGTCCAGGCATTCCCACACCATTTTGGAACTGATTACACAAGAGCTCAGTGCTTTAATGGCTGCTTGACTATCCGACATTATAATAATCCCTTGTCTTATGTATCCTTTATCGATATTGAACTGGGCGCACTTTCTTATGGCGTGAATTTCCCATTGAAAGATACTTGGAGTTTTTCCCAAGCTTTCAGAGTGTTTGGTTCCTGGCCCGAAAACTCCCAGCTCCTTCTATTGCTTTTGAGCCGTCTGTGTACCATTGAATGGCATTATTTGCAAGTCTGGTAATAGTATTTAGATCCCATACCTTCTTGTTGCTTAATTCCGAAGTGAATTTCTTTGAAAAGTTATACTTTTCATCATACCGTCTTGTGGCATGTGCATGTCCCAGGGGTGCGATTTTCGAAACCATTCGGGAGTAAATCGTATACGAATAATGGCCATTTTCGTATGAAATTGAAATAACCCAATTTTCGACATGCTCAAACGGTAATCTTTTACGAACAATTTCGTATGGCTTCTTTCGAGTGGGTTTATTCCATTCGAATAAATGTTTTCGTATACGGAAAGTGTAAATTTACATAACCTAGAAAGAAAATATTTGTGTTTGGTGGGTATGTCATTAATTTGAATAATAAATGATATGATCAGTTATAATATGGCAGGTTTTGATGATTTAATTCATTTAAACTTGATGAAGGCTGTACAAGAAGCGAAAGAGATAGACCTCCTAGGATCTTTAACCTATATTTATTGATCCTTTTGAGTAATATGCAGAAAGGCAATTTGTGAAAGCTTAAAGACTTACAAAACCTGTCGCTTTAAAAGTAATAAACATATTGGAGCCTCATCTCCCTGATCCAAAAAGAATCTCAGCCTTGGGCATAGATAGAGAAGTGAGTTATCTACAATGAAGTCTATTTAGGCAGGTTAACCAGAAAAAAGTGATATATACCCTAACTTTTTTCTTACCACACTTGATACAGTAGTTGGTGTATTCTTTGCATAGAACTATTCGAACTGCATAGATAAAAAAATACACATTTAGCACCGTATACGAAAAAATTCATGTGGAAATAACCGTACACGCATAATATTCGTGTGAACTCGAAAATTGCACCCCTGATTGTCTGATTTCTAAGAAGTGAGGAGGTATTTTTTTAATGATTCCCTCTCTACTTAGTCTGTATCTTGTTCTTTCTGCAACACTTTCCACCACCATAATTATCATGTAGATGGGTGAGGTTGAGAATCACATTCCATTGATAAAACCGTTGTGCTGTTCGTCGTTTATACGCCGTTAGTCGTTGCACTTGAGTTTTATATCTTGTTAATAGCTGCCCATAGACGGAACGATCTGGTCGGCCGACGGTGTCGACCGACCAGATCTGATATACCAAGACCGCCGACTTGGTCTGTGAGCGATCTGATTTGTCGTGTCTACACACGACCATACTTAGTCCGCGAATTGTCAAAGGATCGGATCCTGCACATACGCTGTCTTCAAATTAGTTGGTAGATATTTGAAAATTCGACATACTGGGTCGTGCGACTCCGTATTTTAAGCTGGTCTAAAATACCTCGTCAGTCGGTGTAATCTTTTTTGTACAAAATGGACAAAAAAATTGCTCTCATGGGTTTAGGTATTTTAAAAATCTGTCAAAAGGATATTTTTGTTTTCACATCTTCCACAGTTACATCATTATAATGTTTGCTTTTTAAAAATTGTATCAAATCTTCGTATGCTTCTTTTTTTAAATTCTTATTTATGTAATCAGGATCTTCGTAATTTTCCACAAACATGGCCTTTCCCTATATATTTCTATAAACTCTGCTACTATTTCATTTGTCCACTCCATTGCACCCCAAAATTCAAACCAACAGACGAGCTCAACGACTGGATCCTTTCGTTAGTTGCAAGTACAAAATTTGACTTGTAACGACTTGATCCTTCACCGATGACGTATTTCACCGACCAGATCCGTCGTTCAGCACTAACGGGCGTTCCCAATATGCCAAATTAAACAGACACTGTCTGTCACATACCATGTCGCGCAAAATATCGCTTCGTGTATGGGAGCCTATTCGTGATTCGCAGTTCCGCAAATGAAAACTGAACTAAATGATACGTGACTTGATATCTGCCAATCGTCTTAAACTTCACAAATTTTGATCAAAGAACTGATTACCATCTTACTTTCTTGATATATTGATACAAAAACGAAAAACTAAAATTTAATTTCAATGTTTTTTTGCGCGATCGATCTTTTTTGTTTATTTACAGCATCGGTTGTCAGGACGGTAGGTTGTGTTTACTGGTTTCTAAGTCTAACACGTCGGTAAGTGATTTACTTAACGTTCAGGCTTCGGTAAGTAAATTACTTACCGACGTCTTAGCACTACATAAATTTAAGTGGTCCTAAATATAGTATATTAAGTATCAAGAACGGTAAGGGTTGTTTACCGGTCGACAGCAATGTTTTTCCAATTTTGCTGGAGACCGGTATTACCCTTAACGTTCGAAATGCTTATACCATTATTTGCGCGATCATATTGAAATATTCGAATTTCGAATAAAATAATTTAAATTTCTTCGAAATGAACGAAATGTCAAAAGTGACATTTATACTTCTCGATCAGTTTAAAATATAATTTGCATTTTGGTGAAATTGTTTTCATGCTATTTATTACTTTTTATATTGTTCTGTTCGATTCTGTTCATTAAAAAATATAAATCTTCTTATTTTTTTGTTTCTTTTGTGTAATGAATGGAGTAATATATTATTTAGGACCACTTAAATGTATGTAGGGCTAAGACGTCGGTGAGTAATTTACTTACCGACGTCTGAACGGTAAGTAAATCACTTACCGACGTGTTAGACTTGGAAACCAGTAAACACAACTTACTGACCTGACAACCGATGCTGTAAATAAACAAAAAAAATGGATCGCGCAAAAATATATTACTTCATTCATTACACAAGAGGAACAAAGTTCTGTATCTGTATCTGTATCTGTAGGGAGGGTGAGTGTGTAGGCTCACAGCACTTAGGCCACATGTGACCCATTGTACATCCTCCTAGGTCATTGTCCATCCTGTCCTTCTCAGGAAGGTGGACAGGTCACTAGGAGACATCTCCCTTATATCGGCAGGTGTAGGCCAAGACTCACCGAACACACACTCTCTTATTGACGATAACTCCGGACACTCGCATAAGACATGCCTGACAGTTTCATCTTCCTGTTCACACATCCTGCATAGATGTTTAGGAGCAAAGTTTATTTATATTTTTTCAATGAACAGAACCGATCAGAACAATATAAAAAGTAATAAATATAATATAATATAAAAAACAATTTCACCAAAATGCAAATTATATTTTAAAATTAAATTAAAATTAAATTAAATTAAAAATTAAATTGAAAGAAATATAAATGTCATTTCGAAGAAATTAAATTATTTTATTTATAAGGAGAATACCGGTCACCAGCAAAATTGGAGGCTTCGCTACACTCAGTCTCCAAACATTGTTGTCGTCCGGTAAACAACCCTTACCGTTCTCTATACTTAATATACTATTGTCGTTTGACAAAACGTCACCTTTGTGACCAATCAAATTTCAACATCACCTGCAACGAAAAACCAATATAGTGGGTACGGGAACAACTGTAAATAACGAATCACCAGCAGCTTGGAAAACAGGACAAGCAACAAACAACAGAAAAAACAGAGTTTAAAAATACAGTTTTTCACAATTTAATTTAACCTTGTGATAATTATGAATCGTAATTATTGTTGAATGTTTTAATCTCTTGTGTCAGCGTCTTTAATCAAATTCTATTTCATAATATGAGACGTGTTAAGTGAATTTATTAATTTTTTGTACCCGAAACAGGATATTGCATATTATACTTTGAAATTAATAATAAAACTGAGTTGGTAATAAAAGCGAATTCAACCAAAAGCAATTTTTATTAAATTTAATGTAAAAATCGAAAAGATGATACATAAAAGATTTACCCAAACTTACCCGTTGTCCCTTTTTTATTGAACGCTTGTGATAGCAATAAAAAACGTTAGTTTGAAGTAAACAATTTATTAAAGTACATTCAATAGCCTTCTTGGTGTGCGTCATAATTTGTGATTTATATCCGGGTTTTGGGTATGTCGTTGATTTTCTGTGTGTCTAGACATATTTTTGTATTATCTAAATAAATATAACAATAAGATTAAATGTTCACTTTTCTTCTTCTTCTGAGTTACAATGGCCTCCTATCCTATAGGACATCCAGCCAACGTTGTGGTATTGTATTTTTGTGTTTATTTTTGAAGAGTGCACCTTGCAGTGCGTCTGGGTACTAGCCCATTCTCTTCAAATTGATTTTTATTGAGAAGGATTAGGGTTTAACAAAGGTCAAGACTCTTCTCGTTCTGTTCACTTTTCATGAATAATAATTGATCGTTATCAACAAAGTACAAACCTGACGAGAACTGTCAGTGGGGCATTAGAAATTCCTCCTCCAATTCCTCCCGATTGATAGGTCGCGCTTGCGCGTATTCTAAACATCAACTCCACATGTTATGAATCGGCATTGTATCTGTTACACCATTTATTTCAGTAACTATTAACAAAACCTTTGAATTTATAATCTATATTTCAGTGCAGCTTTCAATCCAACAAGGTGAAACACCAACCGTCAGTGGGGGCCCTCTCAATAGCACTTATATTTTCTTCCAACTCCATTTCCACTGGGGCAAGAACGATAGTGAAGGATCAGAAAATTTAATAAACAGCCACAGGTGAAGAAATTTTTATATTTTTAAGATTTAAAACATGAAAGAACGGCAAAGAACAGAGAAGATAGCGTAGACTGAAGCTGCGAAAAGAAACAGATGTTCTATCTAGTCTCAGTCATCGTTTTCTTCACCACCATTCCACTGTTTTCAGCCTTAAAAACTCGTGGTCTTTACTATATAGATAAAACATGTCAATCTTCTTTTTTAGCTTTCCTCTTGAATTACATTTAGTATTTTATAAGACTGATTATGGCAACTTTAGTAATGCTCTAGGAAATGACGATGGACTGACAGTATTATCATTTTTATACAACGTAAGTGAAGAATTCTAGGCTATAATGTTTTTAAATTCGCTTTACGGCCGTTTTCATAACAAATGCTTAAAGTTCACTTTAGCTAAAGTGAATTTATCACTTTAACTTCACTTAAAGTTGAATGTTTTTCATAAAATTTCTGTTCTGTTCCTTTAAGTAAAGTGTGATTTTACGTTTATCAAGAGAAGTTTCGAGAATTTTTCAATTGAAGTAGGGTTATGTTTATGTTCGTATTATATTTTTATATTAGTGCTGATTAGTGTTTATGCTTTCTTCTGATTTTCAACTTGAAATAAGTGTTTTGGGTGAAGTAAATAGAAAAAGATCTAGGGCTACAAATTTTACAACAGAAGAATAATTGAATTTGGTAAAAATAGCTGAAAAATATAAATCGATTATTGAGTGCAAAACCATTAAAGGTTCATTCATTTCGATAGCCATATTATGGAGAACCGCTGTTGCCTCAATTATTGTCATTGCTGTATCCAGGTCAACCCTTATACCTAGGGATAGTATAGCAAAGCGTCTTTTCCAGATACCATACTGTCTTTCTACTGTATTTTTATTTCTTATTAATGACTCATTGTATAGTCTTTCAGCCTCTGTATTTGTTTCCTGCAGAGGAGTCAAGAGATATGGTCGAACTCCATATCCAGTTAAATGGTTAAATGGAACCTCCTGAATTGGCCACCTTCAAAATTATTTTTCAATCGACTATTATCAAGAATAGTCTGATCATGAGCACTCCCTGGTCATCTCGCAGGTTTGCTTAACCTGAATCTTTGGTAAAATTCTTCATCTGTCCAATTATCAAAATCAGTTATTCTCTGTTTACATATTTTTCGTTTCCTAATGATGAATATTTCCTCATCACTGTCGCTCTCGTTGCTGCTATCCTCAAATGCTGATGACTCGGTTTCTATTTCCATCTCAAAAGAATTTGTCCACAATACTGACACAACGAACTGAAAATTGTCTAAAATTTTGAGGTTAAAGTCGCCTAAAGTCGCGATTGTGTCCACTTTAACTTAAAGTCGACTTGAAGTTATAAATACTGTTATGAAATCGATTTTTATTAAAAGTTTGCTTTAAAACTTAAAGTATAGTTTTAAAGTTTGTTATAAAAACGGCAGTAAAGCAATAAAATTATATTTAAACATTTCAGAAAACGAATGAAGAGAATAAAAACTACGATCAATTCGAAAAAGAATTATCTTTAGTAGAAAATTTTACATCTAGTATAGATATTATAAATTTCGATTCGTTGGACGATTTTACTACCACCGACAGATCGGCATATTTCACTTACCATGGATCATTAACAACGCCACCATGTTCTGAAGTTGTTACTTGGATAGAGTTTGCCAACACAATACCACTATCTCACGAACAAGTAAGATCACTGTCAATTTAATATATTTTATTGTTCTACGCTACTGATATATCCGCAAAGATATATTGTGGATAATGATAATTGTTGATAATGATGGTAATAATAAAAGATATTATTTCAGATAGAAGAATTTCGATTGCTCTCTACCTATGGAGGAAGACTCAATCATAACTTTAGACCAGTACAAGCCACAAACGACAGGAAAATTTATATGAGCCTTCCACAAAAATCATCATCATCCAGTATTGAGAATTATAGTATAATATCATTACTATCTCTGACATTTCAAATGTATCTTCATTTTTCATTTGTGGTTGAATAAAAAGTCAAATTTTGTTAAGCAGTCTTATTAAGCTTGCCTGTGTCTTAAGTGGGTCAAACTAGTAATTGAGATTTCACCCTTTACCTGCTCTTTTATTATTCATACGTTTGGGTTGTGCTCAACTGCTCAGGTACTTGAACTGAATCTTTGTACCATTTCTTTTGCTACCTATTTCCATTCCAGAAGCTTCGTGTCTTCTATATAGGCCACCAGTTTATCTGGAGGGATCTTCAGTAGTTGTGATGGTTGTGTTATTTCCACTCCAAATTCCTTCCGTCTGAGTCCTTGTAAGCTCTTACAGAAACAAAGTATGTGATTGCTATTACCCATGCAGAGATATGTTATCATATTTTGGCAACAATTAAAGAGAACCAACCTCCCATATCCAGCTAAACTGGGATAAGTCAAGAAGGAACGTTGGTTCAATATTGATAAAGGATACAGAAGACAAAGGATTATCATAATGTCGGATAGTCAAGCAGCTATTAAAGCACTGAGCTCTTGTGTAGTCAGCTCCAAAATGGTGTGGGAATGCCTAGACAAACTCAATGAACTAGGCGAGAACAATATAGTCACCTTACTATGGATTCCAGGACACACTGGAATAGAAGGAAATGGTACTTTTCTGGGGGCCTGAATCAGCCGCAATGTAAAATTGGAAGAAATAGGTGAAGCCAAGTAAAAGAGAAGATCTGACCATTGGAAAGATCTAGTACGGCTTATACAATCAAAAACTCTTCTGGGTGACTACAATCTGTTGAGATCAAATGAATGCATAAGTCAAAGTAAAACTGCGCTAAGAGTTTTAACAGGGATCCTAACGGGACATTGTCGCCTGAATGGGCCCCTGAAAAAGCTCAAAATAGTGGAGGAAAAGAAATGTAGATTTTGTGGACTGGAAGGAGAAACCTCCATCCACATACTTTCCAGCTGCACAGCACTTCAGAATCCTAGAGCACAGTACCTGGGAGATAACTGGATAGAAGGGGAACATTTACCTAAGTTGAAGCCTGCAGATATCCTAAAATTCCTCCGGCATATAGGAGTGAAGGAGCTACTACTTTCTGAGACTCTCTTTAGAAACTAAGTAGAAGCAAGATGGCACAATAGATTTTTTAGGCCTCAGTGTATGTCACCCCAAAATACATACATACATCGTTGGACGAATGGAAGCAAAATATCCCTATACTCTCAGATAGTAATGCATCACTGACAACTTTATAACACCAAATCAAATCTACAAAAAATGTTAACCTGGGAAGCCCCATAATAGAGTAGCTCTCAAGTGGGCCCGGAGCAAAAGTGTATTGATACCATAGACTTATAATATAAAGTCTATGTATTTATAAGTCTATGATTGATACCATCTCTGTAAGATGGACAGAGTGTACAGCTGAACATGCAGATTATGTGATGATTCAGATGAAGCTGAAAAGCACATAAATAGTCCAATCAATGTAGTGATATCGAAAAATAATTCGAAAATGCTTAAAACGGGATTCTATATTCTTTTTTTAAACAAAAATAGATATTTCGTAGAGTGGCTGTTATTATTTTTGAATTAATTAGCCCACAATTCACCTCCTTAACTGGATTATAAATGCAATTGCAGCCGAATTATATTTTATTTTAAATAAAATATCAATCACATTAATAAAATCTTTATTCATACGTTCTTATTTTTGAAATGACACTTTTATGAACTTGTTTGTATCGTACACAACATCAAAAATTTTTTTACACATATATATATATATATAAACATTTTAGTATAAGAACGAGAACACAGTACACAAATTTTCCGACATATTTTCAGTAAGAGAAAATTCAGGATATTAAAATGTTATTTTTTTTTATTGGATTATAATTTTTGTAATGAACGATTTCGAAAATTGTATAGTTCCTGAATGTTCTTTCGGTGCAAATATTTCAAATCTACGTGCAAATGTATCTGTATAAAGGGTGTTTAAATATAATTTTTCATTTAGTTTAATTTCAATTTATTTGAAAAAGCAAAGACGCTTGAATAGTTCACGCAAAACGCGAACATAAAATAAAAATGAGGAAGTTCAAAAAATGTTATTCGGCAATTGTTTATGTTATTTTTGGATTTACAGGAGTCTAATTAAGACAAAAACATCAGCATCACGTGTTTGATACTTCTTCCATCCCCTCCAGTGATCCTCATTGCAGTATTGCAGCAAAACACTTCTTTGTAGTGTGTAATGGAAGTGAATTTTTCGCAAATTCTTCTTGGGTGATAATTGATACATATTAGGTGAAGTAAATGGGTCCATAATTTAAACATCGAGATTAAAAAATATTTTTATTAGTCTGTAACTTCTGTCTTAGAGTGCGTTCACAAAGAAAGCTGGTTACAAAAGCGCTTGTTGGCAAGCGTTCTCCAGCTCCAGCCGACGTAAGAAAAATCTACATTGTATCAAGTGTGTGCATTCACAGACAAAGCCTGTCCCGGCTAGTAAGCGGTTGCTACAAGTTCTGACAAGCACGCAAGAACGTTTTGTACTTGTTTTCTGGCTCTTGTTGACCGAACCAGTTAGTGACAAACGACTGTGCAGTATGGATGTCGATGAACTGATATCTTGATTCTTTAGATGAGGGGCTATTTTGGACAAACGCCTCAAACTACATGCTAATAGAGCTCACGTGGATAAGTTGTGGAAGGATAATGGTAATGAAAACTGACGGTAAGAATAATATTTTACTATCAATTATTAGGTACTGAGAATTATTATTAGAAGATGCATTGACTTTACATTTGGAGTGAAGGAAAATTTTCAAGCAAAAATAACTCTTCATCACTTGAGGAAGACATTCGCTCAACAAAAGCTGACAAAACACTAAAAAAATATGCTTGAAATGCAAGCGTTTTTTGTGTACAAACAATAAAATTCTCAAGCGCTGGAAATAAGTTACTCGTAACCGGCTTTCTTTGTGAACGCACCCTTAGTCTGGTCTTTATTTTTCAAAGTTTTTGTCCACTGACCGGTTGTCTTGCTATAATGAAAATATTGCGTAGAGGTTTAAATAATAAGATATTAGGTTACCACAGTAGCGTCCAAAAGAAACAACAATGTAAAAATAAATAAATAAATATTTAATTTTAATAGAACACCCTCTATACAATAATTTGTATATTTCGAGTTGATGTAAACACGTCTTCCATAACTTAGGTAATTTTTTTTCTGCAAGTATTGCTGTAAGCGCTCAATAAAATTTTTATTACTTTTTTTATTCAAATGTATTTAAAAAGTTTATCATGAAACTTATAAAAATAAAAAATATCCTGATTTTAAACCTCTCAAAACAGTTTTTGGAAAAAGTGGTAACTTTCCCAAAAGTTGCTTGGATTCTTTGTTGAACTTAGTCAAAATGGAGAAATAACAATCCCTCTTACATCTTTGAATGAAGTACCATTCATAATAAGATAAAAAATTCCCTTATAACTCAAAATATGGTAGAGAGAAATTATGTGATACCAATGTAGATGAATACCTGAGTTATCCACAATTGTTGCAGATGCTTATGTCAGCACATACTCCAAGGGGTAATTTTGTTTTTTGGATTGGATTGGATCGGATCCAGAGCAGAAGTATTTACTCATTATGTGGACAACAAATTTAGGCAGTGGACAATTTCGGTAATCAATAAGATCAAATTATATACAGATACATTTTTTTAGATTTAACATATTGTAAGAGGTTTATCTTGAAACATTATTTTGTTCAACTTTGCAATGCAATTCTTATGTTTTCAATCAACTCAGTTCACAACTACTAATATAAATATATATAATAATTATAATATATCGAATTATGTAATAACCCTACTTATCAACATTTCTATATCACAATTTCTTTCACAAAGTTACAGCACCATATTTGCTTTGAAAATCTGAGCAAACCCATCATTCTTCTAATTTTTTTTTATATCACCTTCTTAAAGCACTCAACGTTCCAATTTTACCTGGTCTCGAATAAGTTTTAGTTTTAGTGACAAATATGTATATAGGCCTTTTTTTTTCGAATTGTGTGAAATATTTCGTTGTTTTTGTTAAATAGAAAAAGACCAGCGACTACCTACCAAATACACAGAGAAAAAGTGCAAAATATAATAAAAGTAACTCTACATTTGTCCATTACGACTGCCCATATGTTTTTTAATCAACGTTATTCAATACAATAGAAGTAAAATAGATGATTAATAATTATTATCAGCGAGTGAAATTGAAATGTGACATTTGCAAAGATGCAATGATCGAATTTTTGTTGCTTTCGTTTATTTGGGCTTCAAGCACTTGTGCGTGACGCCTCAGACGTCACGACTTTTAAGCAAAACGAACACGATTTTTTAGGATCCTCTAAACCACCTGACATGTGCCAATGCCAATGAATTTCCTGTGTTGTTAGAAGAACAGTTTTCAATTATAATGTTTTTGATAATAAACTTTTGCATATTTAGATATTTTTAGTAAGGTTTAAATCGTATTAAATCGTAATCGGTACAATATTAACCTTTAAATAAACGTCAAACCGGACAAACGTCAAATATTTAATATCCGTGGATTGAAGCAAATACTTTTCGTTATGTGCTTGAGGATCAAGGGGAAGGTAAGACTAGGCGTTGACAACAGCCTGGTGGTAAAACAATAAACAATGCGTTCAGAACACGTGGTACTTAATAGTGAGGTTATGCTGATTTACAATGATAGATCGTGTTTGAGTTTTGTTGGTTTTGCTTAAATGTTATTTTAATTGTTGAGCTTGCATATTTAATAATATATAATATAGGTTAATAGTTGTTTGATAATTATTGATCGTGTTTATTGTTTTACCACCGGGGTATTGTCAACTGACAACTGTCGTGGACATGCCCTATATAAAAGCAATACAACATAAGCCTAACCTATACTTAATCACGATTTAGAAAAAAGACGACAGAATTGACCTATGTCAACCTTCACGTAGCTAACTTCTCTTTTAGGGTATGAACGTCACAGCATAAGACTATTTGAATCATCCAAAAGCTGAGTTTTTAAATCGACATAAACACCTTGTGAGAATGATAACATAAAAAATAATAGATTTTATCCACCAATAACTATGAGATATTTTTTTAAGTTTAATACCTCATTTGCTAATTTAACTTAAAAATGTCAAACAAATTCTATGACAACCTAAGAAATCACTGTTTACAGTTATAGTGACTGCAACATTAAACTCAACGATATACAAAGTGATAAATCATTCATAGGCAGTACAAAATAGACAGAGATGTGTATATATTATATTTTGCACAATTTTATATTTTAGAAAAAGATAAGAATATGAAATTTTTTTTTCACTAACACATACTATACAGTATAACATCGAGATAAACAACATACAAGCACGTTTATGTATAAGTCTATGCCCCTCCTAAAAAATTGTTTAACAAAATTCATTCCATCTGGCGACAAAGTCATAATATTTACATTACACAAAAATATTTCAACTATTTCACTTTTTTTTATTTAGGAACATTTATTTTAAAGATTTTTCTTATACTTATTTACATGTAAATAGCGAAATCATAGAGTAAGTATATTCTTAAATGTTTTCTTTATATATGGAAGGACTTTGTGCTTAAGGACAAGGTGATCTTTGGAAAAATCTAAAGTATAGTATATTTGAATTAATAACCGGAAAATGTGAGTTCAAAGTAGAGTTCCTACCCAGGTGAAAAGATTTTGTTTGTTTGTCTGTAGAGAGCGCTGTTATAGCTCGATACAGAAAAGAAATTAAAATAATTTAATTTAAATAATGCTCGGTCTCCATCTTATTGTTAATGATTGTTTTACAAATTACAAAGGAATTGACAGAGACGATTAGGTATATTGGATTTGCACCTAGGCAGAATCGAGTTCAATACACATGCAGGCACTATTTTTAGTGTAGAAAGATATGCAAAATACATTTTCATCTAAATCCACTGAAGCTAATCATTTATTTATCTCCGACAGCACTTAATTATTGATCTTTTTGTGTAATAATGTCAACCTGTGACGAAGCAATGGATATTTAATTCATTTGTGCATCCCCCGAGCTACAAAAATATGCAGCACAAATTGAACAAATGTAGCTACCGGAAAAAAGTGAAGTAAAAGTAAAGCGTGTCAAATATCAATGATCAATTGACATTGCCAGGCTAAAAGTAAGAATTTTTCACCCAGGTCGAAACAATTATATATTTTCCTTTAACTTTAACATCAAAACCAGTGATAATTACGTCTTCATTATATGATAGTAAATAAGTTTCGCATATCCAAGAAATATATTATATTAAATCCTCCATTCAAATATACTACACCATCAATTTTAAAAATACGTTTTATTGAAAGTACCTATAAATAACAAGAGAATAAATAGTTAGAATTAAATGCCAAAAGTATGGAAATTATTTATTAGATTTTGCTCTGATATAAACATAAATTAAAATAAGCTAAGTTCCAACAAGTGGTTTTCTTCAAGAAAACATTGTTGATCACATATTAAATTCACATAATTCCAAATGTGAATTGGCCAGTTGTTTCATTTCATAAAATGTATCCATATTTTTGACTTACACTATTATTACACGATACAATATTACTGGTTCATATTTTTTACGTGAAACACTCTTCAGTTCCAACTATTTATCACGTGTAAAATGACCAAACTATTGAAACAATAAAAAGCTTCAACATAATGACACAGAGTAATGAAGCTGTTTATTTATAATTATTGGAAAGTAAACATGCCTTTGTTACTATAGCATTTATAAAGATTAATTTGAGATCTAATTTCAATCAATCTGCCTCATTATTTGAGCTATGTAGTTACCCAATATAAATAAAAATTAAGATTTGTGTAAAAAATATGAAGAGTGTTAAATATTTTAATAAGAAAAGATCATTCGTAAAGGCACAACCACTATAAAAAAACTATTAGTTAAAATTTGTCCAAAAGCCTGTTTTTAAGTATCACACATATAATATATTAAATATAATATTTAAAAAGTGACAAAAACCCAATTTTACATTATAGATCCATTAATCTAAATATTTGAACTATTACGATTTAGTCACCTTTTTTCTCATCTTATTCTTGGGACAATTAATCTTCTTACCTTCAAGACGATTTTTTGTTTAATAATATCTGTTGTCCCAGGAATAGCTTATCAATATAATTAAAAAAATAATAAATGTTTAACATCATTGTGTACAATAAAAGATTATATATTTCATGTTATTCTATTGAGCAACAAAGTTTCATAAAAAATTATTAACAAGTACTTGTATTTGGACGAGTTTTGTACATTTATAGAAAAATATCTGTCTGTTTTGTAATTATTGAGGCAGGATATTCGATGTTAAACATTTAAATTTGCGATTAAGATTACAAATTTCCTAGAATTGTTCAAAAATATTGTCTTAACACGAAAACATATAGTATATTTCCTACAATTTTGATGTCTACAATTGTTTTGTGAGAGCCAAACTTGTAGAGATATAGTAAAAGACGATTCCGAGTTGTCTACGATTTTCTTGCAAGCTTCGTCGCAAGCTCCATCGGAAATTAATCCAGGAAAATGATCAGGAGTTTTGACTTGTGAAATTTAGTGTTTTTCAGCTTTGTAAATAAATTTATTCAGCAAGGTTTAAGAATTGCAGACAAAAACCTGAAATATTAAAAAAAGTTTAGGTTTTTCTGCAAGTTAAACATATCAATTATTCAACTCAAATGCTATCGATTCAAGGTATATTTTTGAACAAACCTAGCTACTAAAATCACTTACGTTGCTAGTAATTCATTTGAGGTACATGGTACATCAATTTTTGGCACAAGACATATTAAATGTTAGTCCTTCGAACCATAAAAATTTTTCACCTCTCATAACCAATCGAATTGGCGTAGAATACAAGGGAGGGATATTTTGAGGGAGGGGGGTTATGACGCAATCTAATATCTCTTGACTAGGATCTTATCTTAATAATATATTGCTTAGGTAACAAATAATACGAGCTTATCACAAAAACTTAAAATGTAATCACAGCCAAATAAACTTGAAAATATTAAGTCTCTGGCTATACAGAGTGTTCTATACTTATATATGTATATAAAAGTTCTTTTCGTTGTCAGAGCCTAGAACACCCTGTATATGGACGGTACACACAAAATAAAAGAGATTCCAGTGTTCCCAGCTCTCAAATATTTCTCTTCCCAAAACTTAAATCAAAAAC
>CAJUYG010000233.1:100272-115940 GCA_910591675.1 Galerucella calmariensis | reverse complement strand
AATTTTTTCTGCAACGTACTGTATTCTCCAACAGGGGTATTTTTAAATGTAAATATAAATGAAAATTGAAAATACAAGTCCTCGACACTGTTAACATCACACATAATTGATGTTTAAAAGTATCACCAAATAATAATTATCCAGAAAGTGTCTTAAAACCATTACATCTGAGTAAACTAATATAATATTCATAAACGTGATATACTATAAACCTTTTTGTAATTTAAAAATCCAACATACACCCTGGTCCATACCAAAATTAAAACAATCTTTGGAATTGCGCAGCCTAAAATAATTAATAAATCACCAACAATGGATAGACATAGTTTAGACCAACTAAATTTTAATATCAGAAATTTGAAAGAGTCTAGCTTTGAGTACAGACTTCTGCTGATTTAGTGTCAATTGTGGAATTGGTTCCACTCACAATTCTCATGATAGGTAGATAATGATAGATACAGCACCATTTAATACTTGTAACTATTTTTATAAAACAGTAAAAATCATTAAGAAAATATAACTCAACCCCAAGACAATTAAACTTAATGAGAGTGAACTTGAATGAAAACAGGTTTTAATGTTTTATTCTATATAGACAGTAAACTCCTGTGGAGCAAATACCAAAACTAAACTGGCTCTCATGGGGTGCAGGGACCTAGCTGGGAGAAATTAGGGTAAGAGCCAGAGGATCATGAGCTGGATGTAACCAGTCATAATGAGACAAATCTAATCAGAAAAGAATGGGATCCAAATACCATCACCAGACTTGGAAATAACGCCATCCAATAGTACATAGACATCTCAAAAGCCATAGAAGAAATACTCAAATAGATTGGAACCTGCAGGCATACTAAAATTCCTCCGGGACACACGCCTGAAGGACCTACTGGTAAAATGACTTTTCTCAGGATCTGAGTGGAAGTAAGAGGGCATGCACAGTAGATATTTACTTGTGTAAAAAAGAGAAAAGTGACTACTTCCTCTCATTGCAGGTCCAGACATTGAGATAATCGAATATCGTTAAGTTTAAAATCTCTCAAAATAATATTAGAGCTGGAAGTTTTCATTTAAGTAAGGTATAATTCAGTGGGTATAACCAGATAAGTTGCAAATCAGTAGTTTTTCTTAAACTACAACCAAGCTGTGTCAAATATTGAAGTTTTGTTTATGTTAAGTAAGTGATGCTGGTCACAAAATACTCCAGAAGAAAACAGAAACTAGGTCTATCCATTTAAAATAGAAGTAAATTAACGTGGCGTATTAATGTGTGTGGTAAGATGCTTCGATAGATAGTCAGCTCTAGCGAAGCATTTTCCACACATATCACAGTGGTACGGCCGTTCTCCCGTATGGATTCTGAGATGACGAGTAAGATCGCTTTTCCCACCGAAAGCCCTACCACAAAACAAGCAAACGAAAGGTCGCTCTCCGGTGTGTTTGCGTACATGCAACTTGAGATTTTCTTTACTTCTGACACATTTTCCACAAAAAGGACAAGCGAATCTTCGCTCGCGTTGTTTTTCAATGGAATCTGCACGCAAGAAGTTGATTATTGATGACTCGGTGGTTCGTAATAGGTCAGTAGGGTATCTCGAGGTACCCTGGCAAGAGAACGCTATAGAATCTATGGTGTCGTCCTGGTCTGCTTCGGCTTTTTCGGCATCTGAAGAAGTACCTTCACCTGCAAAAAAAGTATTCAAAATGTACAAAACAGCTGTAAATAAGAATTTAATTTAATTATTTGAAGCTTTTATAAACGCATTGCTATTGGTTGTGACGTAGAAGAGTATGTTTTCAGTACTGCCCGTGCGCCAATGTGACTACTAACGAGTGCTTCCACGTGTTTTTTCGGTTGATTCTGATGTATTAGACTTTGTGAAATTTCTTTCGTGTCCATGATACTCTAAACATGACAGAGGATATAAAATGTCACAAAGAACTAACAGCAGCAGAGAATAAATTTTGAGAACGTAAATGATACGAATAGCCCAAGCAATAGGTAAATATTTTTGACAAAAAAAACTGAAAACTACTAAGCAACCAAGGTCTATATGCATAAATGTATATATTGTTGAACTATTATAAACACCATCCTCACCTGCAATTTCTTCGGCAGCCTCTTTTTTCACAACAATGGGACTACTCTCTTCTTCGACGTTAATGGTTTCATTCGAGCTAGACACTTGATCGTTACTGTTTTCTTGAAGGCTCTTATCATCTTCATTGTCTTCTTCGGAAATTTTGGCTTCTTTCGGAAGTTCCGCGCTTTTACCATGCAATTTTTCCAAAGCATGATTAAGTCTATGTTTTTTGAAGGATTTCAGATATCTGAACTGCATTCCGCATACGTCGCAGGAGAAAAGTTTATCTGCTGGAAGTCTAGCTCGATGGTTTTGTTCACGGTGTTTCACATAAGCCGATCTGTATCTGAAAATGAAAATATCAATATTATCTGTGTCTAAAGGCGGATGTATGTATTTTGGGGTGACATTCACTGAGACCTAAAAGATCTATTGTGCCCAGTTACTTCTACTTAGTTTCTGAGGAGAGTCTCAGAAACAAGTAGCTCCTTTAGTCCTTTTGCCCGGAAGAATTTTAGGATGTCTGCAGGCTTCAACTTAGGTAAATGTTTCTCTTCTATCCAGTAATCTTCCAGGTATTGTGCTCTAGGACTCTGAAGTGCTGTGGTGTTGTAATGTATGTGAATGGAGGTTTCTCCTTCCATCCCACAAAATCTGCATTCTTCTTCCTCCACTATTTTGAGTTTTTTCAGGTGCCTATTCAGGCGACAATGTTAGGATACCTGTTGAAACTCTTAGCGCAGTTTAACTTTGACTTATGCATTCATTTGATCTCACAGGTTGTGTCACAAAGAAGAGTCTTTGATTGTATAAGCCCTACTAGATCTTACAATGGTCAGATCTTCCCTTTTTCTCGTCTTTACCTATTTCTTCCAATATTACATTGGGGCTGATTCCGCAAAAGGGTTCAGGCCCCTAGAAAGGAATTTCAGTCCCCCGCTTCGCTAGTTCATCTGCTATTTCATTTCTTTCTATTCCAGTGTGTCCTGGAATCCATAGTAAGGTGACTATATTGTTCTCGCCTAGTCCATTAAGTTTGTCTAGGCATTCCCACGCCATTTTGGAACTGATTACACAAGAGCTGAGTGCTTTAATGGCTGCTTGACTATCCGACATTATGATAATCCTTTGTCTTCTGTATCCTTTATCAATATTGAACTGGGCGCACTTTCTTATGGCGTGGATTTCCGCTTGAAAGATACTTGGGGTTTTTCCTAAGCTTTCAGAGTGTTTGGTTCCTGGCCCGAACACTCCTATCCCAGTTCCTTCTATTGCTTTTTCATCATACCGTCTTGTGGCATGTCCCAGGTTGTCTGATTTCTAAGAAGTGAGGAGGTGGTTTTTTTTCAATGATTTCCTCTCTACTCAATCTGTATCTTGTTCTTTCTGCTACGCTTTCCACCACTATATGTAGAGGGGTGAGGTTGAGAATCACTTCCATGGCTGCCGTTGGGCATGTTCTCATTGCTCCTGTTATGCATACTAGTCTTTGAATTTTGGAGAGGTTTTTCCTCGTCGTCAATAGGCTACTTCTACTACTCCACGCAATGGCTCTAAAGTCGGATTCAGGCTACGTTCATTATCATTACATTTTTATTATATTATTACAACACTCAAATTACATTTTCACTGCCTAAAGAACGTCGCAATATGCCTTTAATTCGTCAATTTCGATTTTCGTATCAGGAGTTGTCATTTGACATGCAAGGAAGTTAACCTTTCATTATCATTTTAAGCCATTTTTATAATAAAAACGTTGTTATAACTAACTATCGGAATCTAAAATGCTAATAAACTTCACGAATGCCATATGCTAAACTGACTGAAAAAGTTCATTTTAATTAGTATCCACGTTCCAAGCATTTTTTTTTAAATTTAATGGCTTCAAGATAAAACGAAACTCAACCACTTCATATACCGGTTAAAATTGACACGTTAACAGCAAAATGGCAATCAATTAAAAATTGTACTTGGATATTTCTACTTCCAGATAAAACTAATGATTTTGCACAATAACGAAAGTGAAACAATACATAATTAGTTTTACTTCTAAAGTAATTTTTTCGCACATAATTAACGCTTAGTTCTTTCGAAAGAAAAAAGTGTGTAATGATCTGCGAAGTACCGCTATTAATTAAAAATTCTAGTGGAATGAATCATGTATACAATTATTTGAAGTATTTTATTTTTACCTACATTTACATACTTTTGATAATTGTATTTTTTTATCACTCTGATTCTGCTTTCAAATCACCTTTATTCCAACACATCAATAAAATAGTTTGGGAACCGTCCGTAGCATGCACATTGATAAAATTGCATTTTAATTATTTATTGCGCATGTTACGTTATTGTTATTCTCTTCATCCTAAAATTCCTCCCGGAAATAGGACTAAAGGAACCACTAATCCCTGAGACTCTCCTCAGAAGGTAAGTAGAAGTAGGGGGGCACAATAGATCTTTTAGGAATTAGTGAATACATACATAGCCTCTTCAATATTTCTGCTGGTGCTTTTCTCATTATGTGTCCCATTATCATTCCAGTCTCCTTGCTTTTATATACCGTACAATATTTTTTACACCTGTTCCTTTTTATTAACTTCTTTTCCCATCTTTTGTTATGTCTGGTCCAAGTATTGTTTTCCATATTTTTCTTTCTAGTATTTTCAGATCTTTTTCTTCTTCTTTTTTGTTTATAATTATTGTTGTTTCGAGTGCGTAAGTCAGAGCGTAAGTAATTCATAGTCTTACAGATTTATTTCTCTGTTTTTTCTCTCTTATTTGTGCCAAGAATTTGGGAGGTAATTCATAAGTCAAAGTTTCGAAAGTGAACTGAGATACCCACCTTTGCGCGTTTGTGATGACTTCCGAAAGTTAAAATCAACTCACCTGTAACTTTGTCCACATTGTTCGCAAACGAACGGCTTTTCCAAAGAGCTAATAGCTCCTATATGCTGCAGTGCTGTGTGCTGTTCCAGTAACCATAACGAAGGAAAAGCGGCCATGCACGAGGAACAACGAAACATTTCTTCTCCCAAAAGAGCGCTGTGCATTAAGCCGACTTCGAGGAGAGAAGTGGGAATAGTGGGAAAAGGAAGGGTGAACGGTGTGGAGGATCGGCTACTTTGAGTACTCGAAGGACGGTCTGGGACGGGAGAGCCGATACAACGGTCGGTTTCCATTGAGCTCTGAAAAAAATAAACGCAGAATATTGAGTATGACTTATTACAGATTCTACAAGGCCAGTATAAAAGTCAATATACATATTGTGTATATTGAAAAAAATTTTAGCCTACTTTGAAACTATGAAACAAAACAAAATTTCAATGTCAAAATATTTTATCACTCAACATATTCTCCTCTCAATTGGATACATTTATTAGAGTGAGCCTGCAACGTCTCTAGACCTTTCAAAAAAATGTTTCTTCTTGCTCTGCAAACCAGACCTCCACAGCTTTTATTACCTCCTCGTTGGAAGAAAATTCACGACCTTTTAAACTTTTTTTCAGTTGAGGAAAGAGATGATAGTCAGACGGATTCAAATCTGGTGAATAAGGGGGGTGTTCTAGTAATTCAAACCTAAATCAATGATAAAACAAAACACCTTTGGATAGCTTTTCGCCTCTTTTCTTTTTAATTTTTTCCCGTAGAGTGGTCAGTAATGTCGAATAGTAATCTCCGGTTATTGTTCTACCCTTATCCAAAAACACAAAGATGATTACTCCAAGGCAATCCCAAAAAACTGAAGCAAGAACTTTTTCAGAAGATTTTTGGACACGAAACTTCTTAGATCTTGGAGAGGATGGAGGACATTGATCACCAAGGGTATTAAGCATATCTTCGTAAAACTGCTTACCTCTGAACCCTTTTAAATACATGTGTATATGCATTACAGGAGCAATGAGAACATGCCTAATGGTGGCCATGGAAGTGGTTCTCAATCTGACGCTACTAAATTTGATGGTGGAAGGTGTTCTGTATCTGTATCTGTAAAGTAGGGAGGGCGAGTGTGAGCTCACAGCACTTATGCCACATGTAACCCATTGTACATCCTCCAAAAGAATTGTCCTAGGTCATCGTCCATCCAGTCCTTCCCAGGAAGGTGGACAGGTCACTAGGAGACATCTCATTTATATCTACAGGTGTAGGCCAAGACTCATCGAACACACACTCTCTTATTGACGATAGCTCCGGACACTCACAAGACAGTTTAATCTTCCTGTTCACACATCCTGCATAGAGGTGTGTCCACTAGTCCCATAGTATGGAGGTGTTTCCTTAGTTGACAGTGGTCAGTCAGAAATTCTTCTGTTAAACGTAGGTTTTTCCTGGTCTTCGTCAAATATTTCTTCGGCGCCAGCTTCCCAGGGTCGCCCAGGGTGATCCTCTGTCAAGGCTGCATCCTTTGGTTCCATTCCATCTCTTAAGGGATTGAGCATGGATGTAACGTTTGGCTAGTTCGAAGTCGTCAGGCAGTAGGTGCCACTGGGTCCTAAAATCATGAAGTACCTGCAGGTACTTGGTGATGGCTCGATACTCAAATTTTTGATTTTCACAACTTCGGTGGACACCTTTTTTCTTTATTGCGTAACTCTGGTTCACTTTTTTGACGTCCAACTTCACACTGTCACTTCTAATGAGTTATTGTTCATTGCTGTGTTAACGCAATATTTTGTTTATGCATGGAACTGGTCTAGATAACTAGATATCAATACATCTTCGTAGTTATTCCTTAAATATTTTATATCTGGATTCATACCGATGGATTTCTATGAAAGGTACAGTTGTTCCGAGAATATCTCGGTGCTAGATCCAAACGTTTTGACGTTTGACGCTTTGTAAAGCGGGAAATTCTGACATTTTAACTATCGATAATAGTGTTTAAAGTGCGAAAAGTCACATCTCGTTCATCTTCTGTCTCTTAAACGTCACATCAACTGAGACTACTGGTCTATAAATAGTGTGCATTGGTTGAAGGATATCACTAACGATTAATTGAAATAAGAAAAAACAATAATCTATTACCGGTATATTTTATAGAAGTATAATAATCCAGTCGTTACAATTAGGTAGACTAATTTATTACATTTGCCAAGGTTGTTTTCTAAAACTCAATTTACAATATTTTGCAGAAATTCACTTATCAAACCTAAAATAGGATTTTCAGCCCTTTTTGCATTCTAATATATTGTTTTTTGTTATCAGTACTTAATGAATTATTTCAGCTAGTTGAATTCTTACAGTAAAATACTAAAACTTAACTTTATGCCCGAGCTACACGACACTAGTTTTTCAAATTAGCAAGACAGATAGTTGATGGCTGTCTTGATTGACCGTCCTGGCTTGCTGTCTTCGTTTGTACATGCTATTGCTGTATACATGATGCCAGTGATAATTTTATGCTTATACGATTTTTTACGTCTTTGGTAGTCATTTGCATCCCCTGGCCACTCTGGCGTGAATGAAAATGAGAAGGCAAGGGAAGTTGCAGCTGGTGTCATTATCGGACCAGAACCACAGAGTACACTATTTAACAAGAGGCGAAATAAAGTAGTTTCCGTGATCGCAAATTTGTGTGCACATGCGTGAATTAATTAGTTTATCTGTCAGTTCACCGTGTATTATTTTAGGATTAGGTTAAAAATGAGCCACTTCTTATTACACACATGAGATGAATATTAAGGTGTTCTCATATTATCTGAATCATCATATGCTGAGACTTGCCGCCTTTCTCTGGAAAATGAGGCAGAGCGGAGGAGGATCGTGCGGTGATATTTTTCAGGATGATACATGCATCCCAACTGCCTCCCCTTATTTCGAATATTTTAAAATTGAAAAAAAAACAGACGAATAAATATTTATTCGCTCTCCAAATGCCGCCCTTTTGTAATGCCGCCTGATGCAGTCGCCTCCCTGCTTCATAGTACCGCACGGCCCTGGCTGTGCACCTATTGTCAATAATTCACTACGTATGTTTTGTCGTACTGAATCATGTTTTGATTTATCTTCATAAGGTAGCGCTCCACAGGTATTACTCTTCACGGCACAATTGTATAAACTTTAAATTAATGTCGGTAATAAGTTTGGAAATTTTATCAATTTCAAAATACGCTGCTGCGGCTTGAAAAAGAAAATACGTAGTGACTGTTCACCAACCAATCGATTATTAGCTAACTAGCCTCGCAGGCCACATAAAGCTATTACCCATGAAAGAGTGGTAAAAACAGTGGTGGGGCCGCTACTATCTCAAAAAACAGTACGCCGCCCTAGCTTGAGACGCTGGCTTTCCAGCTCGTTTACTAGCTTAGAAGCCAGTGCTGTATACACGAAGACAGTCACTACCTTACTAACACTAGCTTGCTATCCTAGCTTCAAAAACTAGCCTCGTGTAGCTCGTGCACTAACATCACTAACTCTTGGTAGTTGGCACTCATCAATATTATAAGAAAAAAAAAAGATCAAGAATAATGAGTTTTGTTAGATTTTGAATACAAAGTATAAATGTTTTGTTTAAGGCGATTTCATTTCTACTATTGTATGTATAAAAAGCTCCATTATTTTTAATCTTTTTAAAGGTAAAATAGTCCAGTTCTATTGCTTTGAGTAAATATTTAACAACGGTTATATGTATAAAAATTTTGTCAAAAAATCGTGAGGAACTACACGCTTCTTCCAAATATTTTTAAGAATTTCCACGTTAAATACACATGAAAGGTCAAAGTAGGTATGTTATAGATGAATAATATACTTTAAAGACTAGTTTTGAACCAGAAAAGCTCAATAACATACATCATATTTACGTTAGGAGTTCTTAAAGCTGCTTTAGAATACACAGTAATTAATGTGCACTTGTAAAATATTGTGAATGAAAGTAAACTGCTTCTCAAAAGGTAGGAGGCTTCACAAACATTGGCCTTGATGTTAAATATTAGGCTGATTTAGGTTTGTTCCCGTAGCAAGTTCTTAACTGTTATGGACATGCTATGGACATATTATTATTACCTATTGTTCATTCCAACTAACGATATAATAGTTTCGTTCGCGCAAGTGCTGTATTTCACGTTAGAACTGGTTATAGTAGGTTTGTTCCAGCAATAAGTTGTAGGATAGCTTTAACCATAGAGATACTACAGATAGAGGCAATAAACCAGCTCGCAACCGTCAGCTTGTAAGAGAGAGAGATAAAAATTCAAAGGTTTTGGCTGACTTTCTCCAATGACGCGCATGCTATAGACACAGACAACAACAGAAAACCCTCTGATCTTCTGACTCTTTCACTCTCATCCTAGTCAAAACGGACAATCCCATTTTCATAAATGCCTTTGTTGACTCTATCTGTAGTATCTCTACGGTTCTAACACATAATTTGAACTGACTTACTGCGCATGACAATTCAAATAATAAGTCGAACTAGTTTGGAATTTGTTGGAATTGGAACGCAATTTTAATTATCATTAGATTTAAAAGTTGCTCATGATCGTTAGATGATATTCCACTGAAGATTGAGACAGATATTAAAATATCAGACATCAGACAACACAAATTCTAGCATTAAGAAGTTACTGAGCCTTTTTATAATTGATTATATTTAAAATAAATATTAAAAAGTGAAAAGAAAACTTTGTCCCTTAGGACTGTTCTAGAACGATTCTATTGTATGCATAGTTGTACTCCCTGTAGGACCTCCACCGACACGGAGCCCAGGGCTACATATCCCCAGCCCCTAGCTAAATTCCGATATGATTGTATGTTGATAGATTGCTGGAACGTCGAATTAGAAGTCTAGCGCAACTACTAGTTCTCAAAAATAGACACTGGAGCACTAAATTTTCGCTGCGCATACGCAGTACAATTCAGAATTAGTTTCATCGCGTACTGGAACAAACCTAGTATCGTTCTTGTGACAATACAAACGCTACCTTCTGGAAGGGGTGATAAAGTTGATGTCTCCATCGCTAATCGGAGTTTGCGCACTATACGGTACGATTCCAGAACGGTGATTTATTTGAATAATGTACAGTAAACTAGGTGCGGATGAAACTAATAGGTCAGTTCACGCCTTCTCCGTAGATATCAAGCAGCTGGAACAGTGGAAACGAGAGAGAAAGATCCAGAAGAGGACGACCAAGGGTTACCACTAACGCTATCTGATTGTGATTACAGTTCGCAATTGCAATTATTCTTGCAACGTATTGCTGCAGCAAAGCTTTGAAATTAAATTTACTCCAGCTCCAGAAATGGCGAATTCTAATATCATTCCTCCCAACACACACACAAATGCTCAGAAAATATATCACAAAATAAATGTTAGTAATATTATTTCAACATAGAGAATAATTTGTTAGAACTTTTGCATAACGTGCTGCCTATTTCTTAGTTTATTCTTAATATTCCGTGGGAAAATTTTATAGCATCATGTCTTCAACGTATGTACTTATTTAACGATACCATCCATATTCACAGATTTAACGGGAAATTCAATCAAATATTTTTGAGAAGCTTTCAGTTTTTTGCATATTCGGTTTATTGTAAAAACGTCTATTATCATGGAACTGAGTGACCCTGAGCTACCAGATCTTATTAAAAAACTAATTGTAGAGGGTAATCCAAATGTAACGGATTTACAAGCGATATACATTAACTAAATAATTATTTATTTAAAGACCCTGTTATTATTCAGTGTAAGCCATAGGTACGTGTTCTAACAGGTTCTTAGTGAAAATATTACGAGGGTCGTGTTAAAAGCTACTGTTTTTTTTTTGTTAGAATATTTCACAATAAATTATTAAAAATATTATAAACAAATGAGTTTAAAACTTGTGTAAAATGGATCAGATTATTTACTTCAAAGTTTTGAATGTTAAACTCAATATTTTCTATAATGCTCCATATTCTAACAAGTTACAGAAGTGGTGTTGAGGATCACATTATTTGACTACCCATTATACAATAAATTCGGGAATATGTCTACAGGTTCTTTTACAATTTTTTCAAATTATAAATTCTAAAAGCCCAGCGGATCTTAAACAGGTTTTTTATACGTTAACATTAAAAAAAACTTTGTATAAAAAACCTGCATAGTAATTTTAAAATAAATTGTCTAATACGAGTATATTTTCATCACAGTCTATCGCAGAATTACATCTGCCATTTCCTATTTCAGTTTAAGTGCAGTTCATCACAGTCGAAACAGAAAAAATGGTTTGTTTGTCGAGGAAATGAAGTAAAAAACTTCAAGCAACTGGTGTGTAAGTAAGTATGATGGCCAAATAAATAAAAGATAAGTTTTAACACCAATTGCTTGTGATTTGTTCTCTACTGTAAGTATTTCAAGTTAATAATTAATTCAGAAGTAATAAATGATTAAATAAAATAAATGAAAATAAAGAAAATAAAAATCAAAGTGAAAGTAGATGGCCTAGGCCGTTTCTTAAACAGTGGAAGGCAGGAGATTCTAAAGATGTAAACCGGCTAAGTCCATAAGTTTTCTAACCAATAATTTGTGGCAAAATGTTCTAAGCTTAAACTTTGCATTTTATATCGAGTTCCAAAACTGGGTTGAAATAAAACTTTTTCCCTCTCCCCTATCCTGGTAACTTTTATTAACAAGTATATTAACGGTACTTGCGCACATATTCCAATCTAAATGTTTAATTATTTAGCTTTTCCCAATAATTATCAGTCCAACATAGCTAACTTGAAAGTAATTCATGAATGAGAGGATATTTTCAAAGGTTAATGGAACATTGTTTTATCCATATTAAGTTGCTGGCAGGCTAGCGTTATCTATAACTGTCACAAGCCTGTCAATTGCTGAAAATATTGATGTCTATTACTTTCTAGCATTTCATTGCTTTTGAGGATCAAAATTTGGTAGAAGTACCGTTTGAGACTTTGTTTTTCCAGGTGTAAAAATATCCAGTTTATCATATTAAATGTATTTGAAAGGTTTAGTTCCATCTGGAAATATATTGTTGGTTAAGGTATAGACTTCTCAACTTTATACTATGATAAACCCCATATAAAATTGAAATGCAGCATACTACACGAACTGAAAACATTCGGAAAAATGAATTTCAACTCAACTCGCTTCACGTGCCAGAAAATTTGTTTTTCGCATCTTTCTTGGCAGACGTTTGCAATCCATAATCTAACGTAGGGTAAAAATGCTGTATATCTACGTTTACTACTTTTATTGCGGTTTTATAAAAATAAAGTGTTTATATACCTATATGCCAAAAGTATTAAGTTAATAAATAAAAAATGAGTAACTTCTCGTGAAAATGTAAAACCGCTGGTTGTATGAAATTATTTGTGGCCTTACTTTATATAATTATGGAAAAATTTGAGATGTCATCTTTTGAATGCAGGTTTAGAAGTATGGCAGTGGACCTACTGAACTTCATCACACTACTAAATCATCCTATTTAAACAAAAATGGAATTGTTAGTGACGGTTTGAAAATTCAATTAATCGCTTTCAATCATTTTCAACACAAGCGTCAACCCTTTTTGGGATAGTTTGAACCTTTGCCTAAATTTTTATTCTTGAAATAATATAAATGGCTTCTCGTATTTATTGGGTTGTATAGTTAAAAGCGCTCTTATCGTGCGGCTTCAAAGGTCACTAACCACATGTATCAAATCAGAAGACACAGAGGTTACCAAAATGTGAGATTAAAAATATACCCGGAGAAAATACTGATGGTTGATGTTTCCTGCACACTGGATGACGAATTTCCACTTTTTCTTTCATTCTCGAAATAATCTATCAGATTAAGTACCTACCATTTTTTTTGCTTGAGGATGCAAAATACCGGAAAAGTGCTTCTTGTTATTCATATTGTCACTTTGAATTATCAAAGTGACATAACTGACATTTAAATGAAAACTTCGCTGGTGAAAGACTTTTTAGAATCGCTGAAAACTGACTACAAATCCTTTTTTCTCCCGTCAAAATTGCATGACGCAATAAAAGAAAACAAAAAAGGTCTTTGTTGAATCGTATGACCCGCATGATAAGACTGCACTAGTTTTTTTTGTGGCCGAGATGGGAAACTCATGTTCGAATGGGTCCTAACCAATACCCAGACAGTGCTGGACTCATCCCCACGGGAATGCTCACCATCCAAACCCACGCAGTAATGGGCCTAGTAGCAAAAACAATGTCTTCAATTCGCCCCTGGAAATAGTAGCATAAGACAGTTGGGTCTGATGTTATATTTGGCCCAAAAACTTAGGGTAAGTTCCATCTAAAAAATGAGAGTCTGAGATCTGCAATGCTAGTATGATGAGTTGCAATAACCCCTACAGTAGAAAATCCAACGGCGTAGGGTATGGTGATCTAGCCAGCCACTCAATAGCTCTCCTTCGCCCAATACATTTATTGTAGAAGATTAGAGCGAAATGTTTTTGTACAATTGTTGTTGTCCACAGATTCTATGTATTCAATAAGTTCAGTTAAATACATTGATATTTAATTGATTATTTTTTTCACTTATCAAAATCTGACATTTTGGTGGTTTGAGCCAGTAGCAATACATTATTCTAGCATTATTCGGTATTATACTGATTATTTTTTTCACTTGTCAAAATCTGACATTTTGGTGGTTTTGACCAATAGCAATACATTATTCTAGCCTATCATTCTGTATTATACTGATAATTCTGCTTCCTCATCGATAAAACCTTGTTTACATCGAAACGTCAAAATTTTACTTTGAATTTGTCATTATTAACAACTAAAAGTGCTTCGAAGTTTATTGAAAAATGAACACAAACCGATTGAGTGCCATCACCCAAGAGAATATTAAACATTCAGGTAATACAAAATTTTAAATTTATGAAAAAAATAATCTTCCCAAATACAACTCGCTCTTCAAATTTTATCACATAATTTTTTATTTTCATCACTCAAACTTGTTTATTTGAGGCAAAAACATTCAAACAAACCGAATTTAGATAAAATCCCTCGTCCTAACGGACTCGTGATTTTATCAACCGGTTTGTTTTCATATTTTTGCCAAATAAACAAGTTTTCGTGGAAAAGGAAAAATTATCGATAACATTTGAAGCTCTTGACCTTTGATAATTCCATATTTACCCTGGACCTATTACTCATAGAAAATCATAAAAATTGTAATTTTAAGTTCATAAGGGGGCGTCCATTAATTACGTGAGGCGGTTTTGAGAATTTTTCGACCCCCTCTCCGCCCTTGGTGAGATATCGTGAGATTTTCCTCAACTCCCCCCCTCCTCCCCTAATCTCATGCGAGATTCTTTAAAACCTTTATTTGGACTATAAACGTGTTGGATTATTGAGTGAAAAAAAAACTTGTGAATATTAACGTAATTTTTGTTAAAACGCAGCTTTACACCGTTTTCTGCGAGAAAAATAATTACGTGATATTTGCCAAGAGCCCTTCCCCTTAAGTGAGATTTGGAAAGATTTAGCATGACCCCCTCCCCCCCTAGAACACCTCACGTAATTAATGGACGCCCCCTAAAGGAAAATGAAGGTCAACGACTGCTCTACGTACACTATTGTGAATCACCCTGTATATTCAAATTTTGGTTAGAACGTACAATTGAATTCAAAAGTTCAGTTGTCCCAGCGTTTTTTATGATTCTATAAAATAAGGCTACAAATAATTTTATTTCATAAGCCGTTTTCACACTTTCATCACTTTCGATGATATTGAGTGTAATTTTGTGAAAAAAAAATATAAATAAAACAAAACAAAAATCAAATAATTTAAAACATTTATTTCCAACTTATTTTCTGAATCTAAACAAAAAAATCACTTTTTCTGGAAACCATCCCTGTTTCACGATGTAATTATTCAGTCCTTTCTCTCAATCCTATACATCTGTCGGTTCTCACTATTAAAATAAATACCACTAACCCAGAAAATGCGGAAAAAATATTACGAATCGTATCAGTAAATTGTCATAACTTTTAATGAATTAGTTAAGTACAAATTTGGAATCAAATATATGCCTGTTTAACGAATCATAGACAAAGATATTAGATCAAGACATTATATGAATACATATCGGTATAAAGTTTGTGAAAACATTCGATAATATATTTAAAAAATACAAATCATGTCGTATCCATCTTTTGCGAGAGGCTGGTCAAATGGTTGGGCGGATGTAATTTTGGTGCTAAAAGATTAATGCACTTTTTACAACATATAAACTAGGCGCCAAGACCGAAGGGTCATTTTAATCCTATGTGTATTTTGGGCGCTAACCGACTGAAGTTAAAAATATCAGAAAATATGAAATAGAAAACTAAACAAAAAACAAGAAAACCCAGGCCCAAACTCGGTTGATCAAAGTGTAACTATGTATAAAAATATCAGGAAATAAGAAATAGAAAACTTAAAAAAAAAACAAGAAAACCCAGGCCCTAACCCGGTTGATCAAAGTGTAACTATGTATAAAAATATCAGAAAATAAGAAATAGAAAACTTGAAAAAAAACAAGAAAACCCAGGCCCAAACCCGGTTGATCAAAGTGTAACTATGTATAAATACCAGAAAATAAGAAATAGAAAACTTGAAAAAAAACAAGAAAACCCAGG
>CAJUYG010000233.1:79170-100037 GCA_910591675.1 Galerucella calmariensis | reverse complement strand
TGATCAAATTGTAACTATGTATAAAAATATCAGAAAATAAGAAATAGAAAACTAAAAAAAACAAGGAAACCCAGGCCCAAACTCGGTTGATCGAAGTGTAACTTTGTAGAAAAATATCAGAAAATAAGAAATAGAAAACTATTGGGTTTTTCCAAATATTGGTGGTTAAATTAGGTTAAATTATTAGGATAAGAGTTATTTTATGACTCGACCTACTTGCACTTCTTAGCGCCGAAAATACATGTCGGATTATTTACCCTTCTTAGTTAGACAGGTAAAGAAGGATGGTTAGCGCCTAAATTACACCCGCCGAAATGGTTTGTGCTAAATGTGTAGTAGAATACCAGCAGTGATAAAAAAGCGATACGGACAACATCTTTTAATAACACGTGCTGTGAAACAAGAACGTGCAATCAAAAGGTGTCTTATATAGATTGCGAAAAAGCTTATCGAACCGTGCTGATAACACAAGTACGACAAGGAAATTATCAGAAAAACAGCTTGAAAGAGAGAGGAAGGATAATTGTCCGCTTGCATCGAGGCGTGTAATTAGTTCCAGGGGCTGGCCGAATTTTGATTACCCCACTATTTTAACCGCTGTTTGTACAAATGATATTTTTGTCTCGTTATCGTTGACTTTTTTTTCGAAGTTATGCACCATAGGTAAAAGACTAAACACTTTCATCCAGCAACATTGTCCTTTTCACTAGTTGGTGTGAGGGTGTTGAAGAAATAAAAATGTACGTAACCTGTACATCTTAAAATTCATTTTTGTCAACTTGATCGTTTCTGATCAAGTTGACAATTAATTTCTAAATACAATAGGATATTATTTTAGCCATTGTAACTTGAAAATAAAACAGTATTTCTTCAGAGAACAATAATTAATAAACCCACCTCAATGTTCCCAATGTAATGAAAATATGTCCATTAAACATATTATCCTAGAATGTCCCCAGTTTTCAATCCAACGAAGACAGCATAAGATCCCCAACTCCTCACAGTTAGCTCTCGGAGACCAAATCAACGATTCCTTGAAATTCTTCAAAGCCATCAACATGTACAATTTATAATCATAATGTAACTGATATATGTAAGTGTAAATGTAACTAGTATATGCACTGAACTGCCAATAACCCTAGTGGTTGACGCAGTATGTTAAATAAAAAAATAAAAAAAATTAAAAAAAAAATAATTAATAAACTAAAAATCCCTTCCATTAATAAATTGAATTGAAAAAATTAAATAAGTAGGTTCCTACACCTATTCTAAACATAAAATATTAATATAAAATTAAAATAAAAATCCATTCTAAGGGTAAACATAATTTTAATGAATCAAGTGCTCAAATAATCCATCCAATGGGGCAATCAACATTCGGGCAGCCTCTGGAACTAAGTACACGCCTGGATGCGCGCGCATTATTTCTCTCTCTTTCAAGCTGTTTTTCTGATATTTTCCTTGTCGTACTTGTGTAATCAGCACGTTTCGATAAGCTTTTTCGCAATCTGTATATCGGCTTAGTGAAATAATCATTTTCAAAAATCTCCTATTTTGTCGAATAATTAAAATGTTATGATATGACTTAAGTTAAAGTGAATACTGTTGGGACATTATTTTTACAAATTTGACCAAAAAACTTTATTGCTTCGTTACCAATAGTCGAAACATTGATAAAAGATTCATATTTTCAAACATTTACAAGAGTTCAATCACTAGGAACGTCCCACAACATTTTTAAAACGGCGACCATTCAAAAACACTTCAATGTTGTTATAAAAAAGTGTTTTGTAATAGTAATGTCTATGAATAATATTAAAAAACCAGTTTTTAATGTTTAAAATAGCCAAACGAACTTTTTGACCTGCGTCTCTAAAAATATCAAAGAAACTTGTTAAAAAAATGTCTTTGTCTAATCTCATTTTATGCAACTAAAATAATGTTCCTCTACGCTTCAAACTTGGCATAAACGATTTTTGGTTAAGTAGAGGCACTCATATAGATAGACAAATTTGGGCTACGAAGGATATTCCAAAAATAATAACAACCCTCCTTACAGATCTTGAATAATTTCTTAAAATCAACCAGTTATTTTCGATAATTTCCATTAATGCCCAAGCAAGGTCCCGTTGACCGTTAATGTTGATATTTCTTAACATCTCAATGGCGAATAAAAATCTAACTACATTGGACAGGCGCATACTAAGTTGCGTTAAGAACTAAAGAACACCTTCACTAACCGGGTCAATAGGACTATGATATCCAATATTTTTAAACAAAATTAAACCACATTTAATTCCTTCGCAATTTGGTACATAATAATTATAAGTTTCAATTTTATATTAATCAGCAAATTTCACTAATAGGTATAAAATTAGTAGGCTAATTGAATGTAAAGTTTATCTCAAAAACCAAATTCAGTTTCATTGACCAAAAAGACTATAAATTCTTCTCTTTATGCGATTTAAATGTCGATCTTTTGAGCAGTTTACTAAATATTTAATTTTATTTTAATGGGAATTGAAACTGAATTATTGCGACTTTATCTCAACGCTTCGACAAAAAAATTCGACAACAAGACAATCAATGGGGATATTTTCAATATTGAGACTAAAAAATTGTGAAAATTTCTCGTGATCCATCCCCAGTAAATGTATTCTTCGAAAAGTTTTGTGAATATAACAATATTTTGTGTAATGACATTTTTATAGTATGATAGATAATCGATCTTTCTTATTACTATTGTTTATCATCAAAGTTGAATTAAATAAAAGAAGAATAAAAAAAATTGTTAGTTCAACACCTATAACAGTTTTGATCCAGTTTCACAACTCAGGACCTACAACGGATCTTTTTTTCAAATTCCTCAATAACGAAAAAATAAAATGTGGATTATTTAATATTGTTAATTTTATAAGATGTCACAATAAATAGTTCTACTTAACTAGGTGATCTATTTACATTAATATATATATTTATATAAATTTCTCTATTAAAAATATTATAAATATACTCTCTTAAGTAGGAAACAAAAATAATAGTTTAAAACTTATTACTAAGGCGTTTCTAGGTGCTGATAAAATGTGTGTGTCCTTCTTGAGATTTGATCCTTAATGTTTTCATCGATCAATAATACAAAGTAATGAAACAAACTGACGGAGCTTCTATAAAATATTGATAATTATAAAAAATGGGGTGGCAAAGTAGACATGTAAAAAAATGTATGGTTAACTCAAATATTCTGAATAACCACACAAAACCAAATTTTTACGTTGGTAGGTATATTCAAAATCTTTCAATTTACTTCCACAAAAAGTAATATTTGAGCCTCTTTCATTTCAGTTTGGACCATTACTTAAAAACCACCCTATATAAGACCATCTACAAGCCTATTGACAGTTTCGGTTTTTAGTTTCCTCAGATGTTCGCTTCTATACGAGAATAGCTTTAATTTGAATGATGGGAGAGGAAATGTAAAACTGTGTACTCCAAACTAAGAGGCACTGTAAACAAGTAGGTACACGAGGCATGCACGTGAACAAAAATATCGTCTTTCCTAAATGTTTTACTGTTGTTTTTCAATCAGGGTGTATTTTTCGTAAATCACGTGGCTACCAAGCACTGTGTCTTTATTTGAGTTGATGCCTCTTACATTTGAATCAACCTCAATTTTTGTAATATAACAAATTCTATAAAATGTCAAGTTAAAGTTAAATTTATTTTCTGCGCGGTGTTTACACAACTTACCAAATGAAAAATTCTAACAATAATTGAATTTTCAGAATCGCATTATCTAGAACTATGTAAATATTTTTATATGCACATATTTCTTGTGATTACATTATTTGATTTACCTAGTTTAATTTGCATTAAAATAACAAATGGAAATATCGTGAAACTGTTGTCAGACTCCAAATGAAAGAGGGAGTTAAGAAACTAGAGACTAAAGCATAGTAAAGGGATCGGAAGACCTCAGATTTGATCGAAGGATGATTGTTAAACCTGGAAAATGTGAGTGGGTGACATGTATCACCAAGATGTCATTTTTTGAATGGTTGTAAGTGGCATTATTGTATAATGTAAGAAAGATATAGGTGACATAGAAACAACTATTTTATGGGAGAAGTTTGAAAAAGAGATGAAGTTGGAGCATATTATACTCTATCCAAAAATCCAAATTTCATTTAAGTTCCTTTAAAACAAAATCCCCACTTATCAACATCTCTAGCGTTAAGTGTCTTGCATGTTCTTGCTTATAATGAGTGTCAATCGAAATAGAATATACACTCTGTGTCCACTTTAAGCTCGCACCACAAGGGAAACTTTTTTATTATCAATTTTAGGAAAAAAACTTATTCTTCATAAAAATTTCTGCATGCTCTAAAATCTAAAATACAATTATCAGATATCAATTTTTTTAGTATTATACGAGGTTTCTCAAAAAATATGAACTTTACTCAAGAGTAAAGTACCTTTAAATTTGACAATATCAAAAAATAGTATTGAAAAAAGTTGATCAGAACTGAAAACTACGTTCACATATGCAATTGCATCCATTTACATTAAAAAAATAGGTTTTGTGCTTGTTTAATATTGTTTATATTTTCTTGATAACGTTACCATATTTGCGTAAAATTCTAACGCGTTCTGACAGTTACTGTCAAACATTTGCAGCTATCACATTCATTAGTTTGTCACAGCATCCTATATTACACGTAACTACAGTAAAATTTGCATTGTTATTGTATTTAGAAATACATTTCAAAAAATAATACATTTTTTTCATAGGAATAAATAAAATCGTATATTTGAACGTAGTTTTCAGTTCTGATCAACTTTTATTTGTAATATTTCTTGATATTGTCAAATTTAAAGGTACTTTATTCTTGAGTGAAGTTCATATTTTTTGAGAAACCTCGTATAATACGAAAAAAAAATTGATATCTGATAATCAGTCACGTAGCTATAGCTTTTACATGGGGAGGGTTTTGGTTTTTTTTATCTGATAGGTTTAGAAGGGGGAAGCTTTATTGAAGGCGCCGCCTAAGGCAAAAAAAATCGATTGCCACGACCTAAAGCAATTTTTCAAGTTCAAGAAATAATGTTGAGTTTTTTTTAATTATTTGTTTGACTTGGCTTAACATAAACCAAAACTAACTTTGGGCTGCAACTTACATATTTTTAAAGAATACTTCAATAATAATTATGATTTACTTATTGGAAAAAATCATGTTTACAAACGATTTAATTTTAAACATGTTGATAATTTTCAACTCACAATATAAAACATCACATTGGCAATATTCCATATTAAATGGATAGTATATACGTAGTTTTGCTAAGTTGCCGGGACTCTGAATGATTTTGATGAAAATTGTAATTATCTTTGAAAACTTAATTGTTGTAAATTGGAGCTGAATTTTTCATAGGTAAGTGAGGTTATGTTATTATTAGCCTGTAATTAACCAACCAACCAGTTAAATTGTTTTAGTTTAAATAAAAGCTATCAAAACAACGCTATATACTTTTATTCTGTTTCAAAATGCAGCCTGTCAAAATATACCTACTCCTCTCCCAAGGAATACACTGTAAACAATTGTTGTTTATTTGAAAACAAAGTAACAAATCTCTTACAAAAAGAATCATGGACACTCACAGCATGCAGTTTTTTAACATAAAAATCTCTTTGACGTACCTCTTAACGTATTATACAAATATGTATATAAATATTAATATCTATGAAAACTATTTGTATATGATTATTGCTATATATTTCCTGTGGTAAACAACGTAAATTTCTCTAAAAAACACAACATAAAAGGAACATACGACTTTGCAGGACAATGGGTTGTTTATTTGCGGCTTGTATCCAAACACCCAGTACTACCACAACCAAAAATATTAATTGCCGAAGAAAGATTCATAAAATTATAATTTTGTACAATTAGCAGCTGATTTGAATAAAATGTTAAGTTAGGATAAAGAGATTGACTTTTACACGTATTATTTCTAAAATTTGAACCGGTTGTCAAAAAAAAATGTACCAAACATTATTGTAATACATTTTAATTTGTACTTTGCATCATTTTTTAGACACAATGTATTTATTTATTACCATTGAAGGTTAGTGACCTTAATTTGCATATTTTTTTAGATCACATCCTAGCCTGAGGACGAAACGAAACTTGAAAAAGAATCGATATGCCGCTGCCAGTAAAATTATTTTTTATACGAATACAAATATCAATTTTTTACAAAAAATTGATCCGTTCTGTGTAAGGAAGAGTGACTTTTTGTCATTATAGTGCTCGTGTGCTTTTATAAGAGTCATGTTTTTACAACGAACATAGTGACACAAACATTTTATATCTCAATAGTCCTCTACTAGCGCGCGCTGTCTAAAGCCGGAATCACACGGTGCGTGAAATGACGAGCGATCTTAAGGCAAGCCTACCAGTGACGGCGTTGAAATTTTTTCGTGTTAAGATGTCGTAATTTTTGTTGTCATGTCGTAGAATGAAGGATCTAATATAATAGATAGGGATGGGTCTCATCTGGCTAATGGTAAACTAAGAGCAGCCCGACTATAGATGTTTTTTCATTAAGTAGTCTTCACGTATTTGGATATTTGCCGCAAACAAACGGTTGTGGTGTGGCAACGGTTACCGCTACTATTTTAATCGGCAAATCTGGTCAGTGAACAATGACAATCTGTATATATTATTTATATAGTCAACCATCCATACCACTTATCCCTGCACTCTAATACTGCAAAGGTACACTATTCCGTCAGAATTCAGAATAGATGGTCCAAAGTTATGGTAAGAATAAGTTTTTTTTAAAATCATTGGAAAAGCCTCTTTTTGAATAATTTTTTAACTGGATATAAAAGTACAATACACATGTGTAAGTAGTAGTTGATTTTCTGCAGCAAAAGTATTCTCAGATGAATAGGAGGTCAAGTAAAAAGTATAAAATTCACTTTTAATTCATATTACATCTTACAAAAAGCTCTTCTGGTCTATGAGATTAAATAAGGTATCTAAATACAAATATGAAAGTAAATTGCTCATATGTGGAGAGTTGGAGAAAAGAAAAAATTGCAAAAAAACTTATTATTTCTGGAATAAGGTTCTAGGAAATATTGAAAGAGTGGTGCTATATATTTTCCTTGTTCTAGAACGGCTAAATGGGAAACAGATATTTGAGATGCGGATTTAATTACTCAATTCAGAATTGCTTGGACTTTTACTATCCATTTAGTAACAACATTAAAGCACAACCCACAACAAACGGTGTCTTTTATTTTCATTACATTTTTGTGATATACACATAATTTAAAAAAAACTTACACTTACCACGTTTCCATTGGTCTGTGTGGAATGAATGTCAAACAGGCAGAAGTTCGTCAAATTACTACTGACAGAAATATGTTTGCGTTTCTCTTGACAATGAATTTATTAAATACGTTTTATGTACTATTTTATACAGGATATTGCTTTCCATTACTTTATGCACCCATTATGATATGTTTATGAATTCGGTTTCTGCTTTTATTTTATTAATTTTATCACCAATATTTCTAAAGCTTAAATATTCAATGTGTATCTATGTACATTTTTATGATCTAAAAGTGTACAAGATCAAATAATTCGGATAAAAATTATAAGTATATTATAAGTACCTATATTTGGCAATTTAAATATTCTGTTTAATAATTGAATTGTGATGTGAAGGATTTTAATTCAATTAAAACAAATTGATAATCTCTTTCAATTATTTTATTTTTAAGAGGCGAAATAGTGAATTATTGAATTGAATCTTCAAACTTATGAAATATAGTCATGTTTTTTTTCCGTTAATTCTCGTCAAAAGAAATACAAAACATCAACAATCAAAAGGTCGGGAGTCGAAACCTTTTTTTAAGAACTACTTATTAGTAAAGTACCATTTAAATAAAAAAAGGTAATAATACTATCACAGCTCTCACATCTCGCAAAACATAGCTCTTAGTTTTTTTTTCAACAAAAAAAAAATCTCAGGATTACCTGACCAGAGCAAAACACTGCACTCTGATTGCTTCGACGCGAAATAAGTGAACCTTCCTGTAGGTTTTTTACCATTTTTAAGCGGCTATAAATGTATTGCTTCAAGTTAAATTCAAGGGAAGAGGAATTTTGATAGAATATCAAAACAATGTTGAACGTGTAAGAGTGACACGACGTAAATTTCCAGCTTGAAATAGAATTTTATGATATTTTATAAATTATTAAGGTAGGAGCGCACCGTACGGTACGGGATTAAAATGGCTGAAGGATATTCTCAAGAAACTTTTTCAGTTGACGAAAAAGGGAAACCTATTTAAACAAACCGCACTTTGAAAGGATTAATAGGAAAAATTATGTATCTATTATTAAATAAAAGCTTTAATTCCAGTGATTTGCAATAAAAAAACGTATTTCATCAACCTTCTAATTGAAATTTGGTGATTCGCCAAAAAATATGGACAAACACCACCAAATAGCTTTCCAATTTCAAGATATTTGCAGTTAAGGCCGCCTGACGTGCAATACAACGTGCAATGCAATGCAAGAAGCAAGATTTCTTGATCAAAGCATGCGCAGTTCAGACCCAGCTGATCAATTTCTGTAATTCTATGCAATTGCAACTAACTCCAAACGAATTATACCCATCAGATGATTGTGGTGACTGATTTTTTGTCATTTGTAGTTTAATAGCCAAGAGTGATTCATTTAGTTTTTTTCTTTGAGCTATTCTCACTTTCGCTATGTTCATGTCAAATAATAATAAACTTTATCTATTTCGTTGCAATACATTATTTATTGAGGTTATAATAGACTTTTATTTCCTACTATTGGTTGGGTTGCAATGAAAGAGACTTGCAAGATTCATCATTTGCAATATACTGACCTTGCAAGAAACTGCTGCAATTGCACCTTATCAAGAGGCCTTTAAAACTAATAAAAAAAAACCATTCAACATTATTTTTCCATCAATCGTCATCCTTAATAGGAAATAGGATAGGTAACTAGAGAAACTTCAGGAAGGTCCACTTTAACTCAGGAAACCTACATGGATGTGGTGATATCTATATAATACAAAAATGACGACATATAATTTAATGTGGACTCTCCTCTTCGGTATCCAACTGGTTAGGAGACAGGAACTTACGAACGTACTTGGGATAATGCGTTTTTTCGTGCGCTTTCAGAATGGTCGACCGCGAAAATGTTTTACCACACAAAGCACACCTAAACGGTCTTTCACCGGTATGAACACGACAATGGTCCTTCATATGGTGTCGAAGTTTAAACGCCTTACCACAAAACTCGCACTTAAAAGGTCGATCGCCTGTGTGAACAGGAAGATGAGTAATAAGAGAACTAACATCTGGAAAAGATTTTCCGCAGAATTTGCAAAGCACCACGCCACTAGCTCCGCTGCCCAATGCCGCTACGGCTGCTTCTTTAATGTCCAAGTCCATAGGAGTAGGGGGTTGATCGGTGGGATCAGGTGGTTCGTGAGGTGTTGCTGATAACCGTCCAGTAAAGTCCATGAAGCCTAAAGGTTCTGGTATATTCAGAGGACTTACATGAAGCCTTTGTTCTCGGTACTTCAACGTTTCCAAACTGTGACTTAATATATGTCTAGTGAGCTTACTCTGATGGGGGAAGGAATTGCCACAATACATGCATGGATACATTCTCGGAGATCCGTCGCCAGTTTCTTGCTCCTGCAACCAAACAAAAGAACAATCAACTTCTTGGAGGTGCCTCTAGAGGTAGTGGAAGATTCTGTGCGGGCCGTCACAAGAAGTTGACGTTCATTTTTGTTTGGCTGAGGGAAGCAAAAAGTGTGCCACCAAAAAAAAATCATAAAGCTTCGTGAGTCTCCATTTTTTTTTTGTTTTTAGAAATATTGTTGTGGAGCTGGAAGCGTCTTCTAATACTTTTTAGCCAAAATGATTGTCAACTTCTTGACGGCACACGGCATTACATCTTTAAATATTCGCTTTGCTTTATTTTAAAGATTAATGGAAAAAAAATCTATACAGAGTAAGTTTTTATAAAAATAAATAGCAATAATAAAAATCATACAACAGAAATGAATATAATAGATACAAATAAAACCGAACGAATACATTCCGCATACAGCCTCGGACGGTTACAATGTAGAGTACAACCGAAAATATAGCGATCACCACTTATAGTTTGGCAAACTTATCAGAAGCTGTGAAAGGAATGCGGCTGAATACATTCCATATTTAACTATGAAAATGCTAAAGTGCTAAGTATGTACTAATAATAATTAAAAAATAGACTAGACTTTTGATTATCAAACTTGTATCAATAATGATAAAACTTTAGTTCTTTAATGTCTTGTTTCATTGGATTGTGTCTATTAACATCCTTTTTTCAATTCCTTAATATTAAATATGTTATGCGAAAACCATATTACCGCGTCTTCCGAATGATTTCAGTTGGTTAAATTTATCGAATGGCCCCGTTGCTATGCAACCACCTGACTGGCAGTTGGTAAGCACGTGCGTGTGCTCTTCCCTCTCACTCATTGACTGATATTGATTATCCAGTGGCGTTGGTATTGTTAGTTTTAATCATTGAATATCTAATTTTATTTGGCCTCTTTAACTTTTGTGTTTAGTATTAACAGACTTTTTTGTGATTTTGAATAGTGTGCGAAAAGAAACAAGATTTCGGCAGTGTTTATATTGCCAGAAGCTTTATTGAACTTCCAACGAAGGATGGATATCATGCCATGGGTGGACAAACAATTCAAGCAATTAGTATTTTGGATTGGTTGGTAATAAAACTTCTATGTTTTGGCATGAGCTGTAAGTCATTTGGCTGTTAGACAAACTTTGTAGAACTATGTCAATCTAATATATTATATTCCATTTACGGCCGTTTTCATAACAAATGATTAAAGTTCACTTTAGCTAAAGTGACTTCATCACTTTAACTTCACTTAAAGTTGAATGATTTTCATGACATTTCTGTTCTGTTCCTTTAAGTAAAGTGTGATTTTACGTTTATCATGAGAAGTTGGTATCAGTGACTATGACAGTTTCAAGATTATTTTAATTGAAGTAGGGTTATGTTTATGTTCGTATTATATTTTTATATTAGTGTTTATGCTTTCTTCTGATTTTCAACTTGAAATAAGTGTTATGGGTGAAGTAAATAGAAAAAGAGTTAGGGGTACAAATTTTACAACCGGAGAAGAATTGAATTTGGTAAAAATAGCTGAAAAATATAAATCAATTATTGAATGCAAAACCATTAAACCATAATTTCGATAGCCATATTATGAAGAGCCGCTGTTGCTGCAATTATTGTTATTGCTGTATCCAGTTTAACCCTTATACCTAGGGATAGTATAGGAAAGCTTCTTTTCCAGACACCATACTGTCTTTCTACTGTATTTGTAGTTCTTATTAATGACTCATTGTATAGTCTTTCAGCCTTTGTATTTGTTTCCTGCAGAGGGATCAAGAGATATGGTTGAACTCCATATCCATCAGTCTCCAATTATAGAACCTCCTAAATTGGCCTCCTTCAAAATTATTTTTCAATTGACCATTATTAAGAATAGTCTGTTCATGAGCACTCCCTGGCCATCTCGCCACTATAGCATGTTTGCTTAACCTGAATCTTTAGTAAAATTCTTCATCTGACCAATTATCAAAATCTGTTATTCTCTGTTTATATATTGTTCGTTTCCTAATCATGAATCTTTCCTCTTCACTGTCGCTCTCGCTGCTGCTATCCTCAAAAGCTGATGAATCGGTATCTATTTACATCTCAAGAGAATTTTTCCACAATACTGACAAAACGAACTGAAAACTGTCTTAAATGTTGAGGTTAAAGTCGCCTAAAGTCGCGATTGTCTCCACTTCAACTTAAAGACAACTTGAAGTTATAAAGACTGTTATGAAATCAATTTTTATTTAAAGTTCGCTTTAAAACTTAAACTAGTGTTAAAGATTGTTATGAAAACGGCCGTTAAATAATAGTACGAATGACACATGGCGCAGTCAGTAGACTGTCTCTGAATTAACTTAAATAATAATTAAAATTCCAGACGACGAAAAAAACAATCAACGAAAGTCAAGAGCAACAGAATCAGTGCACAGAGAGATCGATTGAATAGTCGCTTGGTTGAAACAGACGGAAATCGAAAAAAATATACCTTATCTCTTGCTCCCCGCATTCCACATTTAACAAAACTACAAAACGATAGGGTCGAAATGTCAGTGACATCATTCTGGAGTTATATACATTGAATTTTGGTTGAAATAATACATAAATTCATTCATTGTACATTATTAAGAAACATAACTCACCGAATCTTGCGGATTCCTTGAAAACTCTGAAGGACTTATTGGAGGCTTTTTATCTTCTCCTCCTCCCCAATCGACTTCTTTTTTAAGACTCTGTAATCCGAAAAAATTTAGGTTATAAAATGCAGTTGTTGAAGTTACATAGTTACAAATTGAATTTTCCAAATAAATAAACTTACCAGAGGCACTTGTTGGACTGGAGGCAAATTCGAAGGACCTGGGAGAGGTTCGCAGTTAATAGACGGTGACAATCTATTGCACAACGGACCTGGTAAGCTGATAGAGGAACATGTAGCTACCAAATTATTACTATTGTGAATACTCATATCGTTAGCACCAAAATCATTGGAAATTGATTGAGAATTACTTTCTCCGGCCGGAGATAATTTTTCTTCCTTTTCTATTTCCCGATCTCTATCCCTATTATCTTTTTCCCGTTCTCTATCTCGTTCTAAAGGAGATTTGCATATTCGAAGGTTTTGTACTGAAGATGGCGAATTTTGAGAATCTTCCAAATCATCTGGGGTAATTGGTCGCGACTGTTGCGACCGCCTGGTTGTGAGTTCTTTGGGCTCGGTTTGTTCGGGAAGAGGTTTATATTCTCGTGTCATTTCGGCAAGACCTGGAACAAACATTTCATAAAAATATACATTGCTTTTGGTGGATCTGGATCCCTTTTCTTGACCTTGAGTGTTGCGAATTCTTCAAAATATTATTCTTAAGCGCAGTTTGCTTTGCGTAATCGCTTGGTAGTGTTCCTTATGCTCCGCATTTTTGAGAAATCGAGGATGAACAATCTTGTAAATTTAATTAGAAAGGTCATTTTAGATAAGAAAATGAAGGGTTGAACGCAAAGTTCACGTTTCAAGGGTAGACAACCTTTAACTTAGACTTAACAATTTGAATTGTTCCAAAACTTGAACTACATACAATAAATTGTCTAATCTAAAATGACCTTAGTGACCTTAGTTGAGAATTATTCAATAAACAGATACTTTATAGTATATTATATTACGAGTGCGGAAAGAGACCTTTTTGCACGGTTAATGGACAGTATTTTTCCTAAGACCACAAGGCAATTTCACCAAATAGTGTGTAATCAACATCTTGACAAAAAATGTTACAATTCAAGTCAAAACAGTTAATTTCAAAAAGTGAGAATAACTATTACTATTAACAAAAATTCACGTAGGTATAGGAAGGTTATTACAATTTTGCATTGTTATGGATCATCATCATCATCAAGCCTTTGAATCTAATAGATTGTGGCTAACGCTAATGCGCTTTTAAATCCTTTTATTAGGGTGAATGGCTCCCTTTTCACTCCTTATTGTTACAATTTCCTGTGTATCCTGGCTTCAGAAGTTATTTTCCGAGTTATTTTCTTTCATTCTGCTCTATTTCCGCATTTTTCTCTTCACTCATTGATTCCCATCCTTTTTGTATCCTCTTCTATCTGATTCCTCCAACTTTCACTGAGTCTTCCCCTTCTTCTCGATCATAGAGGAGTCCATTGTGTTATTCTTCTTATATCATTTCTCCAGGCTTTCGTCTCATAATATGTCCTGCTCATTTTAGGCGTTGTGCTTTTATATATTTCAAGATTGTCTCATTGCTTAACTTGCTTTCTATTTCTTTGTTAGTTTTGAGTCTCCTTTCCCCAGTTCTTGTTATGTTCGGCCCCAGTATCGTTCTAAGAATCTTTCTTATGTTATGGATATTAGAGGTAAAATAATTTTTGATGTTTCCCACAATTTGCCAAAGCCTGCTTTTACATACAATAAATTACTTTCCTATATGTTCGTGGGAAAAGCCTAATTTAGCTCCATTTTTGTTCTGAGATGCAGTTGTAAGGTTTGAAATCGATTTATTCACTGTAAAATAAATGCCTTTAAATTAACTCATCTAATTGCAAAAAGCGTAATAGACGGAATAAATTAAAAGGAAAAACAAAGTGATCAATGCTGTGATGAATTCAAAAATGTTAGTTCAACACCGAGTTACATGGCATTGATTTAGATACACTACAGGAAAAGTGCATTATTTTCTCTTACCGATAACTAATCGATTTGATACGCAAAAAATACTTTTACATAGCAGCGTTAGAGAGAATCAGTGGATATAAAAAACAAATAGTGCGATCAGAATACCAGGGAAATATGAAGAGTTTTAAAATTTTGCTACACAAATAAGCAAAAATAAGTAGTTGAAGTTGTTTGAGATTCCTTCATACGTTTGGACAGGCACTTGAACTGTATCTTTGTATCTTTACCCATGTTATATACCTACTTCCATTCTACATTCCATGCTACAAGCTCCGAACGTCAAGTCCAGTGATTATGAAAGGGCAGTCAAAGAAATAATGAGCACTGCCACGACAAGAAAAAATATCATAATAACAGGGGACATAAACGCAAAGTCTGTACATTGGGGGTCGCCCCAAAACGACGAAAGGGGGGAACTGTGGAACGAGTGGATGGCCCAATGTAATTTGCTGGTGATGAACAACAATAAACCTACGTTTATTAGAGGGAATTGTAGATCTCACATCGACGTTACTTTGGCCAGTCAAGGAATGGGCAAAAAGATTAAAAATTGGGAGGGTCTGGATGATCAGTTGTTTACGTTTCACCGGTAATATCATACGAAATAGGGGTGGGAAATATCAAAAGAATTAATGGCGGTATCGACAATAGCTTCAACAAAGTAACATTTGTTAGGGAAATCGATAAATTGGACGAAGCAATTGCACATGACTATGGGGAAGTAAGGAAAGAAATGGAGAAAGCATAAAACATGGTAAAAAACGACAAGGCACCAACCATATTGGTGTAACGACGAAATAGCCGAGCCAAGGCAAATATGCTTACAAGCCAGAAGAAGAAGCACTAGAAGACTGGGAGAGGAGACAAAAATTATGGAAAAAATCTGAAAAAAAACAATAGTTGTCATATTTTTTTCGTTGTGTCAGATAGGGACAAAAAATTATTTTATTACTAGTTAATCTTACAACGGTAGCTGGAACGCTACCGAAACGTCGAAATAAAAAATAAAAAACAATATTGTGGTTTGATTTCCTAAAAATAGGAGAAAAAAAATAAGTAATGCCACAATTAAGATCTTCAGACCTATAGACCAATATTAATTTAATATTTTGTCGTGAATGAGTTCGATATTGATTTCATTAATTGTAGAAAAAAAAACAGCAGTCACCTAACAGCCTTGAGACACTAAACGATCTTAGCCAAGGTCAACGCAAATAATTTTTTTTTCAAAAGTTAGGTAATACTATTAGAAGTATTTTAATGGTGATGTCTGAGACGGGTTATGGATATTAAGAATACATTACGTGTCTGATGGTGAGTTCCTTAGTAACGGATATTTTCGTATGTTAAAGATTAATTTTGAAATGAAGTCACGCTACAATGTTGTCAAGTTTCTTTCGGTTTTCTTACATATAATTTTTGACCTTGTGTTTCCCCTACTAAGGAAAGCGTATCTTTCTAGGTTTTCTTTAAAATGTTATTTAGCATTGTTGTGAAATAATCACGTCCTACCAAAATAAAAAAAGCAAAAGCAGCAAAAAAGCGAGTGGGTGTTGTAGAAAAATGTTATGGAGAATATTCGTGGTGTGACAGTTCTTCAATAATACCAACTAGATTAGAAGAAGCAACGAACATCTCTGTCAGTGCAAACACAGAGTGTCTGATAGGTTAATAAAGTGCTCAATTACCCTTAGTCTACTGATCTTAATAACGATAACTAAAGCTCTTTTTATTGTAATAATTAAGCATTTGTTGTGTATTAATACGTATTAAAGTTTTTACCTACAAATAAATTCTTAATAATACTGTATAAACTTTTTCCTGTTACCACATAATAATATGGAAATGCATAATTTCTATTAATATTGACCACTGTCAAGCTGCCAAATATATAAATTCTAATTAGATTTACCCATGTGATATCTAAATTTGAAGTGATCAATTTGAAAATTGTAAATTTTTTCATTTTATAAAAAAAAAATTTTGACGCGGAAGCCCGACAGAAGTCCGACGCTGTACCAACTTATCCATTTATAGTGAATGGAAAATTTAATTATCTTGATAAGTAGGACATTTATCGCACGAGTGGTAAATATTGTAGCACAAACCGAGTGCGACAAACACTATTTCTTCAGTGTATGGTTTGTCTCAAAGTATATCGCCTTAGCTTTTGCCGACAATTAATTGCAATAAATCATACGGCCAATAGCTGCTATAGAAGATATCGCCAGTGACCGACTATTAAAATTATTTTATCTACGATCACCTTTAAAATTAGGCATTTACGAACCAAAAAAAATGTGTGCAATCATACATTATACATACGTTAAAAAGCGTGCGTAAATGAACAATGCTTTTTATATGGGACTTTCATTATAACACCCAAAAGCGTGCGTAAATGACCAATGCTTTTTAAATTTTTTTTTTTAACACTGATCGAGTTGCCTTGAATTTAGTCGTATAAACTTTTGTGCTGACAGTAAATTTGACAGAAGTGTCAGACATAGTGAAAAATATTTGTTATTTTAAAAAAAGACAAATTACCCAATTTTATAATTAGTAATTTGAATAATTGTCCTCATTTTACTGTAAATATGAATTTAAATAATTAGAATTCGTTGTGTATATATTTGTATATAGAAAATTCAATTTCATGTTTTTTAACCCCTTCAGAGCACATTTTTTTATTTTCTCTTCATGTGCTCGTAGATAAACTTTTGTATGACACTTGTGCGTGAAGTACTTTTGCGCACTTGTATCATAAATAACTATTAAAAAGGATGAAATTCACAAATATCTATCTTTTTGTATTTTCATCATACATCCTTTGTGTTTTATTTATTAAGTGAAGACCATTTCTCTAAACTTTTTTCTTTCTCCTCCTAAATGAGGGATTATTAAATACTATTAAGTTAAATAAACTACAACCAGGCCCGTCCTTACCTTTTCACTCGACTGTTGTTGGGTTTCATTTCAGGTAAAATTATTTTGAGATTGTCGTATTTAGATGATTACCGTCAAAAGCAAAGACAATATACTTTGAGACAAACTATACGTTAGTTAGAGTGGTAATGTTATTAAGAAATTTTTAGGCGTAAAGTCCTTAGAGTTAGAGTTTTCACTGCAATTTTCAAGGTTTTTCATAGCATATAAATTATAGATTATACAAATAAATTCATATTTTTACAGAAGTTACAAATTTTAGTTTAAATTTGGACTTTATTGTCGTTCTTGGTTTTGGTATTGTAGGCCAAGCACTGGAGCATGCAAGTATAGTAATTTTGACAAAAATTCTTGTAGACAACCTAAAAACACTCCACCTTCGGTGTCGTGTTTTCAATAGTTGACAGTTATTCTCGTCAAATTGCTAGGAAACAGTTTCTCATTAAACAACCCAAATTTACCCGATAAAATACAAACCACTTGTGCAATTAAAAACACGACACCGAAGGTGGAGTGTTTTTAGGTTGACTGTTATTCGAGTCAAATTGCTAAAGGAAACAGTTTAGAATTTGAACAACACAAATCTACCTAATATCAATAAAAACTTCGAGTGTAATTCGGCAGGACAATTTAATTAATGAGAAATTTGGAAACATATCAATGCAAACTTTATTTATGAAACATTAAAAATAAACACATTTTTATTTCAATGTACAATTATTAAAAACGCAGTTATTAAAATTCATACTAGGAACAGTGATATTGATGAACAAATGAATAAGTAAAAAAACCACTAGTGAATTTGTCAACAGTAAAAACACAAAAGCTTTTTTTTATCGGATAAATCTCTCTTTGCAACGAAACAGTTTTGCCAATCACTAATGTCAGTTTTTCGAGCAAATTTAGTGATTGACAAAACTTTGTCCAGAATATATGGATGAACAACTTATAAGTAACCAAACTTGCGACTCATTGTCATTGTGTAAAGGTGACGTCCGCTTACTAGATATTGAGGAAGAGGAGTTTTTATCGCGATAAAAAAGGATGCACCTTGTTTACCTATGTCAAAGTGACAATAACATCTCCAGGTATATGACATTTTAACATTGGAGTTAATTTATCAACAGTAAAAACACAAGAGCTTTTTTTTATCGGATAAATTTCTCTTTTCAACGAAACAGTTTTGCCAATCACTAATTTTATCGAATGTCAGTTTTTCGAGCAAATTTAGTGATTGGCAAAACTTTGAGTTGAAGAGAAATTTATCTGATAAAAGAAAAGCTTGAGTGTTTTTTCGCAAGATAAATTAACGACAGAATATATGGATGAACAACTTATAAGTAACCAAACTTGCGACTCATTGTCATTGTGTAAAAGTGACGTCCGCTTACTAGATATTGAGGAAGAGGAGTTTTTATCGCGATAAAAAAGGATGCACCTTTTTTATCTATGTCAAAGTGACAATAACATTTCCAGGTATATGACATTTTAACATTGGAGTTAATTTATCGCTGTAAAAGTTAAAGCTAACTTTTGCCGCTGTCAAAGTGACAATTGCACTGTGGCATATGCGATTTTTTATACATGAATTAAATTGTCGTTATTAATGTTTATAGCAAATTACTTTCTTCAATGTCTTTTATATCATCAATTTTCTACTCAGATTTTTGTCAAAAATACTTACCTACTTATTGCTTGGCCTATTGTTCTTGTTAATTAAAATTAGTCTTGCTAGTATATGTAGATATGATCTTGGTTTTGCAAAGTAACAAAGTTAAGACTGATACACCAACACCAATTTTCCAGATAACTATATAATATAATAACGTTACGCACCTTTAACTTTAAGACTTTCTGCTGTTTTAAGTAGTGCTGACAGTTGACAATATTCGACGTTCACCTCGCCCTTGTACATAAACTCGATTAGGGTTCTCAGCTCCGAAAATCGCACGTCTTTGAGGATAACGATGGGGTGTCTACTGGGATGGTCGACGAACAGCGTTTGGAAGTAGGAAGAACAAGCGGATAGCACTACCTTGAAAAAAAATTGAATATTTTTTGACTGATTTTCGATGACTGGAGAGTGTAAGATTTTTCCTCCAGCTGGTTAAGGATTTAAAATGAATTTTTATACTGTAATTGTTACTTACCTTGTGAGCTCTAATTGAATGGCCCTCCGAGCAGGCCAGAGTGACGTCAACTAAACTTTCGTCTCTCAACAACTGACTAAAAACACCTAAGAGGTTGCTTTGATGATTGTTCCACCTCAGGCAGTAATGCTCACTTCCCATCTCTCCTGACGACAACCACACTATAACAATAAACAAGAGCATGAATATTTGTCAATATTTACAAAAAGATCTATTTAATTTCTATCAGTCAGGATCAGTCATGTAGTTCTGGACTCTTTGAATATACTTGAATTTACTTGGAGCTTCTAACATTTGCTGGTGACAAAACTTTGATTTTTGAACAGGTATTTTTGTTATTAAAATTAACCTTAATTGAGCAGAGCAATTTCCGAAATTCTGTGGAAAATGGAGTAATTTCCATGCCATTTTTTTCTAACACACACACACACAATGTATTAATCATATATGTATAGTTTAAATAAAACATATTTGGAAGTTATTTGGAGCTTTTTAAGATAGTTTCACATATAATGAACACAGGTTTATAGAAATACTATCGTTACAATAGGTTAAAATCGGCACCGATGTTGCTTTGTAGCGCCAATGGCAAGAAGCTGTCGTTACGAGGTCACAAGACCGATTTTGATTTCTGCGCAAGACAGTTGGCAAACTTTCGTTCCATACTTGCTGTAGTTACTTTAACCTTATAATGTCGGAAGTTTTCTGTTCCAAAAAGAGAGAATATTATTGGATTATCAAAAGAAGATATTAGTTGTGGAACTGCAAACAGTTAAAAGCAAATAAATGCGTTAGTCAAAGTAAAATTGTCGCACGTGAAAAAGCCCAAAATAGTGGTGGAAGAAGAATGTAAATTAGGTATGGAAGAACAAACCTCCATCCAGGCACAATACCTAGAAGACTACTGGATAGAAGAGCTAAAGCCTGCAGACATCCTAAAATTCCTTATTGAAATAGGACTAAATGAGATACTAGTTTCTGAGACATTCCTCAGGAACTAAGTGAAAGTGAAGAGGCACAATAGATCTTACAAGTCTTAGTGAATGTTACACCAATATACATACATAATGTCATCAATTCATTTTATTTGGTTTCTTTATACGTCTGTTATTTTTTAACGGCAAACTCTTTTAAATATTTACCGAAGGCGCTGGGATATATCTTAAGATTTAATACGTCCAGGTTCATATCTAAAAGCAGAACAGACTATGAGCCCATGGGGAAAAAAGTGTCGCGATTTGAAATAGCAGCAAACCCATTAAGAACGATAGTTTATCATGCCACCATCAGTTCCAGCAATATGGCGTACATTTTCTCTTGTGCAGAAAAGCGCAGTGGGAAACTGAA
>CAJUYG010000233.1:68670-79160 GCA_910591675.1 Galerucella calmariensis | reverse complement strand
TTTTCTACCCTCTAAAAAGGTGATTTGAAACTGTACGGCATTTGTTTCTGTAGATTATACAACATATAAATAACTATTTGACTGTTGTGCCGTACAAAAAAAGCTGTGGAAATTTTCTATTTTCCAAGATTTTCCCACTCAAAATCCAGTAGAACAAATGCCGTAAATTTTCAGATGATATTTTTTGAGTCGGAAAATCTTGGAAAATAAAAAACTTCCCGCGGCTTTTTACAAAACTTTTTTTGTACGTCACTACTGTCAAATATTTATTAATGTGTTGTATAATCTACAGAAACAAATGCCGTACAGTTTCAAATCACCTTTTTAGAGGGTAGAAAATGAGAGTTTTCAAAAATTTTCCTAGATTTTCCTCACGATTATTTTTCTCGACCGATCTCCTATGATTCTACTATCAAATGTAACAAACGGCGTACAGTTTCATCACATTTTTTATGGGGTGGAAAATAAAATGTTCAGTTTTCCACTGCGCTTTTCTGCACAAGAGAAAACTTACGCCATAGTGCTGGAACTGATGGTGGCATGATAAACTATCGTTCTGAATGGGTTTGCTGCTGAAAAATCAAGTAGAAATAGCACAATAAAGTTGGGTTAAGTGAACTCTTATTAGGACAAGTCCAAGTGACGTAATGTGACAGTTGCCCTGATGACAAGCACAGGACGTGGCTCTTAGTTAGGGTCAACTGCACCGTTTCTTCTTCTTAGTAATACTTTCATGAGTAAAACTTTATTCATTAAGTAAAACTTAGTGTAATTCATCTGCATCGTGTCTTATTTAGCTAAGTCGACTAAAGACATTATGTGGACAGGCGGACAGGGGTTTTTATTTTGGTAAAAATTGAGATGTGACACATGTGACACTAAATTCTGACAATGAGAATGACAATTATATATAAAATATAAACAATATAAATTATAATCAAGTAAATGAAGACTGCGTCTCCCAGTGATTTATGCCCAGTATTCATGGATAAAACTACAAAGGATGTGCGTGCCCGCCGCGGCCCTAATTTCGGGTAGGGTGTTGTAAAAATCTTGTCTGAGAATTATATTCCTCGGAACACCAAATTCAATTAATTCCATTTCGTAAAGGTCATCATTTTGATAATTTGGTCTGATAAGTGCCAAGACATAACCTCACTTTCACATAAGTTGGACTTAAGTAGAACCTACACTTCGACTCACGTTAAGAACGACTTACGACGCGGGGCAGTCATACATAGTTCCCAAATCCTACTTAAATGCTTTAGTAGCAGCGGTGCAGTTGGCCCCTAATAGTTTTGAACGTGTTTGAGTTCATTTAATGTTAATTGAATGCCTTTTTTGTACGTCTGAATTGCTTAGGCACTTTAAAAGCTATGGATGACTGTTAATTAATAGGATCATAAATAATTGTTCATCTTCAGGGCGACTGTCATTAGTGTCAATTTTTTCAGTTGGTGGACATGCTCTATGGATTAAAATATAAGCAAACGACAAACCCGGCGTCAATATTCTTGACTTTCTTTAAGATGCAATAAAATACGTAAACCCTATGGATATACGTTGTGTCAAAACGTTTACGTGTATGTGCGGCCTTAAGTGTCCAATAAAGAAGACGCCCTGCTTATGCCAAACCAAGAATCTGAACTGGTCAAAGCCTGCACCACTACTATCCTAATTTAGGCTCAGACAAAGTCAATTGCAGCAAAAAGTCTTGTAGTACAAGAATCAACAATACAATCGTCGAATAGCGGTAACTTGAGGAACTAGTGTTAACTAGTGGCAATTGTGATACTAGGTTAAACATGTACTTATCTAGAAAACAACCTTCTGTAAATAGAGAAATTTACCAGTAGGTATTTATTTTGTCAGCATTTTCTTTACCTTTTGTTTTAGAGACAAAACTACCACTAATGTAACAGACGTTACATGACGTAAGTGATAAGGGAAACGGAATATTCTGATAAGCTGATCCAAACGAAAAGGAAAGAGAAGAATTATGCCGTTGGGAAACATTATTATGCCGGAGTTACAAACAAAAAAGTTACTAGCTGCTTCGAAAAACTGGCGGCAAAACGTAGAAAAAAGGTATAAGGAATATTATTTTAAATAGTTTAATAAAAGAGGTTGTTAAACATCATTATAGAAGACGTTCTATCGTTGCAGTCTTTCGCTTTTGAAATATACCTTAATGAGAAATATAAAGTTGTATAAATAGTACAGAATATAGGTACTTTATATCATTAGATAAAAGTTCCCGTTATTTCAAAGATGGTTTTGATTGGTCGAATGTAATAATAAAAAAAACAAAGATATGAATTCTTGATCGTGTTGTATAGATTATCTTTGCCTCTATGTTTTATGTTCGTGTTCGTATGCGAACGATAAATTTTATGTATCTTGTAATTGCATTTAAATGACGAATAACAATTTTGTGAGCGTTTACGTTTCGAAGTCATGAATTCATGAATTTTACGAAGATTCGTATTATGTAAGATTACCGTCACAACGTATCTACCATACATGTAAAAAATATGAGACAAGCCAATACAATACAGGCTCGTTATAATTTGCTTGTTTATTATTAGGCTAGCAGCACAGTTAACAAAAGACTTTGTCGGTTATATTGTAGTTTTATTTTTAGTTGAAAGTTATGATTTTACAAATAAATAATGATTATCAATTTTACGATAGGTATACGTGGGTGGCGAGAATATCTACTCAATATGTAGGTACAAATATTGGAACCCATTATAAATAAAAATATTTTAGGTCGTCTGAGTCTAGATTACACTTTTTTTAATTAAATAGCCAACTATTAGCCTCGAGACTTAAGCTTTCATGTAAGTCATGATAGGGCCAGAACCTTCCTGTGAAATTGCTAAATGCCTAACTAACAAGGTGAACCAATACGATTGTCGGATGAAGTGAAATATCTTGTGGTTATCCTAGACCCAGGCTTAACTTGGAACCGACACCTCCAGCACGTGATCAAGAAAGCAGAGGTAACCTTCATGGTTGCCAGACGCACTTACGGCACTAAATGGGGACTTAGACCCAGCATGGTACACTGGCTGTACAAAATGGTTGTCATTCCCAGGATCACATATGCATCTCTGGTATGGTGGCCAAAGATCAGACAATCCTCTGCTATGCTAAAACTAAGCAAGGTCCAAAGACTTGCATGCATTGGCATTACAGTGGCAATGACCTTCCTCCGCTACATTGTGTCATAATGTGCGAAGCAAGGGCAGCACTAACCCGACTGGAAAAAGCATCAGACCATGACATGGTACATGGGAGAGGACACACAGAAATAAGGCATGTGGATGATGACAATTTCAAAATGCCAACAGCCCACATGACCACCAAATATATCTTTGGCAAGAACTTCGAAATTGTCATCATAGATCGAAAGGAGCTTGAGGAAGAGAACGCACCACCACTTAGTAGAGCGAATGAACTGATCTGGTATACAGACGGATCAAAAAATGAACTCGGCACCGGAGCGGGCATATACAGCAAGACGAGCAAATATGAAGGGATCGTCTCGCTTCTGTATTTCAAGCAGAGATCTATACAATACTTGCATGTGCAAGGGCTAATGGCGAGGATGATGGTGGGAATGCTGACCGGTTATTGTAGGCTGAGGAAGCATATGCACACAATTGGCCTAGCAGATGACAGCCTAAGTAGGCTCGGCCAGGAAGAAGACGAAACCGCGGAGCACATACTCTGTGAGTGCGAAGGCTTAGCAAGGGTGCGGTTTCACTTACTCGGAGAAGAAAAACCGAGGGCAGAGAGCTACGCAAGGGAGAGGCGGTATCCAGGGTAATAAGTCTAATGAAAAGAATAAAACTAGATATCAAGCTCTACATATAGGGAGAACCACAATAGATCTGCAAAGGTCGCAGTGGGATAGGACAAAGATCAACTCCAATTTTAATCTAATCTTGGTCTGTCGTAAATGTTGGTGAATGTCCTCTAATAAACTGTTTCGCCTGTGTCTGTCCTGGAGAGATTACCCACGAGATTTCTGCGCCACCCACTTCCTTCTGGGCATATTTATTGGGGAAGCCGCAGAAGGGTTACAGTCCAATGAATTGCATTGTTGAGCCTTGTATGGCTGCTTCATCCGGCTATTCGTTATCGTTATGATACTATTGCCCTGATACCCAGGCTAACATGACCTTGCAATGGTCTCCAAGTGCGTTTTAGGTACATAATACAATCCAATAATAGCTAAGAAATGGCCTCTATAGAATGTGACTTCAGTGAAGCTTGGCTATCGGTGAAGATGGCAACTGGACGGTATGTTTGTTATCAATCGGAGCTCCTTCTTCAGGGTTTGACTATAAAATAGTACCCTGAATATGCTGGAGGAGTACCGTGCCGATTGAATAACTAATTTCAATAAAACTTCTCCGTAGCTTCACCATGATCTGGCTCGGTGGTGTGAGTCAGAGCTTCCTTTTTAAAATGGTACTTCTTCAATATTTGCTTTTACTAATATTGGCTGGATATCTCAAGCTCAACCTCAGAGACTACTTGATGATTCGACGATAGAGTATAATAACTATCCGGAGCCGAAGATCGGAGATAGACTGACTCTAGTGCCCTTTGGCACATATATTTATACTGATTGACGCAGTGACAACTGCGACAATCAGATTTCGTCATGGTGCCTACCTCAGGGCACACGGTCTGCACCCTAAACGGTACTACTTTTCGGGAATTTCGCTTTCGCTGTGACGTCACGGGTATTGCCCGTTTTACTGTCGTCACAGCTCGTATTTTATTTTTGGAACTTTAGTTCTTCACTTCAGGTTATGTTTGAGCGACCAGGGGTCGCGACTCAAAAGATCTGACCGTTACGCGTTACGTTACGCTACGTTACGTTGCTTCGTTATATGCCTTGCTTGCGTGCTTGTGCCTCCGTCTCTCTCTCGCAGCGATTCATATGCTCCGGCCGGGATTCGAGCCCGGGCCGCCCGCGTGGAAGGCGAGCATTCTACCACTGAACCACCGACGCTATATTAAAAGTGCTGGTCATCTACTTGAATTTGTTCGGATAAATTTTTACTATTATTTCCATAATTTTTTTGCGCGATTAAGGGGTCTAGCACATTTACTTTTCGAAGTACAGGGTGGTGAAATTATGAAAACTTGAATGTTTTAATTCGATAACTTTAAAATGGATGGATAAATTGATTTGACATTTGGCAGGTTGTTTTTAAATGTAAAAGGGCATATTTTGAAAGAAATTGTAGTTTGTGCAACTAGTGTGGATATGATGGCCATATCGCACGAGGACGAAGTTTGAACACGACGCCGTAGGCGGAGTGCTCAATCGTTCAAGTGCGATATGGACAATCCACACGAGTCAAACAGCATATTTTTTCTACGACCCACTTAAGAAAAAATCTAGAAAATCAAAATTTCTATAAACTGTAATATAACTTCAAATTAAAAATTTAACAATTCAATTTTGTGGTAAACGTACAGTTCTTGAATGTCCAATTTGTATAATGCTACGGTTTCCTTTTTTAAATATACGATGCTGTTATAAGTAGATGCTGCCAGTCAGACTCCCTCATGAAGGGTACCGTACCATTATCTGTAATTCTGAATATTCTGCTAAATATTTCAAACGTCTACCTGTTGTCGTTATTAATATCAAGCAGAATAATTATTTAAAAATAAAATTAACAATAAAAAAAAACTTCCTCACGGGGAATCGATCCCGGGTCTACCGCGTGAGAATCTGGTATGCTTACTACTGGACCACCAAAGAATATGCAGATCGTTCATCTATAACGTCAGATGTATTACATAATTTTTGCTTAAAAGGAACTAAAGTTCCTACCGTGTGTCCCGCGACACGTTCTACCTTTTTTAATTCAATTTCACTAATTTTACCATTATTTCAAGCTCTTAATCACGCAGTTTAGAACATGTCGTTCCTGCCTTTTGCAGTAGTGAATCGGGACGTGAAAGTTTGTGACGTTTAGAACTTATTGGAAGATCTATCTTACAATTCCGGCTCCTCCGCCTACTTCAGCCTTGTCCGTATATCAAGTTGCCTAAATGTCTATATGGGTATACACCTTTCTTCCAGACTTCTTTATTTGGTATCGTTATTTCGAATTATTATAAAAGCTATATCTCGTAGCCGTTGTATCAATGAGTATTATTGAGTCATCCGCTTTTAGCTCCTCAATAAACATCTGACTTCACCTTGTATAAAGATGTGTAATGGAGGCATATGCAGCAATACCTCCGTGAGACTGGAAGTTTCTTAACTAGCATTTGTGTGCTTCACAGCAGTTTATTTGTCCATCACACTACAAATCCATGTGCCGTCATTTTTAAAACAACCCTTGTGTATAGCCACAACCGTTCTGACATATTTATCTCGCCAGTACCGAAGAATACAGACTAGGTATATGCTGAATATGCTGTTTGGATGCTCTCTGACACTATGGAAATGAATATAATAATATTCAATTTATCGATGAAAAAATTACAATTTATAAACTATTTTATCTTATCAAGTTAGTAATTAATTAAATTATCTTTAAACTGCACCCGTAGCAACTATTTATATATTCAATTATATATTCAATATTTATCTGAAATTAAATTTGGCGTAATTTTGTTTGACGAGTTACCTATATGGACCGTTTCAAGATATTTTCTTCCAACTTATAACTTGAATAAATAAAAGCAGATGGTCGTGAATCATTATCACTTCTAATTTATTGTTAATAAATTAATTTGAAGACATTTTTTGTTTAAGCAAAGTTCATTTTTCCTTTTTACAACGTAAGAAATGTATTTATATATCAAACACGTTGTTTGCTGTCTAACAATACTTCAAAATCGTCATTTTCATGAAAGTAAATAACGCATTTGTGCTTACTGTGATTTAAAATAGTCGTATTTGCAACTATGATATCATGTATCCGCATGCATTACGCCGTTGATTAAATAAAGAATTAAAATTTTAAGCTATTGTAAACTATGTAGGTAGTTCGGTATTTCACGCGGAAACTAAAATACGTGGAGCTCTAGAGACTATGAATACTTGAGGCTTGGCTATTTTCCTCCATTCTCTTTATATTTTTTGCCACCTCTTCAACAACTCTATGTCCTTTTCTACTACCACTATTCCCTTCTTTCTTTGTTCTTCCTCTCTTTCTTTCGCATCCAGTAATTCTTTTATAGCTCTGTTATTTGTAAGTCTCTCTATACGACCTTACTACCTTCGATATAGGAGGGCTCTCCTATAATTCCATGAGCTCCAGGTTTGTTAAACTGATCCAGATGTCTTCTACACTTTCCCCCCATAAATCTAGTAGTTTCTCTTCTTTTTTATATAGTTACGGAGATGAACTCAATATGAAGATCAATAAAGTTATCGATTATCCTGCTGCACAACATAAAATAGCAGCATTCTTTACTATTGTAATTTTTTTCTCATTTAAACAGTTTTTACCTTGGGATAAAATTATACGTTCACTATGGCTAATTACTATTGGTTTATTGAAGAAACACCTACACACTATAATAAACTCAATTTATACAGTGTGACCCACTTTTAATGGAAACACCCCCCTAAAATTTGAAGTTGTAAACAGATTTTAATAATTTTTTTTTGAAATGTCAAGTACTAAAAGGTCTACCTTGGGACAAAATTTGGAATGTTTATTCCAATTTTCAGGGCATACTACGATATTTTTTCTTAGTCGAAAATCGAGATTTTTTATTAGCGATTTTTTTTATTGAAAAAATCACTACGCCACTGGATTCAGAGTACCACTAAACAGGTGTGACCAAAATTTCATGAAAAAATATTCATTAATAACAAAGTTATGACAACTCAAAAATTCGAAAACTCACACAGTTAACAGTCACAAAAACACCCTATATCAACAGATATAGCCATGAGAATATTTTTTTTATGATTTCAACAATAAAGTGCCGCCAGATGAAAAAAAAACAGATAGCGTAAATTTTTTAATGAAAATAATGGAATCACATTCACACAATTCAACTAATAATGAAGGAAATAATTTAAGTTAACGTAACTATGAAAACTAATTATTGAAATGTTTCGATTCAGTGCAACAATTGATTCAAACTCATTCTAGAAGCCTCTACTAATCTACCACGTATTTCGATACATTTGTCGTAGCGCTTACGAATGTTTTTGATTACGTTCCTTAGTTCTTGTGGGGTAATATCTGCACATACCTGTCGAATTCTTGCACAAAGTTCATTTCTATCTCTTGAGCGGTTTTTGTAAACCTTTTGTGTGAGAAGTCCCCAGAGAAAAAAGCCCAAAACTTGAGTTCTGGAGATCTGGGTGGCCACTCTATAAACGGACTACCACGGCCTATCCATCGGTTTGGAAAATGTTCGTTAAGCCATTGCCTCACAGCTCTGGCAAAATGAACTGAGCATCCATCTAACTGGACAATTAAATTTGATCGTTCATTGATTGGAAGCTCGTGCATAGCATCCCAAAACTATGTGTTTAAAAATTCTAGAAACCTCTGCGCATTATGTTTTCCTCAAAAATAAAGGACCAATATTACGTTCGTTCAATATCCCACACCAGACGTTGATTTTTTGGGAAGTTTTTTTTTCTCATCTGGCGGCACTTTATTGTTGAAATCATAAAAAATATTCTAATGGCTATATCTGTTGATATAGGGTGTTTTTTGTGACTGTTAGCTGTGTGAGTTTTCGAATTTTTGAGTTGTCATAACTTTGTTATTAATGAATATTTTTTCATGAAATTTTGGTCACACCTGTTTAGAGGTACTCTGAATCCAGTGGCGTAGTGATTTTTTCAAATAAAAAATCGCTAATAAAAAATCTCGATTTTCGACTAAGAAAAAATATCGTATAGTACGCCCTGAAAATTGGAATAAACATTTCAAATTTTGTCCCAAGGTAGACCTTTCAGTACTTGACATTTGAAAAAAAAAATCATTAGAATCTGTTTACAACTTCAAATTTTAGGGGGGTGTTTCCATTAAAAATGGGTCACACTGTATACACACTACTTAATGTCTACTAATTTATCTACACTCGATATAATAATAATGGTTCTAATTTATCCTCAACACTTAACTATTGCACTATTTATATTCACTAATTCACTATCTGTCCATTCACTGTATACTGAACTGTTTACAGATTCACTGTATACTGGAAGGTGCCATCCATTAAGTACGTCACACTAATTTTAGGACTTTTGAACCCCTCCCCCCGTCCTCGTCACAGCTTGTTACATCTTTATAACCCCCCCTCCTGATGTGACGTCACACATTTTTTAAATTTATGCATGTATTTCAAAATAATCGAGAGAAAACAGCTATTTTCATTTTTAACTTATTTTTTATTACATAATAATCTAACAACAAAATGCTAAATTATTAATAAATATTATTATAGATCAAGTTCGTAAATTTCTTAAGTTTTTAATTCACATCCAGACTTTGCGTTTTAGTATTTTAAATTTCAACATGTGAAGTCACACGATGTCACACACTTCGGTGATACCCTCCCTCCCCATTAACGAGTGATTTTCTCCCCAAAACTCTCGTATATATAGTCCTTCGCAACTCTAGAACCTTCTTGAATTTACCACCTCTCGGTATGCCGAGCTTCCAGAACAGTCGGGAATAATCCATTGCATTACTCTGTAATGGAATCCTCTAGCAAGGTAGCATTTGCCAAAATTTTTAGTTCACGACATGACCGGCTTCCGAATCACTGAGTTCCCAACACTATTAATTAATTTATTCTGGATTGCTATTTGATAATAGTCACTGAGCAACCAGAACAACACCAAAGTTTCTATTTATAGCTCGTATATTTTAATACCTATTGCCCTCTAACTAATTTAAGAGTTGTTTGTAATAAACATTACTGATAAGCATTTCTAGGTAATACTTATAATGTAGCGATAAGCTCTATATACATAATCCAGATTTCCGTGTAAGCTGCACGTGGAGTGTGGACATCTTATCTCCGTCGTGAAGTACTTATTTGACAACAATATTTAAAAAATTTCAACTACATTTTTGACAATGTACTTTTTTCCACTACCAGCTGTGAAGTTGACGATTATTGCTTCTTCTAGCCAACTGATGAGAAGTTGAATTTCTCTATTAGTGGTTAATAATTTTTTCTAATATTAACCTAGATCAATAATTGACAAATTCAAATATTTTGATAATTCAGGGATAGTAGTTCAACAAAAACTTGTGCAACATAATTTTGTATACCCAGGAGATTCTTTTTAACTTATTTTCTGCTAGAAATTACCTATCAAGATTAAATTATTTGAATAAAAATCTCATTAGATTAAAATTCGCGCTCAACCAAAAATGACTGATGACATAACGAGTGCGGTCATAATGTATCTGTTACGTACCAAGCCCGATATTATACGGGGCCGGGCACTGTACAAGCTA
>CAJUYG010000233.1:49782-68270 GCA_910591675.1 Galerucella calmariensis | reverse complement strand
CTCTCGCACCTCTCGCACCATAGTCTTCACCGTCTTGGTGTATAATATACTATTTTTTGGTCACAGACCTAAGGTTTATTTGGAATATTCATTCAAAATCTTTTAAATCACTTATAATTGTGTTAAGTTATGAGATAAGAAACGAGTGTTTGAATGGTTGATGATCTTTGCTTAGGTTAGAGCTTGAACGGATCACATGATTTTTTGAGAATAGATTTGACATTGATAGCTATACTATATATTCAACAATAGCGGTCAAATATGGTATATTGTTAAGTTGAAAGACCTGAGAACACCCATCATAAATTTAAAAGGACCGGATTGTATTATACTAATTTCTAAATATGAAGCCCGACGAAGAAAACATTTAAAAAACTGGAACTATAAGAAAATGATCTTCCCCTGACAATAATATTATTACAATATATTATAGAGGCTGCAAATGACATATATTTTGAGGAAAATTTTACAAAAAAGGAGTTTCACAAGTCCTGGGGGCCTATTCTCGAATTTCGAATGACATTTGTCGTATTCGACATATGTCGATAGAAATTGTCGCACAACATTGGCATCTGGCATTCTCAAATGGGTTCGACATCTAAGTCGCATGAGATAAATTTTGTCGAATAACATGAACTGGCAACACCGAAATTTCGATATTATATCGTGTTCCATGCCACTTCTCTTGTAAAGTTGTAAAATAATGAAATGACAGTAGTAGTTATATAATCTGTGATGACATTAATGATTTGGTTATTTGTTAGAAGTTAGAATGTACAATGTACTTACTCGAATGTAGAACAAGAATAACAAGATAAACATGGAAAGTGAAACCAAAAAAAATCATTGCACCCAAAACCAAAAACGAACATTAATAAATTTAATGCAAGAAAAAGAAAATGAGCCTCTTTTATCTGGAAAATTTTCCCCAAATTTTACCTTTCAAATTGCAAGGAGTAAGTGGCAGAATACCTTATCTTCAAGAGATAATGCACTTGCACGATTCCCTTGTTCTATTAAGGTTCTAGAATAATGATTAGCTCTCTAGCTAATTCTTTAGTGAATCTGAACGTTTTAATAAACTTTCTGTCAGATAAAAATGTAAAAGCGCTTCTATATATTCCTCGTCTCTCTCGAGGCCGCTGATACACTTCTTGATTTTCTAAATTTTCAATAGCAATTAATAAAGCTGCCATTTTCTCTCTACAAATATTTCTGAAACAGAACCTAACAAAAATATTAAACAATGTTTAGAGTGTTTTCACTTTTGACATGTATAACGTTAACCTATAAATTTCGCAAGTAATGAAATTCTCGCATTCGACATAAATTGTCGACTGCCTTTGACCATTCTACAATAATTTGTCTATCAAAAATTTGCGAAAGCGACATTTGAGAATAAGAATATTCAGATTTTATTCGACAAAGAGGATTTCTCGCATGCGACAAAATATGTCACGGTTTGAGAATAGGGTCCCTGGAGTCATATTCGTATGTTTGTAATACAATTGCAGACGAGTTGGGACATAAAATGTTACGACTACCTCCCTACTACTGTGTGCTCAATCCAATAAAGCTTAAGTGACACCAACTTAAATCGAGCGTGCGCGAAAAAATACTTCTCCGACTTTAACTAGAGCTGTGGTAGAATTAATAAGGAACTATCTGAAAGACATTCTTACCGAGAGTTGGAAAAGTTCTAATAGCAATGTTATAAATGTTGAAAACTCGTACCTTTCTCTAGAATAAACTACGCCAACTATAGGTAATTAATTTAGATGAGGATATCGATAGCGACATTGAACTAAATATAAAATAGAATTGTACCTTTCAATAAATATTACTCGTATATCTCCTATATTACGCAAAATATAATTAAAATTTCTTAAGTTAGACCCTGTAGCACATTTGCATCATTCACTTGATGATTTTCTACGCAATGGGATTAAACCAGGTAGTTTATTGAAGTTGACAAGCCAATAGCATTTAGCGTGAAGCTTATTATACTAAAATTTATAGTGAATAATATGACTATCTTCCAGGATATTTAACAAAATTGAAATAATCATACTGCATATCAAAATGGGGCTCATAGCTATTACATGACTAAGCAGTTCAACTGGAAGAATACGCCCAGGCAAACACATGGGAAGAAATTCATAAAAAAACCATCAGGAAGAGTAGCGAAAGAACTGCTCTCAATGAGCAGGAACAAACTACGCACACCTAAAAAGCTCTGCACATATTATGCAACTGTGAGACGCTGGACCACAGGAGGCAGAAACTGTTTGGTAGACCCCAAATGACTTCAGAAGACTTCTTCAACTAACCAGCAAAGAACCTGTATAAGCTAATACAGGGAACGGATTGGCTGAATAAGCTGTAGTAACACTAGAGGGATCCACAATAAGCCCAGGAGGCTGAGGTGAAGCCGGTGAAGGGACGGCAATTCAAGTACAGTACTGTCAACTCCTCATCACTTCAGTGTTTTGGTATTTTCTGCTGAGACCATCTGCCCTCGAACAAATCTTGTCTTGGGTAGGTACTTTTAGTGAGACAGTGTTTACAGTAGAAGGTAATGTGTAGGGCTGTTCCCTCTCTTCCATACACAATCGACATATGCTTCTTCTGGGAACAGAGACCGATGATCATGTCACTTTCTTTATTTGTTGAATTGATTGGAAAGAAAATCAAGGAGGAAGTTTCGGGTTATTATTTTAGAAACGCATGCATTATATCATGGAATCTGTTTGGTAGAACTTTGTTAATAGTAAAGTTAGTTGGTTATTGGGTTAATCGATATAATATAAATTCTAATGATTATCAAAGAGACCAATTTTTTCATGGAAGATGTGGATTGGGAAAGGAAAAATAAAGAGATATCATCCAAATCTTAATAAATTTATATACTTTCAATAAAAATGACAAGTTTCACTACTTATAACTTAAAACTGCTGAAAATTGTATATCGATTGAAACAGCAATTCAAAACTACATTATAGAAGCACCAAAAGAAATATTTTTGAAAGTTTAGTGATGATGCTGAAAATACCGTTTGGTCAGTACCTATAGAAGCTTGTTATTATTCCTAATTTCTTTTAAATATTGGTGCTACATTTTGACACCATCTGATACCCCCTACAGTACTTGCTGCATCCTACAGGATGTTTCAAATGTATTGACATTTCTACTAAAGTATTGCTACAAAAAAGACAAAAAATCATCAATTTTGCAGATTTATCAGATTACTGGTGGCTAGAGTTTAAAATTGTTTTGAGAACTTTCATCTGCTTAAAAAATAATACTTTCCATGAAAATAAGGACCAATAGGAGCAAAATAGGAAAAAAAAGAAAATTTGAAAATTTCGACACAACAAACACAAAAATATCAAAAAGAACTTATCATTCAAAAAAGTAAATTGTGATTCAGAAGAAAATATTTCCTACAATAATATGCTTACTTTAGCTCTTTTTTATTAAAACACACTTTTCATCAGTAAGAATAATAATAATAATAATAATAAATTTATTGTTCATTAGTAAATAATATTTGTGTTTTTTTGGGAAAATATTTTAAACTCAAACAGTAAAAATTAAAAATGTACGCCAAGATTATCACATTATAATTTAAAGTAATTAAATTAATAATAAACAATTAAATACCTAAAATTAATTATTCATGGTAATACCCCCAATAAAATCAACAAGCTGTCATGTATTCTCAATCCAGTCCGTAATGTTGATGAATTTAATTGGGTGCAGTGCAGAGTTGTATTGTCTTATGTATATTATAAATCTTCAACTAAATTCTTATTATTAAGACGTGGATTTATACCGATAATGAATGAAATCGTTATTGAAATTTTTCAATGAACAAACTGCAGCTGTTGAATATTAATTATGGGAATTATTTATACACATATATCAATCAAAATCAACCAAAACTGCTGAAGCTGCATAAAGTATTACTAATCCATTGTTATAGTCACAAATATTATGCAATTACCTTTTAATGAATGAAGTAAACAAAAAATCAACTTAATTAACTCTTATTAAATTTAAATAAAAATTATGCATTAAAATATTTTTAATAAGAAGAAGCGAAAGTCGACGAAACATCGTAAAAGATCTCTAGGGATCGGAGGTAAACGCAATTCAATCTTGGCCTTGGTTCGTTCTCAAGCAATTTTTGTAAAGGTCGTCAAAAAACTAACCTGGACATAATAATAATAAGGATCTAAGACATTTTGGATGCAGACCGCTGAAGAGAGGATCAGAGTCGATTGGCAAAAGAAAATGATGGAACATGGATCTACAGTTAAGAGCTGTACGAGCCAAAATCGGTCCCAAGTTGATTATTCAAGAAGCAAAACCAGTTATTTGGTACCTAACCGTTATAGAGCATCGTCTATTCTACATATTACACAATCATTTAATTGTTGAAGGCATTCGGCGAGGAAAAGGTTTGATGGCCAAAAAGTTAACTCCCAGATAAGTTTTTCTTACATCAATAATGATGTTTTTGAAGGTATGTTTTGAATTTATGTACCTCAAAAGGTATTGGATGCGAAATATTTTAAAATTGAGAATGTCAATTTTCAGTATTTTCGAAATTAAAACATAAAATTTAATAATGTTGAATAATAAACTACAATGTTTGCGATTAAATTTATTTTTAAAATTTTCTTAATTTACACAGAAAAGTATATTCCTATATATAATTCAATAAGTTTTCCCAAATATTATGATAAAACAAATTTCAAACAAAAATAATTTAAATAATTTTTTTTTAATTCTTTATTTTGTGCAAATGTAGGTACAATTTTGCAACGTCACCAAAAAAGAAAATGAGAATTAAAATAGTCCTGTACATATTAATTATTTATCTAAAAACTATTTTGCTAGTAAACTCCGAGAATTGTTGGTTCTAAAAAACCTACCGACAAATTTTAAACATTTCCGGGCAATTAAGAATTCCAGGTCGATTATTTAAAGCAGGTGCAAAAATCTGTCTAACAACTGTGCCGGATATACATGAAATAACAAAAAGCATTATAAATAAATAAGATCTAGTCTGTACCTTTCTGTCATTGATTACGCAATGCGTCCGAAAACGCACTAAAATCACAGCACACTGAATCTGATTGAGGCAGGCAACACTGATTTGTAAAATTCGAGATTTCGCATTAGACGTTCGAAAAATTAGGAACCACCGTCACCCGCCGAAATCTAACGGTACTGTCAACAGTGTCGGCGTAGGCACCCGGAACCACAATATGGCGGCACTGCGATCGCACGTGTTAGCAACAAATACACAAGATGATGATTTAAAGTAAAAGTATGTGTTAGTAGTGGGTGGATGTGGACTGTTTTTGTTCTCTCGCTCTAACCTGCCATGGCGTGACGTCGATCGTCGACTGTCTAGAGCGGCTAAAGCGATGTCAGTAGCTGGTAGTGTCGGACCACTTCTAATGCAATGTTGCCAATTAGGTTTGATGAAAAATTGGTGCGCTCGGGATGGATTATGCTGGTCGATTCCTAGATGATAATTGACAAGGATTACAATTTTATATATTGGAAGTTGACTAATGAAGACGATGACTGTATAAGCCGGTTTATAAAAACTGACGAACTGACGCAACTGACGAAATAATTCGGTAGATGCATCCAGTTTCGTCAACAATTTTTGTACAATTTGAAATAATTTTAAGCAAGGAAATACGGTGGAAATTCACACGCGTATATTTTAGTTTTAGGCGCATTAGAAGCAAAAAAGTTTCATAACGTTTTCAAATTTTTAAAATTAATTTTCACATCCCTCTTCTCCTATCTAGAACGTGCTTTTCAAAATTAATTTTCACCCCCCCCCCCCCCTACTCACCACTTCTTTCTAGAATGGTTTAAAGTCACCACTGGTCTTTTAAAATGAATTCCAGCCAGCCCCCGCTTTTTTAAAATAATATACACTCACTATATCCTTTTTAAAATTATCTCAAGCAACATACCTTCCTGTCAAAGCTGCCAATGCCCACCTACTGCTGAACACATCCTGGTTGATTGTCGCCAATTTAGCACAAGCAGACGACAACATAATCTCAAATCCCAGCTGCAAGACATCCTAGGGAACCCAAACCAAATCGAGACAACACTGAAATTCTTAAAATATATTTCTCTCTATCATAAACTTTAAACTATGTGGCAAGTGGCCATAGTTGCCGAGCACGTGAATTGAATAATAAAAGAAATGATTTCCTTTCTCCACCGGCCAACCTAAATTAATTTTCATGAGCCTCCGCTCTTTGAAATAAATTTCAACCCACTCCCCTTTTTTCTAGAATGATTTCACGTCACCACTATTGTTTTAGAGTTAATTCTAACGAGTCCCAGCTTTTTTGAATTAATATCCACTCACCATTCTTTTTAAAATTATTTCCTGTAATCACCGGCTTTTCCAATATGTCAGCCCCCTCTTTTCAAAATTAATTTCCACGACCCCCCATCCTTTCTAGAATGGTTTCACGTCACCACTATCGTTTTAAAGTGAATCTGAACCAGTCTCCGCTTTTTTAAAATAATATCCACTCACCATCCTTTTTAAAATGACTTCCTCTCGTCACTGGCTTTTTTAAGTAAATTTGATGCAGCCCCGTGTTTCTCAAGATTAATTTTCACCTCCCCCTCTACTCACCACTCCTTCTAGAATGATTTAACGTCTCCATACTTTCCTTTTAAAACTAGCTTCAACCAGTCCCCGCTTTTTTTAATTATTATCCACTCACCATCCTTTCTAAAATGGCCTCCTCTCACTACTGGCTTTTTTGGGTGAATTTTAAACAGCCCCGTGCTTTTCAAAATTAATTTTCACCCCCCCCCCTCTACGCACCGCTCCTTTCTAGAATGGTTTAAAGTCACCACTGTCCTTTTAAAGTGAATTCCAACCATTCCCCGCTTTTTCGAATTAATATCCACTCACCATTCTTTTTAAAATGATCTTCTGTAATCACCGGCTTTTTGAAATTAATTTCTGTCGGCCCCCGCTTTTTGAAATCAATATTCACAATCCCCCCATATTTTCTAGAATTCTAGAATCAATTGACGTCACCACTATCCTTTCTCTGCTTTTTTAAGTTAATATCCACTTACCAACCTTTTTAAAATGACTTCCTCTCACCACTGGCTTTTTTAAGTGAATTTTAAGCAGCCCCCGTTTTTCAAAACTAATTTTCACCTCTCCCCCTACTCACCACTCCTTTCTAGAATGATTTAACGTCTCCACTTTCCTTTTAAAATTAATTTCAACAGGTCACCCCTTTTCAAAATCAATTTACTCTCCAACTTCTTTTCTAGAATGATTTCCCCTTACCACTGGATTTTTTTAATTAAATCTCAACCAGCGCCCCCCTGCTTTTTAGAATTAATTTAATTCAACAATCAACGGGCTAATTGTATAAGATCCACTTAATTTTAATAATCGATAGATAAAAGTACTTTATAAAATTTACTACAACATTGTTAGTTTTTCTACATTAATAGTCCTTTGTTTGAAAATATCCTGAATACTATTATATTATATACGATGTGGCATCACTGTTCTAAGCATAGCGCCCCCGCAATTCCCCGCCAAAAACGTGTGAATGCGGCGCCCGAAGGCGATGCATTTCGTCTCGACGTGTGTGCACGCTGTCTCTCTCCCTCTCTTGCTCCTTCCTTCTCGTCGACTTCTTCTTCTTCTTCTCGCAATGCCCCGAAAATTTGCAGTGCGGCGGCCGTGGACGATGATGACGCGGACGCGGATGGCTAGATGAATCTTCACTTTGGCCGTTGCGACTCGTCTCCTGCAATCGGTGTTTACTTCCTTCTTCCGTCTTTCGCAACAACGTACGCCGGTCGGCGATTAATTTGGTGCTCTATTCTCTTGTTTCTCGTCTTCCTGGATGCTGGGCTTTTGACGAGTTGATGCTTTAAAACGGAAGATAATAGGAGCGGGTTGTAAGGATGGTATTGCATGGCCTTATCTGCTTTAAGTGTTGGAATTATTTTTCATTAATTGGCATTATTTAATTTTATTTCGAGTAAACGTATGAAGAGTGGAACTCATCATCATACATAATATATCCAGAACATTCATGTTAATCATTAATTATTTTTACTCATTATTATTGACCGAGCACCAAAATTATTTGGCGAGGGGCTTTACCCCGAGCGGAATAAGGTACGAGGCTTATGAATGGCTTCACTTCACCACCATGGCGTATATATACAATGTTTCCAACTACTATCCAAATTTAAGACAAAAATAAAAAATAATTCACAAACGCACCACGAGAAGCGTTTACCCCGTCGTCTGACTAACAAGGACACTGTCAGTTTTCGATATATGATGTGAACGTACTCGTTATGTCATCAGTCATTTTTGGTTCAGCGCGAATTTTAAACTAATGGCATTTTTATTCAAATAATTTTATCTTGATAGGTAATTTCAAGCAGCAAATATGTTAAAGACAATCTCCTGGGTATACAAAATTATGTTGCACAAGCTTTTGTTGAACTACTATCCCTGAATTCTCAAAATATTTGAATTTGTTAATTATAGAAAAAATTATTAACCACTAATAGAGAAATTCAACTTCTCAGTTGGCTAGAAGAAGCAATAATTGTCAACTTCTTAGCTAGTAGTGGAAAAAAGCAAGTTGAAAGGTACCTACTACAAAGATTTTAGCGCATAACTTATTAGATCCGATTAGATAACAAGGGGGTCAATGGACTCATTTACATATTTTTTTTTATTTTACCATTAGGAAGAGCATATCATTTTGAGGCTCTGTGCAAAAAATTAGACGTCAGCGAGACTCCTAAGTCGCTTAAAAAAAATTATAAACATCAAACAGCGCTCCTCTCCGAATTTCAGGCGTGACGTCATCGCATATGAAATCTCTCCTTCAGATAGTGGATACCGCACCGATCGGTTTTCGGTTAGATGACTACTTAGTACTTAGCTAGTAACAGTATTTTCCTTGCTTATATGCTTATTATTTTTTATTATACGTTTTAGCAAACTCTAAACCAGTCTTTCCCAACGTGGGCGCTGCAGGCCTAAAGGGGGGCGGTAATAGACCCAGAAAAAAAATGAAAAAGAAGAGACGGCAATACTCTGCGGAATATATTAAATTCGGATATATTGAAAATACCACAAACCCGTCGTCTCCTTTGTGTCTTCTATGTCTAAAAACATTTTCGAACGAAGCAATGAAGCCTTCAAGACTGCAAGATCATTTGAATAAAATGCATCCAGATAAGAAAGACAAGAATGTAGCATATTTTCAAGACCTAGAGAAGAAGCATAATACTCAGCCAAGTGTATCAAAACTATTTTCGGCGGCTGCTAAGAAAGATGACGACGGACTTCGAGCTTCGTACAATATCTCTTTGTTAATTGCTCAAAAAGGCAAACCACACAACATCGGAGAAGAGTTAATTTTGCCAGCAATAAAGGAAGTAATAACTACTGTGCTTCATAAACCGGCCGCAGATACTATCCGAAAAATTCCTTTGAGTAATAATTCTGTGCAAAGACGAATTGATGAAATGGCTTAAAACATTGAAGAATCATTGTGCAATCATCTGAGGACTAGTCAATTCTCAATTCAACTCGATGAGTCCACTTTACCAACTAATGAAGCGTTGTTGCTATCTTACGTGAGGTTTATTAAAGATGAGAAAATACGTGAAGAACTATTGTTTGCCAGAAATTTGGAGACAGATACAAAAGGCGAAACCATATTCAATACATTGGAAAAGTTTTGTGAAGAAAAAGAGATTCCTTTGAAAAATATTATATCAGTTGCTACGGATGGCGCTCCGGCTATGACAGGGCGCCATAAAGGCTTCATAGCAGCTCTTTGAATGATATATTATTTCATCAGCTTTGTGTTACTAATGGCGAAGATTTCAACCGTTTGTTGCTTCATACTGAAGTTCGTTGGCTGTCAAGAGGCAATTGTCTGATTCGATTTTACAACCTGTTTGACTTTGTGATAGAGTTCTTGGAAACTAAAGATACAGAACTGCGCAACAAGCTCATAACATCAAAGAATGATATAGCTTACATGACAGACCTGTATAAATTGTTCAACGACATGAACCTCCAACTGCAAGGCGATGAACTAAATTTAATTAAAACAAAAAATGTCGTTGCTGCTTTCGCAGTCAAACTGCTTCTGCACAAAAAGAATATGGGCAGACATGAGTTTCACAATTTTCCGAATTTATCAGTATCCTGCAGTAACGACGTTTTTGAGTAAATTGGAACCTGATATCAACAAACTTATTGAACAGCATCAGATTCAACCTTCACATTAGTTTTTATATGAGAATTCATTATGTTTGTTTTATTTCCAATAAAAGATACTCTGTCCGAATACTATAAAGTTGCGTTTTAATAATCAGTTATAAGTACTTAGCGGTTTTTAAGTATGTTTAAGAAGGGGGCGTTAAAAAATAATTTATTCTTAAATTTATTCTTAAAGACAAAAAAAGGTTGGGAGCCTCTGCTCTAAACAGTGTTGTGTTTGTGGAATAAGAACGTTTAGAAATAATTTAAACTATTCGACACAATGGACCAGAACCAGAGTAAAAAAAGGCTATAAACATTGTGCGGTTCCAGAATAGAAAATTACTACAATTGAAACATCTAACAAAACATTTATTTCTATTAATAAGGATGCAAAAAAACGGAAGCAATGACAGAAAAGCATAAAAAGACTCAAAGCATTCACTGATAAGTCAACATACTTTTTGTTTGTGTATTTTTAAGATTTCATTTTTCTTCAATCAGAATCGTTATAAATTACCTTATAAAATACGTTGCGAATCCACATTGAGAGGGTTATTGAAAACCACATGCTTGTAATAATCTAATTTTTTTAAATTAATATTTAGATTATTCATAAGTAGAAGTCAGGAGCATTGAAACAAAACTTTTAGTTATAAATAATAACTTATAAATATTCACAACAGCACATTTTCCTGGTTTTGGTCAACTTATTTTGATCCTTTGCGTTTTCGAACCATGTTTTTGGTTTGTTTTCATCTCGTGGAACGTGAACGAATATTTTGCTAAAACAATATATATTTTTTGTTATTACAAGTTGGTATCAAGACATTTTGGAAGGTTCTAGGCATGGATGGAATTTTCTAGTTTACATGCATGGGAAAGAAACCTTACAAATCCTACTGAGATAACGTAGGCTCAATGTCGTCACGAGGGAGGGAAGAGTGACATCACGTTCTATACTTGCGCTTCCTTTCCGCACTTTTTATAATTTTCTTAGGATAGAAATCCAGCTTCAAACCAACTAAGGAAATACGGGGACATTTTTTTATAAAATACTCCAGGTTAAAGCAATTAAAAAAATTACTGAAAATTCCCATTATCACAGGCTTTATTTTTTAACGTTACCAGTAGATTTTTTCAACTTGAACTCTAGTTTTTAAATAAACAAAAGGCTTAGAACTAATCATGTATTGTCATCTGTATTGTCAAATTAGACCAGTTTCTAAAAATACTAAACTATTGTTTATAAAACATCCATTACATTCACTCGTTAACCTCATTTTCAATAATAATAACAAGATTCTATCGCGGTATATAATATACTGGAGTATTTGATAATTATGGTTTCCTAAGAGAAGGAATAACTGTCATTAAGCAGTTATTATTTTTTTTTTAATTCGCTGCATTGAGCGGTTTTGCTAAATTTATTTTTAATCCCAAACATTTAATTTTCATGATTTTAGTTTACACGTAATTTTCAAACAATGATTATTATAAGGAAGGTGTCAAACATTTGCCTGGCAATTCCTGTGGAATTTATTGAGTATAAATGTTATAGGCAATCTGTATAATCCGGCATTGTATAGAATGCCTAGGCTTTATATACATTGCCAAAAACGTTCAGGCAATGTGTATAATACGACATACATTGCCTAGGTATTGTATAAAATGCCAGAAGCGCATCAGGCAATGTGTATAACGACCACAAGAAGAGACGCATGCGCGGGGTGCGGGACTAAAGATAATTTAGAGGAACAAGCCAAGAAAATGCTCAAAACTTCAGGAAAAAAATTTCCTCCTGTGATACCCGGTACCACGGTTAGGATTCCTGTTCCAGAAGTCGACAGAGGTCGTGGTGACGCCCGTAATATACTTGCAGTTGTCTTGAACAAGACAGAAGATGAACTTCATCAACTTGGCACAAAGCAATGTATCATAAAAACACTGTTTTCTGGACAACAATTTACTGTTTGTCAACAGAAATTAATAAGCGTGGAAGATGTCGCTAATCAGGATGCTGATTCATTTCAAATTATAATGATGTTATTAGAAGATTCTTAATTTCTATTTATTCAGAGTAATGTTTGAGTTAAATTAAAGTTTAATAATGTTGATGTTGAACTCTAGTAGGTATAATGAAACTTTTAATAATATGTCATTGCTTTGATATCGTAGCGCATATATTTTGTGTCGATTACTGCACTTGTGAAGATACTTAAGAAAATATTTCTTTTTGTTATTAAGTAGGTACCCACAAGGTTACTATATTGCAATTTTAATATTACTTTATTTTAGTTCGTTCAAAGATGTTACCTAAGATTTTATTTCCTTTCAAATTATAATTATGTTACCAACAGTTTATTTAAAGTACTTATACGAAAACTGGTTGTTTTTTTTTTATGTGAAATCGATTATGAAAAATCGATTACATACATTACCTATGCTTTAACCGGCATTCTATACAATCCCTAGGTATTCTAGGGTGATTCCCCTACTCGCGAGTATCTAAGAACACTGTTCATTATTTGTAGGAATCACCAAAAATGCGCTTCGATTTCAAGCATAGATAATGCGGGGTTTCATATGTGTAAATAGCTACTCAAGACTTACATCTAGACCCCCCCATCCCCCATTTTATCAAAATAATCAAAGCAGCCACACCCTCCATAATGCTTACGTGATACTTGAACGCCCCCCCTGTATTTCGAGTTAATATCCCGAAAATGTAGACATCCGTGTTTCCTTTTAATATAGATATACAATCGGTTGTGGTGAATATAAAAATATTAGAATTGAATGATAAAAACGATTATTTTATGGAAATATACAATTTTTGCAATGTAGTAGAATTTTTTTAGTATCATATTTCTTAAATATTTTCCCAAATAATATTTATATGAGGGCAAAGTAGAAACACCAGTTTGTATAATCTATAATTCAGCAAAAAAAGTTGCAATTGCCTTCGTAAATGAATAACATGTCAGCGCAATGATAAGGCTTTTCTAATTATAATTCTTTTATTCACGTCATTGGATTAAAGCTACAGGTCTGGATTTACCGTTAAATAATATTTCTATTATGATTCCAAATTATTTCAAATAAATGTAAAAAAAATTTTACACTATTATCAAATAAAATTGTGGAAATTAATATCAATAAACAAGTTAACTAAAAGACAATTCATTTGTAATCATTCATAATCATATGTAATCTAGGATAAATGTCATATTAAAATCTTTGAGGTGACCTCCTATACCCAAATTCAAACAGTATTAATAATTGGTAGCAATAAACCACTTTTAAACTTGCTACTATTCCACATACAACAAATACCTACTATTGCTCGTAACCTAATCGTTTAACTGGACTATGTTGCCAAGCATTTAAAATAGTGTGAGTATCTAGTGAATACCAAATGAAGCGTTACAAATATTCTTCTTTTTATTTGGTTACAGTGATTAACACCAGCAATCGAATGACATAATACATAAGAGCGTCATTGTATCGGCACATTGTCACGTGGAAAACGGTTTTTAGAATAGACGAGCCTAGGTTAGGTTATATGTGAGTGAGGCCCTCTCGCCACCACCACTGGGACCTTCGTTAGATCTATTGTGGCTCATGGACGAGCCTAACCAACTAAACCAACTAAATAAATATTATTCATTCTAGGCATACTATGGAGACGCAATAAATACCTCCTTACTTCTTAGAAATCAGATAACCTGGGACATGCCACAATAAGACGGTATGATGAAAAAGTATATCTTTTCAAAGAAATTCGTTACGAAATTAAGCAACAAGCAGGAATGGGATCCAAATACCATCACCAGACTTGGAAAGAATGCAATTCAATGGTACACAGACGGTTCAAAAGCAATAGAAGGAACTGGGATAGGAGTGTTCGGGCCATCGAACGGATGTCGGATAGTCAAGCAGCCATTAAAGCTCTGAGCTCCTGTGTAATCAGTTCTAAAATGGCGTGGGAATGCCTAGACAAACTCAATGAACTAGGCGTGAACAATATAGTCACCTTACTATGGATTCCAGGACACACTGGAATAGAAGGAAATGAAAAAGCAGATGAACTAGCAAAGACTCTTCTGGGTGACTACAACCTGTTAAGATCAAATGAATGCATAAGTCAAAGTAAAACTGCGCTACGAGTTTTAACAGGGATCCTAACGGGACATCGTCGCCTGAATGGGCACCTGAAAAGCTCAAAATAATGGAGGAAGAAGAATGCAGATTTTGTGGCATGGAAGAAGAAACCTCATCCACATCCTTTCCAACTGCACAGCACCTGGGAGATTACTGGATAGAAGAGCAACATTTACCTGAGTAAATAAGCCTGTAAGTAAGCCTGCAGATATCCTAAGATTCCTGCTGGAAATAGGACTAAAGTAACTACTAGTTTTTGAGACTCTTCTCAGAAACGAAGTAGAAGTAAGGGAGCACAATAGATCTTTTAGGTCTCAGTGAATGTCACCCCAAAATAAATACATACATACATACATACATACATGCAAGCGAGATCTGAGGTAGGTAATAGTTTCTTTGTAATTTTCTCGAATATTCAGGAAGTTTACGTATCTTCCAGACGTCTAAACAAACATACATTCCAAGGAATACAGGCTAGTACTTAACATATTTCATATCACCAAGTAATAATATTTGTTTAAACAGTAATTAAATTTGTGTGACGTTCATGTGGGTATTAAAGTACTATAATATTAAATACGATCCTGTAATGCCGCTTCTAACGTTCTGCACGAGCGTTTTTCGGCGAGTTGCAGAATAGACAGACACGTTCACTCCGCCGTTCACAATTTTAGGCGATAGGCGCTGCCTATGCGTTTCGAGGTCACGTCCGATCATCGAATAAGTTTGCGAAGTAACGGCGGAGCGTGTAGGGGCGAGAGGAGAAGAATCATAGGCAACCTACGGCTAGACGAGGGGCTGAAGTGGAACAAAGAGGGGTTTGCGTGCCGCTATTGCGAGCTCATTATTTTTTGTTATCTAGCGAGGATCTGCAACACATTTCTGTTGGTTGCTGGTGTGTTCCGAGGATCGGGATAATTCGAATTGGAGAGGTTGTAGCAATGGGGATTACTCAGAGATTAAGGATTCACGAGCCTTTCAAGCGCACTATACCTAATAGGAATTACGTAAATCGGAGACGAAATCTCTCTTTACAAATAGTATACTTCTACAAAAAGTACTTTTAGTTACACAGGATGTTGAAAATACAACGTGTCCTATCAGTCAAAAAGCAAGTAAACATCTATAAAAGTGACGCTTTCAGAATTATGTGAGGTAGATAGTTTTTATTGAAATGCTCTATATATTACAGACAAAAACTTGAAAAATTGATTACTATCACTTTACTATTTTATTCTAGATCCTGATATCGATATCAAATCACTTGTATTCTAAAGTTTTACCATCAACCCTGTTAAAACATAAAAGTACTTCCAATTCAAGACAGCTAACTCATAAAATGCCAGATCTCCCAATTCAAACTCCACATCAAGCAAGCTGCGTGCAAGTGCATCCATTCCTGCAGACAAAGGGAAATTCCCAACTGTTCAAATACCCTCCAAATCCTCCCTCCTTCCAACCCCCCATGTCATCCTCGTACCCTATCCCGAAAATTCTCCAGGAATCCCGGCTAGAACTAAAAAGAGTCTAAGCACCACTTTCGCCCCCTTTTCGAAGTGTCGGAAGCCCTATGGAGTGAGGAGTCCGGATCGGTGTCAGTGTCGGAGTTAATCCCTAATCCTTTAAAAAAAGGGAATTTTCTTTGATTTTAAAAAGTTGATACCTACGCAGACTGATGAAAAAGTAGAACAATTGAGAATAACACTCGAGCCTTTCCTGGAAAGAACAAGCCAACCTGATTACGAATTGATGACATCGAGTGAAAATCGATGCAGAAAATTATGAAAATGACGTGTATACAAACGCACATAAAAAATATAAGAATAATAGTAGTAATAAAAAGTCCTCAAGTACTTGTACTAAAATTACTGCCTGTACAATTTTGAATTAGGAAAAGGAGATTTCCTGTTCCTTAAGCTTGAATTAATTTAATAAAAACCATAGTCTCTCGGATACAAATTAATCATCGGTCGCGTTCATCCCAACAAAGTTGATCAGGTAGCGATTTTTAGACTGATTCATCAGTTCGTAATTCTGCTGAACGTGCTAATAAAACCATCGACATATATGTCAAATTTCAATGAATACAACAACAACTCAATTTTATTTGATATCATGGAATAGGTATTACTTCCAACCATTAAAAAATGGAACTTAATCACAATAAATCGAGCTCACCACTTTGGAGCATACTATGAAGAGTTGAACTTCCTGACAGACTATACAATTTATTATTAAAATTAAAATCAAAGTCATCTCCAGCTGTCCATTCATTTTCACTGAAATACAGACTAAAATATCTCCAAACAAAAATATTTATATTATGTTTTTAACATATGACATAAATGACAGTTAATGCATCATCAATCGGTAGCGTGTAGCGTATTTTAATTCTTATTGAAAAAATGGCGACTGATAGAGTTTGTTCAACCATCCTTTGCCGTTACGTCATACATTGTCCAGCTTGCTCTCTCATTCATGAATTGGATGAGAGGGAATTAAGACGTCATTAACGTATTTCTTATCAAAGGTCGACATAAATTTTATCTGTTACTTTTGACAGTTCAGTTGTCATATTTTGAGATCAATTCTTAACATAATGTCATTAATAAGTGTTAAATAACATTCAAGTAATATAAGACATATGACATTATGACGTAACGGCAAAGGATGGCTGAACAAACTCTACCACATCACTCAATGTGATCAGTTAACAAAACACGCGTTCAGCAGGAAATTGATGATCGTTTCGGTAGCGCTACGTTGTGATGAACGCGACCAGTTATCAACAATAGTTGTGCCGTCGGTATATAATAACGTAAAGTACGAAGAGTACTGGATCTAGAACCGATTCCTAAAGTGAGTATCGAGAGAGTCGAAAGCTGCATATAGTGCGCAGTCAGTGATGGGAGTGTGTTCAGTGCCCCCAATTTAAACCGCTGTTGTACTTATCTGTAAAAGTAATTCTCAATTTTTGTCGGCAGCAATGTTAAATACCTACCAATAATTGTTAAATCGAAAGCAGTGTAAAGACTTTATTTATTGCAGATGACTTTTTTCTTGACCTATATTATTTTATTCTTATTTGTGTAGATCTCACTTATTTTTCAAAAGTCAATAATATTATCAATCTCGATTTTCTCCCACTAAATACGGCGTTATCCCGTGTTAAAAGTCAAATGCAAAATAAGCTATTTATTCCTTAGAAAGTACCAAACATTCTAAGCTGGCAACGCTGCTTTCATATCAGATTGGTAGCTGGAACTGAACACACGCCCAACCCTGTCTGCGAACTATTATTCTTCTCTCTCTTTCAAGTAGTTTTTCTCATAATTTCCTTGTTGTACTTGAATGAATCGTATGTCTCGAATAGCCTTTTTGCGATCTGTATATTGACATAATTAGCTTTCTATCCAGCCCTTAATGTGCTTCAAAAAGCATCAAATATGAATGCTGATACGGTCCAGAAGACCTTCCTTCCCCTACGTTTGCTCAGAACCAATACACCTCTCATCGTCGTTTTATTTTGAGACTCTTCCAGTAGCTTGTTGCTTACCGATCCCTAAGTGTGGTAGTGCCTCTATAATCTCTATGAAATCTTGTCCCAATATTCTAGAACAGATTTTTCAAATGTCTTCTAGGCCACAGGATTCGGGCTATGTAGCAATCGTCTCGTTTGATCTATCTCTCCTGTTGGCTCAAAGTACTTCATCAGTGACTTCGGCTGTAGTGTATTCTCCTACTCCAAGCCACAGTATGTCTTTTGTTGTATTCTATCGTGTCTCTTTTAATGTAAAAGTTTTTAATGGAATCTCATTTGTTTAGTTGCAAAAATTTCTACTTGTAAGACAAATTAATAGATTGTTAGGAGAGATCCCATTGAGTGGCCCCCTAGATCACCATACTTACCGCCAGCTGATTTTTTCCTTAAGTCGGTTGTTTGTAAAGCTCAGGTGACGATTTTCGACTATGAATAACTCAATCAAGAGATTTG
>CAJUYG010000233.1:8866-35196 GCA_910591675.1 Galerucella calmariensis | reverse complement strand
TTTTTTTTTCCTTTTGAGTATTTTATGTTGTTTTTTCAATGGAATGGACAGAATAAATAAGCATGGAACTTATGGAAAGCTCAACAAAAATGTTCTGCACTTCTTTTTGCAGTTAACGAATAATAATAGTTATTTATGAGCGAAAAGTGAGGAATTATTGTTCGAAAGCAAGGGTTAACGCGCGACGCGAAGCAGAGCGCGTTAATTGCTTGAGAACAATAATTCCACTTTCAGCTCGCAATACATATAACATTTTTTCTACAATCACTTGAATATAATTATATTATTACTAATAAAATTGATAAATCCATACTTCTTATTTCAAGTACCTGTCAAATATTTTATAAAATTTTGAACGTATGATTATTATTGTCAATACTGTCCATGTACTTCTTCTTATCCCACAATTAGAAAAGACTTTGCTAGCAGGGCCATCCGGCCAGTATATGCAAAATATTCAGAACGTGGCACAACAATTAAGCACAAAAACACAAAAAAAATTAATAAGGTAACATCGCAATCACACTAATTAATTATTTAAAACATTAAGAACTTAAGGGGTATCTACCAAATTCGACCCTGCACAATTATGCTTTGTATATTTTTTTGTTTCCCTACGTCCTCACGTTTAAGTTCACATAACGAGAATTTTATTAGAAATATGAAAGCTCCGCAACATGTAGGTAGCCAAGCGGTCCAAGCGGATTTTGGTTCACGTACTACTCTATAAGCTTCGTCAGTACCATAGATAACCTTATATGCTGGTCAGTACTGAACTGGGAGACCGCCGAGACCGGCGAGCGTTGTATAAACAATGGAACGGCACGCGACTACCGAAGCAGAGAGACAATGTCAGTCATAGAAGGATGGAAAAGCGAGAGATGGATTTTTATCCGATATTTTAGTGGTAGCAGCCGAATTTCAATAAGGAATTGTACGGTCATAAGTAATTTGAGGATTCTGAGATTTTTATATAGTATTCATAAAGCTTCAAATTAGACTTCTTATCAATTATTTTTTCCATTTAATCCATATTTAATCTTTTACAAGGGCTCAAACTTTGCTTAATATGTGTAATTACCTCATGATTCGTATTTTTTTCAACAAAATTTGGTTAGCATTTCAAAGTTTTTATTCGATGAGAACTTTAAGTTCAACATTAATCTACATGATATATTTTTTTCTTAATTTTCAATACAACCATTACCTCAAAATTATTTGCCAAAAATACTCCGATATTTTGTTCTGATGTTCAGAAGACAAAAACACTCCCTAGGCAGGTTGCTCTATGATGTCACTGTCACTGCCACTGTCACTGTCAATACAAATGTTTGTAGTATAGGTTGTTATGGGCAACGAGCGTCAACTTTTCGTTGTAAATGGCAAGCGAAAAAGCCAACTTTTCAATATGATTGTAGAAAAACATATTTATGTACACTGCTGCTGCTGCTACACTTTATTCCATCTTGAGTTACTGAAAACAATTATGGGAACAGCACAAACGCTCCGTTTGCTGTTCGGCTCGTCGGAATCAAAAAAGCTGTTCGCCGTTTTGTTTGCCAATCAGTTCGTTGTTCTGATGTTTTTCCTAATGTTCAGGTCTATACAAACCTTTACTTCACACTCCGAATCGGTTCTAAAGTAGGATCTTTCTATTCCGCAAGTAATAGAAAGAGCAGTTTGATGAGTGATGTCACTATTATATGAATTACACTTTACAGAATCCTACGCTCGTTTCGATAACCGAGTCCTCAGAGACTGAAGATAAAATGTTCACATAGTTGACCTACAGTCTCTAAAAAGATCATTCGGACGAAACACAATACAACTTAATTTTTAAATTGTAGCTACAGTTGTCAGAACCAAACATGAGCCCCGGAAAATATGCGAACTAAAATAAGGATATCGCAAGCAGCCTTTCAAGAGTCAATGTTAACGATTGTCCATTAGTAATTGTTAAATATAATCGAAATAATGTGACGGAGTGATTTCATCAACATACATAATTTGTTTCATTCTGTATCAGTGTTGTCAATGCGAGGATGATTATCCGATTTTTAGACAATTTCACCAATTTGGATCCAATAGTTTTTCGAATATTTTGTAGAAGGGATATATAAAATCGATTCAAAATATCGAATTGTTACTACAAAAATACAACTACACCGACATGAACACGCCCACCAGGGCTCACGTTTGCTTCTGCCAACTGTATCATATTTCGAGTATGAACTATCGACGTTGGTGTGCAGAAAAATATTCAAACCAGTTCTGAACGGTTTGGAACTTCGAGATGCTAGCTTCATTGTCAACTGTGTTCAATGGTCGAGGCAACCTACTAGAAGTAGCTCTTAACAAAATACCCTAAATTAACGGCTATTCAAATGAACCGATTTCTAAACAACTTTCGGTAATTTTTTTCTGTATGTAAAATAATCAAATTTCACAGAGAGAATGTATCTGACATTTAGGTACGCTGTTTCGATCCAATTAATCTTACAAAACTTAATCTAAAATCTTTAAAATTACAACAACCAAGTACCTATCTAATTATATTTAAATTTTTTAATCTAATAATTAATTTGTTGATCCCTAACGGTACATCTAATAACCGATCTACATACTTTTTTGCAGTGAAAAGATAATCGAGACATTGGTCAACTGCGATGGACATATTATTATAAGTACATTGGAAAAAAGTGTGTAATAGCAGAGAGATGAAAAAAGAGAGAAACAGAAGATAGAACGAGGAAGAATAAAATATCAGCAGATGTTTTATTTCATCTGCTGCTGCTAGTGAAAATGGAAAAAAAGAGGATGTTCTAGAGAATGAAAAAGCTTGGAGAGGAAAGAATAGAGGATAAAGCACATTGCTTCTACAATTTTGGGAAGAAGTAGAAAAAAGGACAAATGATGATACATTAGCTCTTGTTTTATTTTATATGCTGCTGCTAGCCCTGATTTATTTCTTACATTATTACAGAAATATAGAGGAAGGTGAGTAAATCGAAAGAGAAGATTATAAGAGAAAGAAAATGGGAGGAAACAGATAATGACAGAAGTGAAGGAATAAATAGGAAGAGAAAAGAAAATATACTGAGATTATATTTGAAATAAAAAGGGAATACAAAAAGATAGAAAACGAAAAAGGTAAGAAAGAAGAAATAGTGAACGAAAAGAGGTAGAGACAAGAGACGCCTAAAGCAAAAAGTATTTTTCAGGTGTTTTATTTCATCTGATTAAGCTAGTAAAGTTTTATTTTTCACATTATTAGAGAGAGTAAAGCGAAAGAAAAGAGAAGAAAGCGAAGGAGAGAGGAACAAACTGAAAAGGAAAAAATAGAGTAAGCGGGAAAAATATGTACGTAGTAAAAGAACAAAATATTGTAGGTTGCTTTATTTACAAGTTAGTTTTAGCTGTTATTTCAAGGAGGCAAATGGGAGAAGCGTAAGAATAAAACAGAAAAGGAAGTAGAGTGGTAGAAGAGAATAATGAGGGAGATATAAGAAGTAAATATACAAAGGTTACTGCAAGTACTGAAATAAATAGTGGTATATTTGATACAATAATCAGTCATCATTAGATTCTCAAGATTTTGTGGTGGAGAAGGAAAGAGGAGACGTATGTGCAAATAAAACATAGAAGAGAGAGGAACAGATGAAGAACAAAACAACAGCTTGGGTTTTATTTGTATTGTTTGTTAGCGTCCAATTGCTTGTGGAAAAAATCTGGTTATCAATTTTCCTTGCTCTCAATCTTCTCTTTGCAACACGTTGGTATTTGTATATAAGTATACTGGATCTAGAGATCTATAATACTTTTTTCATTCAAAATTGAAAGATAATTAAACCATTCTTTTTCAATTTTGTCGATCGGCTATGTATGGGTACTTCAAAATTATGTTAAAAATTTAAAATAAAAATTTCCAAATATACTGTTTATCTTCTATATATAGTATACATAAAGTTAATGCGTTACGTGTTACAATAGCATTATTTTGTAATCCACGACCTTTTCTTTGAAAAACCGTTGTAAGCGACTTAAAAACCACACGAGACCCCATAGCAACCACCAATGTTAATAAATATAACGCAGTGCTGCTTGATAGTAGATAAAATTACTTTAGGTGTGTGGATGTCAATAATTGTAAACAAAAATATTAAATAATGTTGATAAGATATAACTAACCTACGCAATAAAATACATTTGCATAGACTGAATTTTTAGATTTACATTTATAAGTATGGATAAAAATATTTAGTACTACTATACCAAATGGTTGTGTTTTAAAGCTGATTATTTGAAGGCATATAGTAGGTACCTACTGATTATTATTGTTGTGGTACAGTGGTACGACTTTTCACTAGTTTGAAAATTTAAATAAAATTCATTTGAGCCATTTTCTTTCAACTCTTATTGATGTCTGGAAAATGCCAGCAGCTACTAAGAGTGGGAACCCAAAACCATTACCAGACTTGTAAAGTATGCTATTCAATGGTATACAGAGGGCTCAAAAGAAAGAGCGTCGCCAGCAAACGAGCCAGGGGGGGCAAGATAATAAAGGATGGGCAAAATGTGAATTGTTGGTGCAGTAATTAAAATGGGTAAAGGGGAAGCTATCTTCTCCTGCTCCCCCTTGCTCAAAAGCGATAAAAGGAACTGGAATTGGAGTGTATGGGCCAGAAATCATTGAAGCACTGAGCGTAATCGATGAATTTATAAAAAGTCTACATTAAGGCTTAACCCGACCATAACAAGGTCAAACAATTGTCAACTTTCAATGGGGAACTTCAGTCCAAGTTGCCAACCCAAAATTTTTTATATTTTATGCAATTTCTCTTTCTCAGTGGTAGAAAAATATGAATTTTTTTGGTGTGGAAGCCGGAAGTTCCTCATTTAAACTTATATTTTATCCAAGTGATTATTATTATTAATGACTCTTTCAAATTTTGTGCCTATCTTTTAGCGGCATTCCAATTTTTTTTTTGTTAGTGTAAGTAGTAAAATATTTTTGTTGACGACAAATTCAACCGAAAGCTGCCTAGAAACGATACATAATAAAGAACTTGCAAAAGTTACCACGCAGCGACTGGTGTAGGATTTTGTCGTGACCGTATGTTGGCAAACCTGCAGCGATCCAAATCAAGAGGTTGACTGAAAAAAAGGTAGGTAATAGTTGGAAGATTATTCTCGTTTGGGTGGTCTAAGTGTTGCATCACTTAGTTATTCAAGAAATATACATCTAATTAAGTTTTTTGCTGCTAATAAATTAAAAACTAAGTGGATTGGTGAAAAGATGCCCTATGTTTATTTTAAAATTACAGGATGGAACAAAAAATAACCGTAGAGGTTTTTTTTCGCCTAACTCACCGGAAGACCAATCATATGAACACCAAAAATAGGACGAAAAGAGCAACAAATTATTAACGCCACTGTTTTTGAAGTTTCTCACCATCTGTCACCTGTAGGTACTTTTGACGTAGGTATCTATCACGTAAATATGTATTTTCATTAAACGTCAAAGTCTTTTGTAATATTTACTTATTTTTCAATTTATTCGATAGACGAAAAACTGTCGTGTGTCACACATGCAGTAAACGCTTTAGCAGCCCTTAACTATCAGCTATACAGTGCTATTCAAAAGTCCCCTCACCCCTCGTATCTTTTGAACGGCTACACTTACATTAATAAAATTTGGAGGGTGAAAATAGAGTGTTGTAAACTTCTCTACGAATGCTAGAAGGTGACGTAATAGTAATATATGACGTCACAGTGCCACTCTGGCCAATAATTTTAAATAGGACCTTATGGCAAGTGATATCTCGTTTGAAAGGCATTGAGATTGGCTACATAGCCATATTAATTATGTTTGGGCTTAAACTAATTTTGACGCATAAATTAAATAAATACCAAAATTATTGAAATTCTTTTTTCAAATTTAATTAATCAAATATCAACAAAGATACGAGGTGGGGAGAGGACATTTGAATAGCACTGCATACGCTCGCTCTAATAGTTTCTAATAGTTTCCGGCTGCTAAAGCTCATTTTCTGTAGTTGTGACACAATATACTATTTTAGGGAATAATAGGAAATAATATTTTTGTATCAGGATAGGAGGCTATCTGGCAAAAGCATATCTGGAGAAAAAGAAAAACTTTGAACACTAAACATCAATCAATTTTTTCGCTAGTTGGTGAAAAGTCTCAGTTAACCAATGAAAGTAGAATAGTTGTTTGGACACTAGGGAATAGAGACCAGGTAGCAACATAGAAATCCTGGAGAGGTATGGAACTATAAAACTATTAGATTTATTTTCAGCATTCCAAAATGCATCTTCAATAAATATATTTTGTACGAACTGAGGCTCAACAATGTGAAACAAGAAATAGCACCGGTACTAGTCTATAAGCACTATAGTCTTCATCCACTACAACTCGTGATAATGGAATATGTGAGGATGAGATTATTTAGGCTGCAGAGCAGCCTGAGCAGCAGGTGCATGAGAAGCACGCAAACGGCAGCACTAGAAGCCTTATTTGGCCTTCCTCCATTACACCTCATGATAATGGGGGAAGCAAGGATGAGACTTTTTAGGCAGTAAAGCAACCTGAGCAACAAAATAGTTAGATCAGGACACATATATCCATTAAGGACATCATAATTCTGCAAATAGTCTTTAGGATGTTTTTGTTATGTCAGAGATTTTAAAATTTAAATTTTCAATCCTACGTTCAATATAATTGTTGATTAACTTCACTGTACCTATGTAAGTATATTTTATTGATGTATGCAATCACTTATAAATTATTTGATTTGTACAAATTGAGTTAGTTCCATCTCCACTACAGATCTTTGCTTCCAGTTGAAATCGCCTAAAAGTTTATTTCGAACTAGAACTTAAAATCAGTCAAGTTCTCACATGGATTATTGTTGTATGGTAAATACTGCCAGTGCCAAACGTGATGGCGACCCCGCCCCCATGCGCACAAACTCATTTTTCATTGTATCTCCCACTACAGCTCTTGAAAGACATATGAAAGCTCTGTACAGAGGCGTATCATTGATTGTCCTCCAATTCTTTTGGCGTTTGGCATTGTCTGAATAATTTTTGTACGACACTGACCGGTAAGGGGCTTAAACTAGTCCAATAGTAATTTAGTTGGGAGAGTCTATACCTGCGCGATCTCTCGCCATCACTTTTGGAGCTTGCAGTATTGGATATTGATATTTACTTGTTGTTAGAAGTACCTAAAATATTTCTCTTATTCCTATAAATTTATATGACCCACATTTCTTACTTTCTTCTAGCACACCCCGTATACAATTATCAAAAATTTATTAAAACACGACTCCCACTCCCTAAGACAAGCCCCCTAAATGGAGAATATTTTATTTAGCACCCTTTATAAAATTGTTTCCCAAGTTTGAAACAAAGGGTCGTAAGTCGACCCGATTGCCCATTGCCCCACCAACCCTCTTTTGCCTCGAAAGTCACCTACGCACAGGCGTGTCCCTATCCGGCGAGAGCCAATGAAATTAATCAGTGGGCGGAGTTTTCTTGCTGCCCTACATAAGGGGTGGCATCAACCCTTGGATCCTCTCAACGTGGTTTTCCTCTGTTGGATACTTATTTCTTATTGTTTTGATCTTGTGTATATATATATGGGGATCGTGGGCTTGTAATTTGTGCGGGGTTATACGCATTAAGGGGGCAATTATAGGGGATGAACAGATAGGACGAAGTATGCTTTTTGAATTGTTAATTTCGGTTTACATTGCAGTAGACGGTAGCAGAACATTGGAATTGAATAAACAAATAAATTGTTTTGAAAATAAGAAAAAAATTACTATACCTACCTAGTTGATAGTTTTGACCAAAATTTGTAAGGTCTTGTCTTCTTTTGAATTTAGTTTAATATACCTAGAGGTGTACCAATGTTGTACCTATATATTATATTGGGGTGACATTCACTGAGACCTAAAAGATCAGTAGACTAGTAGCTACTTTAGTACTATTTCCCGGAGGAAATATAGGATATCTGCAGGCTTTAACTGTAAATATCCCTCTTCTATACAGCAGTAGCGTAACTTCAAATCCGGGTCCCCCTTGCAAGGAATTTAGCGGGCTCCATTATATACATGAATTCTAAAAACTATTTGTAGAATAAAAACACTTCTCAATCAAATAGGTACTTTTTCCCACTACTAGCTGTGAAGTTGACAATTATTGCTATTCCTAGCCAACTTAGAAGTTTAATTTCTCTATTAATGGTTAATAATTTTTTCTATTATTAACCTAGGTCAATAATGGACAAATTCAAATATTTTGAGAATTCAGGGATAGTAGTTCAACAAAAACTTGTGCAACATAATTTTGTATACCCAGGAGATTGTCTTTGACATATTTGCTGCCTGAAATTACCCATCAAGATAAAATTATTTGAATAAAAATGCCATTAGTTCAAAATTCGCGGTCAACCAAAAATGACTGATGACATAACCAGTACCTACGTTTATAATATATTGAAAACTAACAGTGTAACCAAACAACACTGATATTTTGTGACTCTCTTAGTTCACTGGAGGCGATTGAAAACACCTTCAACAAAGATCCTTTCGTCAGAAGAATTCAGGCTTCATTAAGCTGGCTCCAAAAACAAAGTAAGACAGTGAAGTTTATGTGGATACCCAGTCACGTGGGGATTCAAGGCAACGAAATGGTAGACGAAGCCGCCAAACAGGCAGCTAATAGTGAAGAAATTGAAGACATACCTGTAAGATTCCAAGATCAACAAAATCACTTCAAGCAAAAAATATTACAAAACTGGAAAAGGGAATGGATGAGTAAGCAAACACAACTTCAACTAATAAAAACATCAATTGAAATAGAAAACACATTCCAGGATTTTAGTCGGAAGGAACAAACAATAATTAACAGACTAAGAATAGGTCATACAAGACTTACTTCATGCTATATGCTGAGAGGACAAAGACAACCACTGTGCAGTACCTGTAAAACCCCATTAACAGTGCAGCATATTCTGATTGTTTGCCCGAAATATGCAATAAGCAGGCGGCAGCTACGCGTACCTGGAAATATGAAAGAAAGTTTGAATAGTAAAAATACGGCTAAAATAATACTCACCTTCCTTAGATCAAATAACATTTATAGAGATATTTGAAGAAAAAAAAATGAAACAATATTCATGAGTGGATGGGCTAATAATTCTAAGTAGTTGATGCCCATATAAAAAAAAAACAGTGTACTTGTCAGACAGACCTCGGGGTAAACGCTTCTCTTGGTGCGTTTGTGAATTATTTTTAATTTTTATCTTAAATTTGGCTAGTAGTGGAAAAAATTGTATATATACCATGGTGGTGAAGACATTTATAAACCTCGAACCTTATTCTGCTCGTTAAATAATAATATTTATACTATTCCACTACATGCTCAAACACACAGGCTTCTAATTTATTTATTTTGTAAAAAAATAGACCTCACCAAACTCTGGACCCAACTTGACCTCTATGACTAGTTATTTCAACAATAATACTTAATTTAACAAGTTATCTTCTTTAATGTCAGTACCACTCGTGTTTTTTAAATGTTTCAAGGCTATTCATTTTTGTCCCTCCAACATCAAAGACTTTTCGCCAGGCTTCACTTATTGTTCACTTCTTTGCTATTATCTTCTCGCGCTCATACTCCCAACTGAATCATTTTTATGTTTAGAGGATGTTTGGTCACTACGTGAGGAATTCATTATTTTTTGACGTTACAATCAAAATCACTTAAATGAAGAAAATACGTCTCCATGTGGTTGACAGAAAATAAAAACAATGTACTTGGAATAGTTCTCGCTAGAATAATGGAAATATAATAATTCTCACTATAATAATGTTTTGATTGTCTGGAACGAATATTAATTGCTTAAATTGGAAATTCTTATTGATTTTGAGAAACGTCAAGTTATAATTGCTGTAATTTTGCGATAATTGCACTCCCTTTACATGGGATTTTTTACGGAAATAATGAAATTGGTGTTAAAAATAGATTTATTCGATAATTGAACTTATTTGTTAGTATAAAGATTTCCATTGTGTTGGATATTTACTTAAAGGAATTCCAGAGTAATAAGTGAATATATTGAAATGAAGCAAATTTGAGTGAATTAAATTATAAACGAAACAAAGAAATAAGCAATGCAGTTGCTGTGAACAGAACGAAAGTTGCAGTCTTACTAACTATACCTACTTTTGGACAGGTGTACCTAAGATTACGGCAACGGTATATTTCTTCCAGAAAAATAAAAGTATAAATTGTATCTATTCCCTGGACGAGTCCCTAAAAAAAGTGAAGATGAAATATACCGTTGCTGTAAGCTTAGGCACAGCTGTCCAAGCCCTAAGTTACAGTTTCCATTTAATATTACAGTTAGCTTCTATTAGTTCCTATATAAATCTATAGGTGGACAACGGTCGCCGCAACCACAAGATGTCTTCCGTTAAAAAGGTTTATTCAAAATATTTCTTCAACACATTGAAACATTAAGTTAGATCACAAAACATAATATAATTCAACTGGAAATTTTGTGGCTATATTGTATTAAATTACAATCTTTATTATGTTGTAGGTATAATTGTGTTTTAACCATATTTAAGGAAAGAGAGAGATATTTTTTATTGGTATATTCAAAGTCAAATAAATTGGTATAGGTACACAAAAAGTGTATTCAACACATATTTCTTGGTATTTATAAGTTAATTGTTTTAAATCTATTTATTTAACGGTAAAATGAAATGGAGGTTTTAAAAATTTCAATAAGGGCCAGACTAGCTCTGATTACAGCTTGGAACAGGAAGAAACGTGTGTATCTCGGGCGTGCAGAGCGTGACAAGTTGACTTTTGCTTTAGCGAGAGAGTCGAGGCCAACGTTTTATCGTTTTAAAACGTTAACGTGCATCCGTATCCTTTTATATCCTTCAGCGCGATTCGCAATATCGCGAGACTCGTAATTAGCGTCCCTCGATGTGAACCACCGCATCGCTCAACCATGAAATGCAATCTCATTTTTATTTTTCTTATTCTTCTTCTTCTTTTTCGTTTGACTTTATAGAGTCTCGGACTTTCGACTATGCGGATATCATCTCGTTCCTTGAATGCACTGCATTGTCTGATTGTGTCCCTCAATACGGTTCAAATTCATTGTATTTTAATTTATACGTTTTTAATTTTCACAGTCAATTATAATTTACCGCTAAAACGAAAATGTCTGGCTAATAGGATAAAAGTGAGCATTTCAGTCAAAGTAAAGTGTTTTAAATCAAGTATTGAGAACCAGAACAGTCAGACGTCTTTCTGGAAATGGTCTATAGCTATGCGGAAAGTTTTTTCTGTCATTCAGGCAGAATACACCGTCAAATCTATAACGATGAGCAAAATCGGTCTTGATCTTATACTCTATACCTCATTTAAAAACCAGGAGGAGTGATTTGAATTTAAGTTGGTAATTCTGTAGACCTCTGATTGGTCAGATTCAGCCAACACAACACTTTTTAATATTGACATCAGCTGATAGTTTCCATTTTTGATAGTTCTGAGTGACAGATAAATAAATAGTACTATAGGTGCTTTCGATTATTTACTTTTGGCTGCTAGTAGCAGCTCGTAGTGACTGAATTCCGTTCGTTTATTACCGGGCGTGACGCCTAGTCTTACCTTCCCCTTGCCCCTCAAGCACATACCGAAAAGTCCACGGACATTAAATATTTGACGTTTGTCCGGTTTGACGTTTATTTAAAGGTTAAGATTGTGCCGATTACGATTTAATACTATTTAAACCTCACTAAAAATACCTAAATATGCAAAATGTTATTATCAAAAACATTATAATTGAAAACTGTTCTTCTAACAACACAGGAAATTCATTGGCATTGGCACATGTCAGATGGTTTTGAGGATCCTAAAAAATCGTGTTCGATTTGCTCGAAAGTCGTGACGACTGAGGCGTCGAGTGAATAAAAAATGTCGTTCGAAGAACAAAAATGTTATCTGTGCTGGACAAAATTTTGCAAGCTTCAAAGAAACTTTCAGACTTTCTTGAAACAAATTAAATTTATCTGTGTCACCTTTTGACGAGTCAAATGTAGGTACTATTTATTTGTTATACATATTTGGAAAGAAATCGTCAAAGTTCATCGGAAGAACATGCCATGGAAGATATAAAACAATATAGAAAAGAATGGGTTTGGTAGAAAATACATTATTGGTTTTTGAAGTTAAAAAGAAGGAAGCAGGTATCTCAGAAGTATTTGAAAAGTGGTTTATTACACTTAATCCGGCAACATAAAGATAACTGTTGGGAATTTTTAAATTAATACTGCATATTACTCTACAATGCTATTAATTTTGTAGTATTGTTATTGCCAGAACATATTATCAATTGTCATATTCTTTTCAATTTAATTGTAATAAATATAATAAAAGTAACTTGACTATCTATAATTCTCCACCATCAACAATGACCATAATTTGTTTATTGTCGATTTGAATCTGAATCTGAATCTTCTTATGTTTGAATAAGAAACGAAACAGGAAAAAGTCTTACATTTTGTTTAATGCGTTAGGTACATCTGAAAAATATACTGCAGATCAGAGGAGAAATCGACTTATGACTAATGTCTTTGCTATCAAGGCATATTTAATATATTTGGAACACGACTGTTGACTACGTTTTCGGAACATACCCTTTAGTAACTAATCTGGTAACATTTAGTGGTGTGAGTAAGGCTTTTCAAATTACTCCTCCTGGTTTTTAAATGAGCTTATAGAGCTTACAATTTTGCAAGAACAGTTAAGAAAAAGCGGTACCTATCTAAAAATAGAGGTATTAATCTAGAAATTACTAAAATTAGATCTTTTTTTTTCCATTGCCAACGAACTTTTACATAATCTTGGCCATTATTCTATCTTAAATAATTCCCAAACACCTTCAAATCCATCCCTGCACAACCCGCCCCTGTTTTATATTCATTTTTTACTGCAGATTGGACATTATTTTTGCAGATGATGCGAGTTGCGGTTTCTGCATTATTTAACATTTTCGTGTTCCATAATGTAAAAACGGATACCGGTTACGTTGATCAATACAAGATTTTATTATATTTAGTAAAATTGCATGCGTAACATAATCCCATAATCGGGTAGCTTCTAGAGTTACCTAATTAATCTTCAAAAATTAGACAAAACTCACTCACTAAGGAATGACAAGAGATAGATATTAGTTCGCGGTTATGACATGTCAATAAGTCATCTTATTTGCGTTTTTGTTTCCATTCGAGTTTCATTTGAGACTTCTCAGAAAAAATCATAAATAGAACTAGGAATTATATAACGCCCTCTATGTTTTATTTACGATAAAAACGATGATGTTACAAAACAAAACTTTGTGATGTTTCCAGAAACAAGTCAATGTAACAGTTCTTTTTTTGGAACTTTAGTTCTTTACGTCAGGTTATGTTTGAGCGACCGGGGGTCGCGACGCAAAAGATCTGACCGTTACGTTATGTTACATTGCTTCGTTATGTGCCTTGCTTGCGTGCGTGTGCTCTCTCCTGAGTCTATCTATCGTTTACGAGGGAGCGATTCATATGCTTCGGCCGGGAATCGAATCCGGGCCTCCCGCGTGGAAGGCGAGCATTCTACCACTGAACCACCGATGCTATATTAGAATTCTTTGCAAAGCTGGTATTCGCAGAGCTGGAGATCTACTTGAATTTGTTCGGATAAATTTTTACTATCATTTCCATAATTTTTTTTGCGCAATTGATCTTTTTTGTTTATTTACAACATCGGTTGTCAGGACGGTAGGTTGTGTTTACTGGTCTCTGAGTTTAACACGTCGGTAAGTGATTTACTTACCGTTCAGACGTCGAAAAGTAATAAAAACAATTTCACCAAAATGCAAAATATATTTTAAACTGATCGAGAAGTATAAATGTCACTTTTGACATTTCGTTCATTTTGAAGGAATTTAAATTATTTTATTCGGTATTTATTTCAATACGATCGCGCAAAAACTGGTATAAGCATCTCGAACGTTAAGGGTAGTTACAACGTTTGCATGTAGATTCCTCTCGTAAAATTGGACAAAATGATACGAGGATTAAGGGGTCTAGCACATTTACTTTTCGAAATACAGGGTGTTGAAATTTTGGAAACTTGAATGTTTTAATTCGATAACTTTAAAATGGATGGATAAATTGATTTGACATTTGGCAGGTTGTTTTTAAATGTAAAAAGGCCTATTTTTAAGAAATACTAGTTTGTGCAACTAGTGTGGATATGATGGCCATATCGCACGAGGACGAAGTTTAAGCACGACGCCGTAGGCGGAGTGCTCAATCGCTTAAGTGCGATATGGACAATCCACACGAGTCGACCCACTCAAGAAAAAATCTAGAAATAAAAATTTCTATAAACTGAAATATAACGTCAAATTAAAATTTTAACAATCCAATTTTATGTTTCCACTAATTTTTTGTGGTAAACGTACAGTTCTTGAATGTCCAATTTGTATAATGCTACGGTTTCCCTTTTTAAATATACGATGCTGTTATAAGTAGATGTTGCCAGTCGGACTCCCTCATGAAGGGTACCGTACCATTATCTATAATAATGAATATTCTGCTAAATATTTCAAACGTCTACCTGTTGTCGTTATTAATATCAAGCAGAATAATTATTTAAAAATAAAATTGTCAATAAAAAAAAACTTCTTTACGGGGAATTGAACCCGGGTCTACCGCGTGAGAGTCTGGTTTGCTTACTACTCGACCACCGAGGAATATGCAAATTGATTATCTATAACGTCAGATGTATTACATAATTTTTGCTTAAAAGGAACCAAAGCTCCTACCGTGTGTCCCGCGACATGTTCTACCTTTTATTCGCCTGTACTTCGTAGGTAGGGGATAAACCGAATGAGTTTGTGAACAAATGAAAGGCTTGTATATTCATCTCGGATTTATTTAATACGAGCAGTAGCCGATTTAGACTTAAACCCGTGAGACCCTGGCCTAGGTGGGCAAATTTTTAAGACGGCCAAACTGCTAAATTGATCTGACAACTTCTTGAAATTTTGCCAACTCGTAAGCTGTATTGCACTAGCCGTTGATTTTATTTACGGCTGATACATTCATATTTATTTTGATAAGCAGGAAAGAGACTAAAAATGATGTTATCTTTTTATCTTTAATAAACCAGCCTTCCTCCTTTGTAACTACATATTTGTAAGTACGAAGGTGATGAAGGTAATTATTAGACGATATTGGAAGGCATATGGTCTCCGAATAATGTTTCATAACAATCAGAATGATAAGGAGACCAAACCACTCGTATTGACAGCGGTTTTATTTTCTGTCAACTCACTGATAACAACGCCTAACGTGAGCTCCAAATCTTTCCATATTTACATGAAATCCGTGGCAATCTTCAAGGATTGGATTGCTCAAGCAGTCTGTCAGAACATTATGCTTTCTTAAATTTTTATTATTCGGTGTACCTGCAATTGGATCAATTCTTATTGAAACAATTTTGGCAATAATTGATAATAGAACATTAATCTGTAGGATAATTTTATAAGCCAATCTTTACGTCCTTCCGCTTTGTACCGTTGACTATCAACAATAATACACTTTAATTCGCAATAATATATTACACTTTTTTCAAATCCTCGTTAGTTGATAGTTTAAACGAATAAAAAATTAGTTTTTTCTCCAAATAGTTAAACGCGACCACGTTGCACATTATCAGTATTATTTTTAACTCACTCGCACTTTTGACCTTGGTTTTAACATTGCCATTCATTTATCTATTCCGACTAGCAACCAACTAAATATATTTATTCGCGTATATTTACAGAAGTGTCTGTTGATACACAGGTGAAGTTTGCAATCCCATCAACAAAAAAAAACATCATAGTGAAAGTTATAAATAAATTGCCTTTCAGAAATCTGAACAAGTAGCTTCGTTGTGAAGGTAGGTGCCTTTTATTCAGAGCAGTACAGTCACTGCACGCAACCGACACTCCTGCTTTTTTTTGCAGAGCCATAGAATATAGAATGAGACACAAAACACAAATATGTAAACGTCGAATGTCAATTTAAAAGTGTCAATATTGTCATTTGTCACTATTAGACATAAAGCGCAACTATCGATAGCGTCTCGATAGTTAATACTGTTTACCTACGACCCCCCCTGTAATCAATCAATAACACACAGTCGGTATCATTGTAATGACGTCTATTACGCTCTGTAAAAAAATCGCACAGCTGTAAAGTACATCGCACGGCTTCCCTAGCAACATCTTAGCAACTGTCAATAGACGTCACCATTTTATCCAAAATTTACTATTTGAAAACATTCAATACGGCCATGTTCAACTATGAACTAAGTATATGTATTGATTATAATTGAAAAATGGACTTTCGATTATCAACAATATATTAATAATGATTAAACGTTAGTTCTTTAATGTGCTTCTTTCATTGGTAATAGAGTAATAGAGATGGAGTTTACCAAGCACCTCTAATTATGTAACTGTTATTTCTTATGCTTCTTATAAAAAATACAAGTACAAGTAGGTCGTAGGTAAAGTATAGTACGTAACTCGTGTTGTAAAGCATTTTACGCACTCACGGAATTACGCACTCGCCGCTACGCGGCATCGTGCGTAACTTTTCCATTCGTGCGTAAAATGCTTCTTACCACACACGTTACATAATATACTATTATAGTGCCATCGATAGTTCTCCACCACCAGTTTCCTACGAGTGTACACAGTCAGATAGCGATCTTGATCGTCCACTTCCAGGTTTCCAGATCTCTACGGGTGTAAACAGTCAGATATCGATCTTGATCGTCCATTTCTAGGTTTCCAGTTCTCTACGGTTTTACACAGGCAGATAGCGATTTTGATTGTCCACTTCTAGGTTATCAGTTCTCTACGGGTGTACACAGTCAGATAGCGATCTTGATTGTCCACTTCTAGGTTTCCTGTTCTCTACGGGTGTACACAGTCAGATAGCGATCTTGATCGTCCACTTCTAGGTTTCCAGATCTCTACGGGTTTACACAGGCAGATAGCGATCTTGATCTTCTAGGTTATTAGTTCTCTACGGTTGTACACAGTCAGATAGCGATCTTGAACGTTCAATTCTAGGTTTCCTGTTCGCTGCGGGTGTACACAGTCAGATAGCGATCTTGAACGTCCACATTTAGGTTTCCTGTTCTCGGCGGGTGTACATAGTCAGATAGCGATCTTGATCGTCCACTTCTAGGTTTCCAGATCTCTACGGGTTTATACAGTCAGATAGCGATGTTGATCGTCCACTTCTAGGTTTCTAGATCTCTACGGGTTTACACAGGCAGATAGCGATCTTGATCGTCCACTTCTAGGTTATTAGTTCTTTACGGGTGTACACAGTCAGATAGCGATCTTGATCGTCCACTACTAGGATTCCAATTCTCTACGGGTGTACCAATCAGATAGCGATCTTGAACGTCCACTTCTAGGCTTCCTGTTCTCTACGAGTGTACACAGTTATATAGCGATCTTGGTTGTTCACTTCTAGGTTTCTAGCTCTCTACGGATGTACACAGTCAGATAGCGATCTTGATCGTCCACTTCTAGGTTTCCAGCGGTTCGAATAAGCTGGAAACGATAACTACTGTAAAATTCTTGGAAATACAAAAGAAAACTGCTTGCCTTAAACTTAAAAATGTGAACATTCCATATATCACTGACAAAACTTTGATGAATGAGACAGTTAATAATTTTTAACAGTAAATCAATATAATCAAGTTAAAACGTCAAATGAAATATTTATGGTAATATATACCTACATTAAATCTGGTATCTGTCAGATATACTTTCTAGCTGTCCGTAGGAATTTTTGTCGCCCTTTTGTCTCCAGATCCATAATTTCTTTGTATATGAATCTTAAATTTTACTCTATTCAAATTATATATAACTTTTTGATTATAAAACATAAACCAGGCTATGCTTAAAATACAGATGAAAGTAGATTTCGTGTTTTAAAATAAATCGAATTTCTATACCTCACTGCAAACTGGTTCATTAGTCACTCCATATAAGTAAATATGGCAACGCAGGATCAATGTGTTATTTGTGTAAGTTACGCGTTACGCGTGTATGTATGTGCACTACTTTTTATCAGTGCGATTATGATACTCAAGGTCAAGTGCAATGCCGACATTGAACTTGAACTCACCTCGTAACTGATGACGATAACGGAATTGCATAAAATGCGATTATGTTGTTTAAATTAAGTTTTGCTTCGCGTGTCGCATACTTTAATATGATTGTTCGTGGAGTAGGATGAATGTCCCATTGCATCTTGTTTCTATCAACATTTTTATGTCATTTACTGAAATCGTTATTAGTTATAATAAATTTTCCACGCATTTAAAGGTGATTTATTGTAAACTTATGGATTAAATTGACGCAACTCATTGAATTTTCCTTTTTTTGGATTTAGAAAAAATCTTTCAGTTTTCAACCGATTGAATTGATTTTTTTCCTCTACTTTAACGGGAAACAAATCATGAACAACAAAAATAGGGGGGAAGTATTGTTTAGCAGCCAAAAGTCGGATATTTTTTAATTAAACAACAGTGAATGTCAAAGTATTTTGTTATATTTCTCCATTTTTTTGGTTTATCCGCGGTAGACGAAAAGCAGTTGTCTATCACACATACAGGAAACGCTTTAGCAGCCCTTAACAATCTAATAGTCTTGGACAGCTCTAGCTTGTTTTCTGTTTTTGTGACCCAAATTACTATTTCGACACACAAGCCCCTAGGATCAACAATATTGATTTGTGCCACTAGCGGTTTGTTAAACTTTTTAGGCTATACAAACCTTATAAATTCAATTGTGATGCTAAATAACTATATTTGTCCACGACCACCTAATAATAAGTCAATATTTTACCTCCTAACTAAAGGTATATGGTACCCATATATCAACTGTCGTGAATTATGGTTCATAATACACTGTAGTGTATTATGGTTCATAATTCACGACTAGAGATGGGGGTACAATATTGAATAAACTATTAAATCTGTGTATTTTGTTCAGGAAATTTGTTTCTGACATATATCGTATTTTTAGTATTGATACTTTTCATAACGATATTTTCTAATATTAAGTATTTTAAAACAATATATTTATAACGGTACGTTGTATTGATACTTTCTACAGTATCGCCCATCTCTATATATGTCAAATTATTTGAAGTAGCTGCCACAACATTTTGAGGTTAGTAATATGCCAAATCGCTACTGACTTTTATTTATTAATAATTAAATTAAGTGTCGTGGACAAAGTATAGTATTCTACTCGCAATTTATGGCCATAATTCACTTGGGTGACTTGCGCCCCTCGCCTGCGGCTCGTGACTCAAACGTCACCCATCGTGAATTATGGCTATCATAAATTATTCGTTTAATAATATACTATTTTCCACTACTAGCTGTAAGGTTGACAATTATTGCTTCTTCTAGCCAACTGATAAGTTGAATTTCTCTTTTAGTGGTGTATAATTTTTTCCATTATCAACCTAGGTCAATAATGGACAAATTCAAATATTTTGAGAATTCAGTGATAGGTAGTAGTTCAACAAAAACTTGTGCAACATAATTTTGTATACCCAGGAGTTTGTCTTTAATATACTTGCTGCTTGAAATTACCTATCAAGATAAAATTATTTGAATAAAAATGCCATTAGTTTAAAATTCGCGCTCAACCAAAAATGACTAATGACATAACGCGTACGCTCATAATATTAGGCAATCCAGTGACCTGTCAAATAAAATTCAATATGGCGACACAGGGCAAGCAAATGTGATTTAATACACTGTAGACCGTGGATTTTGGTATACATAAGTGTTTATTTGGGAGAAAGATGCTTTTATTTTGCTTTGGTGTCTCTATGCTAATAATATACAAAACCTTTCAGTTTTATAAAACTTTTAAGCTGGGTATATCAATTTAGGACCAACTTTTGGTTGTGTACCTATATAAGAACATTATTTTTTTGTTAGTGGTTTTTAGACCATCAAGAATTATTATCTAATATTTACGGGTAAGTGCACACTGACTAAAACATATACAATATTATAATGAAAGTGAAACTTTTATGAAATTGCTCACATTAAAATTTCACTTGCTTGAATTGGAAGATATCACCTGCAGTATTTAACTTTTATGCTTACGGATTTCAGGAGTGAAACACCTACTTCAAAATGCCAACAACTTGTATTGTAGTCGGTTGTGGGAGCCGTTCAAACCGAGACCAAGTAAGCTTTTTTAAGGTCCCAGCTGTTTTAAAGAACACATTTTTGGTGCACAAGAATGAATTAAGTAAGAAGCGTAGAGAAATGTGGTTAGCAGCAATGAATAGAGATGATTTAACAGAATCAAAAATCAAATATCAGACTGTATGTAGCATGCATTTTGTTCAGTTTTGTCCAATAACAATATTCATAAAAACTGAGAAAAGTGATATATTCTAAATAAAAAATACTAATCAAATGAACAATATACTAAACACTAATAAAATATACTAAATTGAAGCAAAATATACTAATAAATTCGACTAAAAAGTCTTGAGCACTGTTTATATGACTGAATAGACAATACAAAACTAAACTATCTGTCTAAATTGTTTGCCCTGCACGGCCATATTAGGTCACGTGATCTGGATTGCCTAATATCGAAAACTGACAGTGTACTTGTCAGTCAGACAAAGGGGTAAACGCTTCTCGTGGTGCGTTTGTGAATTATTTTGAATTTTTGTCTTTAATTTGGCTAGTAGTGGAAAAAATTGTATATACACCATGTTGTTGAAGACATTTATAAACCTCGCACCTTATTTCGCTCGGTCAATAATAATAGTCGGCACCACCTTGGTGTATAATATACTATTCTCCCCCGTCAAGGTCTCTGCATTACCAAAGAGTTTATGTTACAAAACAAAAACTAACCTAAACTAAACAATTTCAATTCTTAGAGCTGCCAATACCAAAACACAACATACAACTGGCATAGAACTAAAAGGAATTAGCATGCTCAATCGTGATTGGTCAGAATTACAAAATATGAAAGTCTATCTTAGACAAACCCTCCTATGGGAGAATAAATTCCAAAGCCGAAGGCAGTTGAGGAATAGAGTTTCGTATTCCTATAGGAATATTAGTGTAGGAAACAATTCATATAGGAATATTTTTCCGTGATGTGGAGAATCTGATTGTTTGATCGTTATATAATGCTGGTTTATTGGTCTAAATAATACTTTTACGGAAAATACCATCCTGTATGTCTATATTAGATAAAATAAAATTAGAAATTAACTTGTACCATTGTTAGATAATACAGTATAGCCCGAAATAAACAGTACTGAACTTGTAATTATTATATTGTTTTACGAAATACATATTATTGACACTTTATTACATATTCAAAATGTGCTCCCACTCGCTCAAGACAGACTTCATACCGATGTTCCAAATTTTTTGCCACGTTATGGAATAAGGGTTGTCTCGGGTCCGCGAAGAAGACTTTAACGTCATCCTTTATTTCATCGATGGTTTGTGGTGTCCGTTTGAAAACGGCAGGATAGCCATGCGCCAAATGTTTGCGTCTGGAGAATGTGAAGGATAAGGGAAATCAGGAAGTTACGTATCGCACAAGTGTGCCACCTGAAACACCTTTTCCTATTTACCTAACACCATTTTTAACAATTAGGACCCACTAATTAAAGCTATTTTTTGGCGTTGAACCGTATTCAATAATAACATATCCAATTTTACGTCACAGATTTGACGATGGCGAAAACGAAATATTTTTAAAACATATGTCGTCAAGAAAATCAAATATCATTTGTCATTGAGCAAGGTCCGATATTATGAAAGTTTTTGCTACAGATTATAATTATTTGCTCCATTTCTCGCAAATGTTTGGGATATGAAATAATAAATAATATGAAAATGAAAGCGGTACCAACAAGGCAGAATTTTGCACATCAGAAATACGTTGTCAGAAAATATTTTGGTAAGACTGAGGTACTGAATCAATTACTGAAGATATACTTATTGATAATGAGTTTACAGAAATACTGAAAATTTTGAGATATGAATGAAAAGATAACCTTTCAATTTTTCCGCAGTTTCTTCATCCACTGTTAATAGCAAATCGTCAATAGTCAATTGAAACATTTAAAAAAAAAGGGATATGCAATTTTACTTTTATGTTGTTTTTGGCTTTCTTTCATAAATTATGGGAGCCTGCGATACATAATATGAACAAAAGACAATGACAACTGACAGCTTCGACCCGCTCCTTATTCTTTGGTTCTACGTCTACGACGTCATTGTTTCAACGCTCAAATGAAATAATTTTAAAAGAGTGGTACGTCAAAAAATAGCTTTAGTCTTCAAGGTTTACTTGACAGGTCTATACTCGTTAACTTGGCTATGGGCTATGACAGCTCGCACATAGAGACACCTATCTTTCAGTTTCAGTACTATTCATTTTGGGCAATACTGTATATTATACAAAGTTAGTACTTGGTGGTAGAAAAAAAAATTATTTAAATTAAAATTATATATGTATGCAGTTAAAAACTACTCAGGTCAATTTTTTTTTTTAATTCGATATTAACACTGAATTTGAACTTGAACTTATACGATGCATTATTGAGTTTTTCATAATTTACATTGTTACAAAATGTTTAATTGATTCATTTGTCTGGTTTGAATACATTTTTTCAAAAATTTTATAATTATCAATTAATGTTGTCAAGTTAAAAACTTGTTTCAAATTATATTAAATTTAAAAACGAATGAAATCAAAAGGGTATGTATGTATGTATTTCGGGTGACATGCATTGAGACCTAAAAGATCTATTGTGCCCACTTACTTCTACTTAGTTCCTGAGGAGAGTCTCAGGAACTATTAGTTTCTTTAGTCCTATTTCCCGAAGGAGTTTTAGGATGTCTGCAGGCTTCAGCTTAGGTAAATGTTCCACTTCTATCTAGTAATCTCCCAGGTGCTGTGCTCTAGGATTCAGAAGTGCTGTGCAGTTGGAATGAATGTGGATGGAGGTTTCTTTTTCCATGCCACACAATCTACATTCTTGTTCCTCCACTATTTTGAGCTTTTTCAGGTGCCCATTCAGGCGACAATGTCCCGTTAGGATCCCTGTTAAAACCCAGAAGAGTCTTTGATTGTATAAGCACTACTAGATCTTTCCAATGGTCAGATCTTCTCTTTTTCTCGGCTTTACCTATTTCTCCCAATATTACATCAAAAGGGTATAATAAAATCCTTAAGTGGAACCACAATACAAAATACAATATATTTGTCCAATTAGGACTAATCAATTTGCTACTATAGCTTCGATAAGACATTACCATCATCACGCTATAACAGTATAAAGATCTCATGGTTTCATCTTGTGTCAAAATACAATACAATGAAAGTAACTACAAATGGTGATTGATCTTAATTTTATGTAAATATCGACGAAAAAATGTAAAATACACCTCGGCGAATAACTGTCTATCGTCACCTTTCTATAGTCTGTACAGAAAGTACGAGGAGTAATAAATCATTCATTTAAGTAGATTTCATAGACGTACCAAAATATATTTTAAGAGGGTATACCGTAAGATACATTTTGTATTGAACGAATGAGTTGCAGCTATGCTAAAGAATATACGATTTAGGTCAGAGGGATGTACTAATTTTAATAAAAAAAAGTGATAGAGGTACATAAATTTTAGTAAGTTTGACAAAGAAAGGCAACACAGTTTATTCATAATAGAAAACAAACCAATCTGTAACAATAATTATTTTATATATTTTTGTATATAATATGTGTGTATAAATGCTGGATATACAGTTTCCAAATCTTGGCAAGATGAAAACATTGAAAGCGGAAGGCAGGCATTCGTGGAAGGTTTGTCGTTAGGTTTGCAGCCACCATCTGGAAAAGGAAAAAGACTTATCATTGTCCATGTTGGAAGTTCTGAAGGTTTTGTTGATGGTGGATTATTAACTTTTATTTCAAAACGCACGGGGGACTATCACGAAGATATGAATGGGGATGTCTTCGAGGAATGGTTTGTTCAAATGTTGGATCTGATTCCAAAAGGGGCTGTTATTGTTATGGACAACGCAAGTTACCATTCATGGTTACGAGAAGCATTGCCCACAAGTCGTTGGCGTAAAGCAGAGCTTTTGGAGTGGCTTATTTCGAAAAATATTAAGTTTCCAAAAGATCCACTAAGGAAAGAACTTTACAGAATTGCAAAAATGAACAAGAATAAATACAAAACCTACATTGTAGAAGAAATGGCTTCTTCTCGTGGTATATCAGTTCTTCGACTTCCCCCTTATCATTGTGAACTTAATTCCATAGAATTAATATGGGCTCAGGTAAAGGGGGAAGCTGGAAAAAAAATACTACTTTTAAAATAAACGATGTTGTGAAATTGTTTGAGAGTGCTGTAAGTCATGTTAGTAAGGAAAATTGGACAAACTGTATCGAGCATGTTATCAAAGTAGAGGCAAATATGTTGAAAATTGACAATATTTGTGATGATTTAATCGACCCTATTATTATTAATGTCAACAACGATTCTTCCTCTTTCGAGTCGGATATAGAATAAAATGTAAGTAATAAATGTATTCCAATAATTATTTCTTTTCATTTTTTATTATATTATAATTTAAAACGTATTTTTTTCCCAAAATACACACCACTGCATTGCGTTATTGCTTATCTGCTAATCCTTTAACAATGAAGAAACCCCAAATTTTGCTACAACTGAAGAAATACGGGGTCGATCTACCTGGTTTTTAGATTTACGGAAGAAATGTAATTTAAAGTAAGAGATTTATCAAAAATTTCATGGTGCTCCCTGCAAAGGTTTTGCATACTTAATTAGGGTTTATTACTCCTCGTACTTTCTGTACAGACTATAATGTTGACTATCCGCTTGGACTATAATTTTGCAGACTCGACTTATTAGACAGTTTTTTGTCCTTGGTATATAAATAACTCTTTTTTAACATATATTGTCAGTCAAGTCTATTTCAATAACAAATATTTCGACTAAAGATAAGGATTTTATTTCTATCAGACGGAAAATAAGCCGATAACCTTGCTTACATAACGGTATATTTTTGCAGGTATGCCAACTGCAAACTGTATTAGAAAAAACTTGTTCTAGCCAAACCGTCTGGTTTTTCAACAAGGTCGCACAAAAGTATACTTTATCTAGATATAGCCATTATAGCGTCGTTTTCTGGATTTATCAAGTTGATAAATAGCTATTTATACAACTAGTTGCAAAATGAACGTGTTTTTGCACTAGATGTGAGGATTGGACCACATTGTGTGCAAAAAACACGGCGTTTTGCATCGTGTTTATATACAAGATTTTTTGTAATTCAGTTGACGAAAATGAAAAAAAGAAAATTTTCATTACGTTTCATTGAAATTTCAAGCCATGCTTGTTTGTTTCTATGGAGATAACCATTACAACAATGATCAAAACCTAAAATGTTAAGACATATTTTTCAAAATAACCACATTTATTTGTTAATTCTGTCCATTCTGTCTTTAAAAATGAGCGAATCTGAAGAGTCCCTACCTTCAGACGTTGAAGAAGTTGCAAAAGCTGTTGTAGCAAATTTGCTGTCAAGTAAGTAAAAAGCAGCATATGAAACAGCTTATTCTAACTTCCAAAAGTGGTGCGAAGTGGAGAAGATAAATACTGAAAAAACGGAATCAGAAAAGGTTCTTCTTGCCTATTTTTCATACAAAGCCAAAATATTCCAACCGTCGACGATGTGGAGTCACTATTCCATGTTACGAACAACAATCTATGTCAATAAAAATGTGGATATCAGTAAGTTTACAAATTTGATTGCTTTTTTGAAAAGGAATGCGGAAGGATATCGGCCAAAAAAATCAAAAACATTCAGTAAGGAAGATTTTTAATAGAAGCTGGTGATCACGTTTATTTAGGTTTGAAAGTAATTTTTATATCTAGTTGGGATAGCAGGAGGTTGCCGAAGAAATGAATTACTAAATATGCGGTTCTTTTATTAAAATAAGCATTCCAGATACGAAGACAAAGATTGAGAGAATTTTTACAATAACCGAAGGTGATGTTGATGGAATTAATCTGATTGCATTAGTCCGAAAATACATTCAAATGCGTCCAAACCATGT
>CAJUYG010000232.1:200842-271972 GCA_910591675.1 Galerucella calmariensis | reverse complement strand
GACGCCTGGAAAACTTCGATATTTCAACCGAAACGGGGTTTTAAAACAGGAATGAGGACGGATGGGTTTAATCCGTGAATGAAAATATCAATTAGCCCTGGCAGGACGCCTGGAAAACCTTAATATTTTGATTCAGCGGGCTTTACGTTCTCGAATTGAAATACCAACAAACCCTGGCAGGACGCCTGGAAAACTTCAATATTTCAACCGAAACGGGAATGAATACGGAAGGAATATTATCAAGACTCAACTGTACGAGCTTTCGTTATATCATTGGTATACTACCTATGACACTACTAAATTAGTATAATACTTGTAAAAATGAAATATCAATTATATTGAATAAACTTTCGCCTAACAATTATTGGAAAAACCACCTTTTATTTAAAATTATATTTCTATAAAGTCTTACCTTCGCAACAACTACTTCAACTTAAAAAAAAAATAAAATTACTAAAAAAAAATATCAAAACAAACTGACTGGTATAACTTTAACTCATTCGGCTAACGGCAAACAGCAAACGTTACGACTATTATCTTCGCCAGCCAGCATCGATCTTCCATTCCCTCCATAGCTTCCCTCGACCATAGATAACATAACACCCCTCGACTCGACCACCTCTCTTGATTAGTTCGACCTGCGCGCTACTTATTCCGTGACAGTGGGGAAGCATGAATTTTTACAATCATATCGCGGTCGAAACTTGAAATTTTAAATTAAAACTTGGAATGGATATTTTCTAACAAATTATTTCTACATAGAAGTCAGAGGGTATAACGGGTTATATACATTATATACAATATTAAATGAAAATATATTTGGAAACTTAAAAATAAGTATTGTCGGAAAATTAACTTCGTTACAACTTAACTTGAGGATAACTTTACTTGAGGATAACTTTATTTGAAGATAACTATAAAAACTTGTTCCTGATCTTTGGGCACGACATGGCCGGCCGGACCTGAACAACATTTAACAACAACAACAACAGACAGGAAAGTACCGTCGTTGAAAGAAATTTGTATACAAAGATTGTTTCCAACAAGAACTTATCCCCTTTTAAATGTAACAGCTGTTTCCTACTTTTTTTTTATACACTTACACTTATTTTGTAATGAATATCATTGTAAATTTAATAACGTTGTTCATATTCATCACCTTCCTAACTTCTTGTTTTATTGACTGGAATTAGTTGATGTGAGGTAACTTATAACTAATAGGATTCAAGGTGGCGCCCACATATCTTTGCTTTGCTTAACGTAACGTAAATATAAGTAGGATTACCCGTACGACTCCCTCTGTAATCAGTCAATAACACACAGTCGGTATCAATGTAATGATGTCTATTAGAACTGTAAAAAACGCACAGATGTAAAGTAAATCGCACGGCTTCCCTAGCAACATCTTAACAACTGTCAATAGACGTCGCCATTTTATTGAAAATGTACTAATTGAAAACATTCGATATGGCCACGTTTAATAATGAAAAGCCCAAAGGGCTGGAAGTATGTATGGATTATAATTGGAAAAGGGACTTTTGATTATCAACAATATATTAATGATGATTGAACGTTAGTTCTTCAATGTGCTTTTTTTCCCCGAAATGGGAAACTCATGTTCGACTGGGTCCTTATACAGTACCCAGACAGTTTTGGACTCATCCCCACGGGAATGCCTACCGACCAAACCCACCTCAAACTCGCCGTTACTCCCTCCCTGGAATCACTACCCTAGCATACTTCAAGACGGGCGGCGGTCCCTCACACAATCTCCGTCATCTTCTCCCTTCCATCACTCTCACCTCTCACATGCCATAACGAATCCTTCTCTTTCCCTAATCATGCTCTCTACTACGCCACTTATCTCCATCCCTTCCTCCTCGCCCCTCAACATAATCTCCACCATATTTTCCCAATACACCGCCTCTCCCAGTTTATTTTCCAGCTTCTTCAAAACTTCCTCGTTCTTCCAACATCTAAACACATGTCCCACATCATCCTGCACTTCACATCCCTCGCACACTCCAGTTTCTCTTTTCCCAATCTTGTGGGGGTAACCCTCTCGGTGAGCACCTGCGTCAAGAAGTAGTTCACCTCTCCGAATTTCCGGCACACCCAATTTCTCCTGCTCCCAATCGCTCCTTTTATCGCACCCTCATACTCATCCCACCTTCTCTTCATTTCCTCATCCATCCATTCCTGTACTTCCTCTCTGTTCGCACCCCTCCAGCGTTTCTATCTGGCTCTAGCCATCAAGTCCAATGAATAGGACCTTGACAGCACTGCTTATGCCAGTCCATCCACTGTCCTGTACGCCTGCACCACCTCTAGAAGTTTCCCTTCGCACCCGCAGGAGTGGTCTAACCCTCGCATTCACCCCTGCTTTCTCACCCCACACTTCCGCGCCATACAGCATACTCTGCTCTACCGTCCTACCAATTATCCTCCTCTTCCACTCTCCCGGTCCTTTCACATCACCCATCAATCTTCTCAGCCATGCTGCCCTTACTTTTGCCTTCTGTGCAGCCTTCAACATGTGGGTTTTGAAGGCTAATTGGCTATCCAACCACACCCCTAGATATTTCACCGCTTCCTCCATCCGAATTCTCTTTCCCTTCACCATCACCCTCACTTCCCTTGCCTTGCTCTGCCCCTTCACCAGTAGCCCCACCGTCTTATCCTCAGCCACTTCCAGTCTACACCGCTCTATCTTCTCCACAATCTTCCTACACATCCTCTCCGCCTTTCTTTCTATCTCCACCTCTCCCCATGCCGCACATACCAGACAGACATCATCCGCATACACCGTAATCTCACATCCCTCTTCACATTCTAACCCACAGACGTAACTCGTGTTGTAAAGCATTTTACGCACTCACGGAATTACACACTCTCCGCTACGCGGCATCGTGCGTAACTTTTCCATTCGTGGGTAAAATGCTTCGTACCACACACGTTACGTAATTTACTATTATTAGTTAAATCAACAATATTATAAAAAATACTTATTGTCTAGCAGACAGAATATGATGAAATACATGACTTCATAAATGTTCGAACTGCAACCCTTGCTGTATTTGACAGTAACCCAAACGATGTACAAATTCTGGTTGAACCTTGTTTATTGTGTCTGGAGAAATATTGTTTATTGATATCCGAATTATCTCTTTTAATTCTTGAATATTTGCTGGTTTCGTTTGAAAAACAACATTCTTCAGATGGCCCTACATAAAATAATCCAAAGGATTGAAATCTGGTGACATCGCTGGCCATTCAATAGATCCACGTCTACCAATCCACCTGTTTGGAAAAATTTCATCTAGGTACTTTCTAACATCTACAGCATAATGTGGAGGTGCACCATCCTGTTGAAACCATAAATTTTCATCAAAACCTCCAGGATTACGTCTGGGATATAAAGCAGTTCTTCTCAAATATATCACGTATCCTTATCCGTATATGTAACGTAACGGAGATACGTGATTAATCAACAAAAAGTATAAAGCAAATGCGTTCGTATACATGTGTTTCTAAGGCTCTGCCATAATCTCATTAACAAGGAAGTGTTCTGATCGAAAATTTTTTAACCTCGAACTAGCCCATTGTGATGTTTTTTAAGAGTTATGATGGTGTTTCATCCAGATGAATATTTTCAGGCCAATGTAGAGCTCAGAGGTGTCTATAAGGTGTGTAGATTTCATGTAGTTCCTGGTGCGACAACCAACATTCTGGGTCGAAATTGGATGGGAAAGTTTAATATTAAAATGAACTTGGAAATTAATATAGGGAAAAATAATGAGTTAAGCAACATTATTTCAAGGTTTCCTAGTCTATTTAGTAATCAAATCGGTAAATATAAACTTGAAAGAATCAAGTTGGAGTTATCTGCTGTTAATGCCTCTCCAAAACTGTTCGATTTGCTTAATGATGCAATTTATTTTTCAAAGGTTGACCTGAAGTCTGCTTATGATCAGATTGAGTTGAGGGAAGAAACCTCAAAGATGTTAGCTTGGACTACTCCAAGAGGTATTTTTAAAATAAATCGTATGCCTTTTGGCAAAACACCAGCGACAAGTATTTTTCAAGAAATTATCGAGCAGACTCTACAAGAAATTGATGGTGTGGTATGTTTTGTAGATGACATTGCAATATCAGGAACTTCTTTAAAATATCATAATAAAAAATTAGAATTGGTTTTCGAATTGTTGCAAAATGCAGGTTTCACCCTCAAGAAAAAAATGTAAATTTCTTGTATCAGAAATCACTTATTTAGGGTTTAGAATTACAAAAGATGGTATTCCAAAGGTGAACAACAAAGTTCATGCTATTTTTAAAGCAGAAAGGCCTAGTAATATTTCGGAGATTAGAAGTTTAAAAGAATTAGGTAGTAAACTATTATTCCAAGTTCATTCCTGATTTAGCAAAAATGTTACACCCAATCTACAATTTGTTAAAAAAAGATAATGAATTTCACTGGTCAAGGAATTGTGAAAATAGTTTTTTGGAATTAAAAAAATTAATAGTTTCTGATATCACATTGGTACATTTTAATCCCGAGAAGTATCCCATTATTTTAACAACGGATGCAAGTACGAGAGGCATTTCAGCTGTTTTAAGTCACACTATCATAGGAAGAGACAGAATTGTAGCGTGTGTCTACCCTGTTACCATCTAAAAAGAATTATTCAACAATACATTTAAAAGCCTTGGCAATTCATTTTGGAGTAAATAAATTTTTTGAGTATTTGGCTTGTCATTCTTTCACATTAAGAGCCGATCACAGGCCTTTAATAACAATTTTTGGTGAACATAAGGGTATTCCTCAAACAGCTGCGAATGGGTTTCAGAGATGGGCACCATTTTTATCAATGTTCAAACATAAGATTGAGCATCTAAAAGGGACTCAAAACCCCGTAGCTGATTATCTCTCCCGAAAACCTTTAACCGAGATGGGGGAGAAATCCTTAGCAGGACAATACATAAACTTCACTGAAAAGAAGGGACATTTTGTCACAACTTCATACGTCGCATTTTTGTATTGCTAGAACCAAAAATCTAGCTAGATCTTGGGTATTTTGGGGTTACATTGAAGAAGAATAAATAGAAAATCTCATAAAATCATGTTCTATGTGTCTGGAAGCTAGACAGGACCCTCCTAAAACCACTTTGACACCATGGAAAATAGCGAGTAAGCCATTGGAAGGAGTTCATATATACTTCTTTGAGTATAAGGGCAGGATGCAGTTGATTTTTCTTGATGCCTGCTCCAAATGGATAGAAGTCATTCAGATGAGAAATACAACAAGCTCGAAAACAGAAGACACCTTAAGGGAAATTTTTGCCAGATTAGGACTACCTAGAACTTTAGTAAGTGACAATGGACCTCAACTAACATCTGCTAGTTTGGGCAAATTTTTCAAAAGAAATGGTATCAAGCATATTACTGTACAGCCTTACCATGCCCAAAGCAACGGTTTGGCTGAGAATAGTGTAAAAACTATAAAGAACAAATAAGCTTCAGCTTATCTTGATTCTAAAAACAATCATTTATCTCATTCTGCCATCGTGTCCAGAATTTTATTCACTTATAGGACAACAGAACATAGTACCACAGGAAAAACACCATTTGAACTGCTGTTCGGCAGAAAACCAAAAACAATTTTGAGCCAAGTAAAAGAGAACAGCAAAAATTTGGAAAATATAGGTGAACACTCGATTCTAGATCAGACAGTTAAACAACAGGAAGCACAAACGGACGCAGAAGAGAATTCCAAGTAGGGGAAAAGTGTAACGTTAAATTTTAACGTTAAATTATTTATTTTTAATTACTTATTCAAATTGACCAACTACTGGTCTACACAATGGTTTTCATGACAGTACGCATCAAAAATGTATTTATTTTATCGATATTTCCAATCGCGCAGAGATTAATAGGTGTTGCCAAATTAGGTTGTCACAAAATATTTCAATATTGCTTATTTAAAGTACTCAATAATATCTTTTACTTGCTATTATAACTGAGGAAGAAATAAAACTATAATAACAGTATTTTTTACGTGCTGTACTACTATTATTGTTCTATAATGATCATTTTTATCATTTCCGTTTCCATAATTTTTCGTTTGACTTAGTGTACTGGCCTATATTATTTTCTGGAAGGGTCATGAGAAGGTGATCGAGAAGATATATCTCGAGGCTCGGCCATTTTTGTAATTAGCAGAATCACCAGGTGCGAAGAGAACTTTTGATTTCTCTTGGAATTTTGTGTCCATCCTTAGTTGGGATAATTTCGAAAGTTCCTCATAATCGTTTAGGGAAAATCTACAATTGGTAGTATACATTGCTAGTGGTTTTCCCAAAAACATCTCCTCGGAGGATTTTAGTCGCCGCAGGTAAAATTGCAGATATAGGGAGTCAATTTGGTCTATTTTCGAACTTATCCAGGTCTTAAATTACTGGACAATATAAACCCCAAGGATCCCTGACCAGGAAGGGTATGTTGAATATCGTTTTTTTACATACTAGTCTATTAAATTCTTGTTTTTCGTTTTTGTATATAGAAACTTTTAGTATTTAAAGATAATTTTGGGATTGCATTGTTGCAAGATATCAAAAATTAATCTGAATTCCCAGAAATAAATGTTTTGTTTCATAAAATATTATAATACCACTTTTAACGGTTTATTAGTTTAATAATACATTTTGGTAACATGAATTGGGGGGAATTAAATTGAAAGTGGGTTTTGCCTTAGTTATTTTATAATTTAGTTTTTATTTAGCAGTCGTTATTGCTATGATTTATGTCTGATCTATTACTCAATTTAACTGAGTATAAATGCATTTATCTTGTGTATATCAATATTGCGGAGTGCTAATTGAAACATTTCCTTTTAGGGTTTTTTTCCTTTTCATCTTATCTTCTTCAACATAAGTTCAGTCACTAGCAATGCTACATTGAGTATCAGTCTTGGTTGGTTATGCAGATCCTGTGTTAGTTGACGTTGGCAGTTTGGTCCATTGCAGAGTGGTTTAGATGTACCTACTGGAATATACACTGGTTGTCCCACTGTTATAGATTACAGACTTGACTGGATGTCCCCCAAGTGGATACACGCAAGTTTACTTCAATTTTTAAGTTCTCTTTATATACGAACATTTAGTTTATTTTACTTTTATTCCGTATGTTTCCGGCAAAGATATAAGTATTACATAAGAGTAGTGACACCTTGGTCATTATCATTAATTGGAAAGATAACTTATTTTTGTACACATTGTATTGCGAATTATATATTTGTTTGGTTATATCCATTTGCCAGTTTTCGAACAATGTAAGCGTTTTCTAAGGTTGCGTATTTACAATCTAGTTTTCCGTATTCCTATTTACAGTAGCCGCGCCTGAGCTCATGCGTCGTCGCCCACTGGTTTTATGCGAATATTTCGTGGTTACACTTCCAACCTCAGGTGTCGTATTTAGCCGATAAAAAATCCCGAGATTTAGGTTGTTAGGTTATGATGCTATTTTTCATACTTATTTTTTTTACTTTATAGTATTGCTAGAATAAGAGATATCATTCTACTTAGATATTGAATGAATATGTTGATATCTAATATATGTTTTTTTATTATTAAAATAATCCAGATTGAGTCAACATTTTCTTATTTATATGGTTTACAATATCGAATGGATTTGCAGTGGTAAGGTATTACTTGTTGACTAGTCTTTTGATGGATTGGTGACTAGTCTATTGTGCATTGGGTATTCGCTGCAATTTATCTGGCGCCCTCAACATTCTTTAGTTCACCGGACCACCCCTTCTCCGGCTTAAGAGTTACCGGTGCGAGTACCCCAACTGTCCTGGAGGCAGTTGGTAGTTCAAGCCTTCCTTAATCCATAGATTTGTTTTTGTATATATTGGGAATTTTTGGTGGCATTTTTGGCGCCCAACGTGGGGCCACGTTTTTTTTTTGGTATATTTCGGGGGTTATTATAATGGCTCGACGTTTAGTGATAAATAGGTTATTACAAGATGAGCTCGTATACGAGTTAACTGTAAGAGGTATTGCAACTGGTACAGTTATGGAAATGCGTCGTAATCTAAGAATGGCAATGCAGTTGGAAAAAGAGGATAATTCCGTAAGTTATCTGGACTATCCCTTCACTGCTGCGGAAGATTTGGAAGCGGTGGAGTTGAAATTAAGTTCGGTAGAATTAGATGTCAATGATTTCTTGGGTTCTCAGATATCTGGTAATTATCAAAAGTATTATTCGCAGTTGTCACATGTTCTTGGTCGTATAGAAAATATCACAGAAAAGTGATGTTGAAAGAGAAAGAAAATTGTTGTTACTTTCTAAAACTTTGAGTCTTTTAAATACCTTGCAGACTAAGGTAGCTTATTATGAGAATTCCAGACGCTCCGTACCCCCTCAACTAGATGTGCTTGAAGAGGGTGGACCAGCATTCCAAAATTTGTCACTAAATCCTAGATCCACGATGAGCAATATCACTGCTAGGACGAATAACGCTGCTAGTGCTTCTGAAGATTTGGTTAGTAGTAGGTCTAATATGAAAACTATTCTTCCCAGTAAATGGGGCATTAAATTTTCTGGAGATAGCAAAGGTATATCTCTCTCAAGTTTCCTTGAAAGAGTAGAGGAATATAGGGTCTCTCGGCAAGTAAGTAAAGATATGTAACTGTCTAGTGGCATAGATCAGTTTACCGGAAGAGCATATCAGTTTTACCTGGCCTATAGGACTGAAGTCAGTACTTGGGATGAATTTGTTGCACTGTTGAGAGAAGAGTATTTAACAGTCGATTATAATGAAAAACTCTTTGAAGAGATCAAAAGAAGGACACAAGGACCAGACGAAAGTATGGGTATCTATTTAGCTATTATGGCAGGGTACTTCAAGCGTCTGACTTGTCAAATTTCTGAAGATGCAAAATTAAAGATTTTACTCCGGAATATTGCTCCTTTCTACCAAAGTCAGTTGGGACTAGCCGATATAAAAAGTGTTAATGAGTTATTATGCTTAGGTCGGAAACTGGAAACCAGAAAAGCCGCTATGGAAAGTTATAACCCTCCATCTAGGAGATCAAATTGCCTGGAACCAGACTTAGCGTATGTTGCAATACGCGAAGAAGCTGTAGACGAAGTCTTTCCGGTACCCACAGCAAATATTTCAAATAAACTTACATGTTTCAAATGTAATCAGCCTGGTCACAAAGCAATAGGTTGCTTGAGTGGCAGCCGTAAAAAGTTCTGTTATAGGTGCAAGAAGGAAGGTTATACAGTAAAAACTTGTCCAGATTGTACCAGCAAGGGAAACGAGCGCAGGCGCACCTAGGTGATCGAGGTGGGTGTGTCGAACGTAGTAGCTCGATCATTAAGTTTCAAGCAGTAGTTAATTATGTTTTAGATCACGCGGTTGGTGATGAACGTCCTTACCTTAAGGTGGAGATACTGGGTGAAACTGTATTAGGCCTTCTAGATTCCGGAGCTTCGAGGAGAATTTTGGGTGGAAAAGGCTGGTAGTTATTTCGCGATTTAGGATTGCCGTTATCGAAAAGTGGAAGTAGTATTTGTACTGTCGCTAACGGAGACTCTGTTCAAATTATTGGTACGGTCGAGCTTCCTATTGTTCTGAGAGGTCGTCTTCGTCTTGTACAAGCTTTAGTAGTTCCTGAGTTAGCACATATTCTCATTTTAGGAGTTAATTTTTGGAATATTATGGGTATAATTCCAAGCCTTCGTCACAACGAATGGCATTTTTCTACCGAGCCTGCTCTACTCAGTGCGATAGAACATATTACCCCTAAAACGTTGCTCACCTTATTGGAGCAACATAGGCTTAAAACTGTAATAGATAGAAATATAGCATCAATGGGTGATAAGTTAGGATGTACAAATCGAACTGAGCATGTAATTGTCACTGACAGCTTACCAATCAAACAGCGATATTATAGGGTTAACCCAGTCGTGCAGAATCAAATAGACATAGAGTTGGATAAGATGCTCAAATTAGGGGTCACTGAACCCAGCAACAGCCCTTGGTCTTCGCCGATATTACTAGTCAAGAAAAAGGATGGCTCATATCGGTTCTGCGTAGACTATAGGAAACTTAACGCGGTAACTGTGAGGGATAGTTATCCTCTTCCCTTAATTTCTGACACTCTGGATAAGTTGAGAGATGCCAGGTATCTGTCAAGCTTGGACGTGAAGTCAGCTTATTGGCAGGTTCCTGTTGCTTAGGCTTAGGGAAGCGAACATCACGGTCAATGTTGCCGGCCAGAAATGCGTTATCTGGGATATGTGGTTGACCGGAGAGGTTTACATGTTGATCCCGACAAAGTGAAAGCCATGTTATCAATGACCATTCCGACTACTGTTTCTGAGGTTCGTAGGATTGTAGACACCTTCTCGTGGTATCGAAGGTTTATCCCAAATTTCTCGATTATTATGGCACCTATCACCAACCTTATTAGGAAAAATCGTGCTTTTGAATGGACTCAAGATTGTGAGGTGTCTTTTCGACACATCAAGGAATGTTTGGTTTCGGCACCCATCCTCAGTTGTCCTGATTACTCTAAGCCGTTCGCTGTCCAAACAGATAGTAGTGGTTTTGGCCTTGACGCTGTACTCAGCCAGCCGCACGAAGAGGGAGATAAAATAATCTGTTATCTCAGCAGATCACTAACCCCTCAAGAAAGAAATTATTCGACTACAGAACGGGAATGTCTAGCGGTAGTATGGGCCATTGAACACTTAAGACCCTATTTGGAAGGAGTGCCTTTCACTGTAATAACTGATCACTACAGTCTCGTTTGGTTACAAAATTTACAGAGTCCAAAGGGTCGCTTAGCTCGATGGGCGGTCAAGATGCAGCAATATGATTTTAAAATAATCCATAGGAAAGGTAAGGATCACGTTGTACCTGATGCGTTGTCTCGGTCAGTTCCGTTTATAGATGAAGTTATTGTAGAAGGCGAAGAAAAGGTATATCCTGTTTCGGATGGCTCTGGTGAGAAATGGTATCAGTCTATGGTTGGTAAGGTCAAAAGTAATCCCCTGAAATTTCCGTCTTCCGCCTTCCTTAATCCATAGATTTGTTTTTGTATGTATTGGGAATTTTTGGTGGCAAAAGGATTATGAAGGGACCTCAGAAATGGATTCAGGCTGTCATAAGTGAAGAACTGGGTAGGTCTGTTTTCCTTTGTAAGACGCAAAATGGTGAGATTTGTGAACGTCAATTTTAGTTTTGTTAATCACTTTGTTATGAAAAGTAAAATAAAGTGTTAAATATACATCGAAGTGTCTGTCTTAAGAAACATATTGTTCGTCACGCAACCGAAAAATTAGTGTTTTCCAGGTCTCAATCTGCTTGTCTCGACCTGAAAAACACTTCTTTCCGGTCTTGTAACGTAAATTGATATTTCGTGCAATTGCACGTGAAGTCAGTATTTCGCATTCTCAGCACAGTCCGCGAAATTTAATTCCACAGCCGTTACCCTTAGCAACGGCTGCGAAACCAAACGTCACTTCCAAATTTGAATATCACTTCCAAATTTGAATATCACTTCCAAATTTGACATTTCTAAAATGCTACAAAGACAAGGATTATGTTTTTTGAATACCAAAAAGTATTCACCACGCTTTTGAGTTCAGGAGAAGTGGAAGGTACTGAAATATCGCTATCAGTATCAGACATTTTGCGTTTTATCAAGAACTGTCAAAATATTTTGTATATTTATTGAAACATATCATTTTTATAGCACACGGTGACATTGTTAAATATTGCTGTTGATTTTAGAGCAATCATTTATTTATTTACAGTTATTTATCTTATTAATTTCAACGATTGTACGAAAAATAGTGTGTATGCCACGGATGGCCGCGAAACTTTTTAACAACCTCAAGATAATCTGTTCTTTTGGTGCGGTGAATAGTATATTGTCCTTGAGTATAATTGTGTATATAATCAAGGATATTATTCAACAAGCATATAATGATGACTATTATTCACGAAGGTGAGTTTATGTCGCGAGCCGCAAGCGAGTGACATAAACACCTGAATGAATAATAGCCATTATATGCGAGTAGAATACTATACTTAGTCCACGACTATGAATTACCTATACATTTTTTTGTCCAACTAAAACACTATAGTCTATAACAAAAAACTGAAATATCCCCTGTAAAAGACCTATCGTCAACAACTTCCAACTTACCATGACTGGAATTAAAATTATCCCCTTCAAAATCTCAAGTTTTTGAATTTGATCCGTATGACGTTCACAAATCTCACCATTTTGCGTCTCACAAAGGAAAACAGACCTACCCAGTTCTTCACTTATGACAGCCTGAATCCATTTCTGAGGTCCCCTATAGAGTCTTACATGAACCTTTTCACCTACTTGAAATTCTCTTCTGCGTCCTCCATAATACTCTGCTTGTGCTTCCTGTTGTTTAACTGTCTGATCTAGAATCGAGTGTTCACCTATATTTTCCTAATTTTTGCTGTTCTTTTTTACTTGGCTCGAAATTGTTTTTGGTTTTCTGCCGAACAGCAGTTCAAATGGTGTTTTTCCTGTGGTGTTCTGTTGTCCTATAAGTGAACAAAATTCGGCAGAATAAGATAAAATGATTGTTTTTAGAATCAAGACAAGCTGAAGCTAATTTGTTCTTTATAGTTTTTACACTATTCTCAGCAAAACCGTTGCTTTGGGCTGTATAGGCTGTATAGTAATATGCTTGATACCACTTCTTTTGAAAAATTTGCCCAAACTAGCAGATGTTAGTTGAGGTCCATTGTCACTTACTAAAGTTCTAGGTAATTGATGGAGGCGATAATAAAGGTTAGGATTGAGGGGGAAGTTGATAGGAATGGGGCTTCTAGGGAAAACCAACATGAGTTTGTAGAAGGGAAGTCATGCATCTCAGGGCTAGGCAGGGTGGTGGACTTGGTGCAAAGGGCTAGGCAGGGTAACGGTAGGAATAAGAAATTGGCCCTGCTTGTGTTCTTCGACGTGGGAACGCGTTCAACAGTGTCAGTAAACGGGCGGTGTTGAGCGCGTTGACAAAGCTTGGAGTAGGGGAGGGGCTACTTAATCTACTACCTGACGGGGCGTGCGATAGTGGACACTAGGGGGAGAAGGTATGGGAGGGAGATTGGAGTCCCCCAGGGCTCGGTTCTGGGAACGACGCTTTGGAAGTGTGTGTTTGATGAAGTTTGTGGGATAGCATGTGAAGAGGGATGTGAGATTACGGTGTATGCGGACGATGTATGTCTGGTATGTACGGCAAAGGGAGAGGTGGAGATAGAAAGACTGGCGGAGAGGATGTGTAGGAAGATTGTGGAGAAGATAGAGCGGTGTGGACTGGAATTGGCTGAGGATAAGACGGTGGGGCTACTGGTGAAGGGGCGGAGCAGCGCAAGGGAGGTGGGGGTGATGGTGAAGGGAAAGAAAAGTCGGATGGAGAAAGCGGTGAAGTATCTGGGGGTGTGGTTGGATAGCCTTCAAAACCCATATTTTGAAGGCTGCACAGAAGGCAAAAGTAAGGGCAGCGTGGCTGAGAAGATTGATGGGTAATGTGAAAGGACCGGAAGAATGGAAGAGGAGGATAATTGGTGGGACGGTGGAGCAGAGTATGCTGTATGGCGTGGAAGTGTGGGGTGAGAAAGCACGGGTGAATGCGAGGGTTAGACCACTCATGTGAGTATATTATTATAATAACGAGGTATTTTTTCTTAAATTATTTGCTTTTAGGAGTGAGGAAAACAAAATAACCCCGAAGAAGAATGCCCATGTATTTTTTTTTGTTTGCATTTTTTGTTATGAATATTTTTCTACGCTTTTGTAATAATAGTATATTCTTCAACAAGTGCAGAATGATGGATATTATTCACGCGGATGAAGTTTCCAAAATGAGGGAGCGCAGTGAGAGTGTTTTGGAATCATCCAAGTGATATACTTCTTCCACGACTAAAAAGAAAAAACTTCCAGTGAGGATCGGACCTCGATCGTCCGCGCCATATTCAACCACCACTAGGCTATAGAGCATATTTATAAAAATGTAAAAGGTAATTATATATACGTAACTCATATTTTTTATCGGAACCCTTACATTTATGAATGAAATTAATTCCGGGAGGCGTACATATTCACTATCGCTACTGTTATCCATTTTTTTCTCTTACAATACGTATAATTATGATTTTATAATTATTTTGACGTTTCAAACGACACGCTGTCAGAAGCGATTTGCGTTCTTAGGTATTTGACGTTTTAAATTGACGATTTGATTTATTCATTTTAGCGTGAATTCTGATAATAATAGAATGTGATTGGCTAACGAGAGTGAATTCTTTTTATTATTCACTGGTGTGAAGAATTTATATCATTATGCAGCTAAATATGTAAAAATAATTTGAGCGTTATTATTTTTTAGTCGTGGAGAGATATTTTTCTGATACAGTTTTTTATTTCTTAGAATAACTGATATACACTTAACCATATGTATATAGGGTGGAGTTTATGGCATATAAACTGGGAAACCCTGTATATTTTCTGCCATTTATATTCAAAAAGCATAGTCTGTGCAGTACGAAAATATATTCCTGGCATATATTTTCATGGTAAGAAAATATATGTGTAGAATATGCCATGAATATGTTTTCCGAAATTAAAACATATTCCTGGGATATGTTTCATGCTGACTTTGGATATCCATACAATATGCTTATCACATATTTTGGAAGATACCTATGGAATATCCCTGGCATATGCCAATATTCCTGTGGGATATGCATGATATATTCATGCAATATGTTTGTGCCGTCTGGGCGGATAATTGGGAACCGGAAAATTAGTCGTTTTTTTGAAAATTCATTTCTTCGTCATTTTTAATTGTAAGAGCTAAAACTTGGTACAAAAGAAGCTCTCCGCATGCCTTTTATATGCGCGAAGAGGACACGCCAAGCGACGTTTAGTTTTATCGCAATTGCAATTTTAATATTTTCATACGATAATTTTCAAAGTGTCTGGATGCGTTGTCGATTGTCCGATTTTGAATTTGAAAACTGTTTTGAAAAGTGTCAAGGTAGAGCAACAAAACTTATATTTTAGATTTGTAATAAAATAATGCGAAGTTGACCAAAAGCACCGCTTAAAATTAACGATTACGCTGAGCGCCAGAGTGCTTGTATATCTATATAGTACGCCTCTACTTGATCCCCGCTACCCCTCTACTTCGTTACTTTCCGGCGCTCGGTCATTTTTAGCGGTGTTCACATTATTTCAATAGAAATCGAAAATATACGTTTTGTTGCTCTACGTCTATACTTCTCAAAAACGTTTTAAAATTCAAAAGCAGACAATCGACCACGCATCCAGACACGCTGAAAATTATCGTATGAAAAAATTAAAATTGCAATTGCGATCAAAGTAACCGTCGCTTGGCGTCTGCTCTCCGCGCATATAAAGGGCATACGAAGAACTCATTTTGTAGCAAGTTTCCGCTCTTGCAATTAAAAAATGACGAAGATATGAATTTTCGAAAAATTACTAGTTTTCCGGGTTTTCCTGATTTTCTCAGTTCCTAATTATCCGATTGACTTGCTCGACCCCTCATTTTGTTCGCATTTTGATTATCTACAATTTATCAATACATACCATTGAAATTGTTTTCGTACGTTTCACGCCATATGAAAAAACTAAAAAAAGGTTTTCTCCAAATGACATTAAAAGTGGCCTTTTAATGACACTTGGCAGGCTTAGAAGTTGTACTTTTAATACCTAGGCAGAAAAAGTCCACTTTTACTGCCTAGGCAGAAAAAGTTCGTTGCTAGGCAACCTTCCAAGTAATGATTTAAATCAAACTGTTTATTAAAATTGACAATGACATTAAGAAAACTCAAAATGATGCTGATGATAATAAACTTGTTTTTATTGCATTAAAACTACAAACTACAAACCGAAATTTTTATTTATTAGATATATTTATGGTGAATTGTGAACAATTATTTAATACAATTGAACTCTGTCCACTTCCCTCCTTTCCAGTAAAATTAACAACTTTAGTATCCACACTTGATACTCCGGAAACGCCAGAAAATATTTTATTGCCGATGTTCGACTTATTGGCTGGCGAGTCCTCAATATATAGCCCTCCGCGACAGCGGAAGACTTCCATCCTCCATGTTGCTTCAACATTGTTATGTCCCCACCAGAATGCACCAGCAACGTGGCCGAAGTTCTGCGAAAGCAGTGCCCGGTATACTCTTTCGCATGGGATAGTCCCAGAAAACTAGCAATTTCTTCTGGCATTTTACCGAATTTGTGAATGCCAATGAATTGATGATGTGCTTTACCGTTCGCATACTTATAGAAGACACGCCGATTATTTAAATTCGAGGGTCTGGAGGCTGCATATTTTCTGTAAACGCTTAAATATTCCGTTACTACAAAAGATCTTGATCTTTTGTTCTTAGTATTTGGTAGCATAATTAGCAATTTGTCGCCCATATCATTTATATCATCTGTTTTCATTTGCAAAAGCTCATCACATCTACAAGCCCCAGCGACTGCAACAAATATACCTAAAATATAAATTGAAAATTAGTTCTTCAATCCATAATAGATCATTTTCAATATATTCCTACCTTCGTACACAAATACAGTTCATCTGGGGCATCTGATAAAAATTTCTCGATTTCTTCTCTTTGAAAAACTCGGGATTGCATGCATGGAAATTGCTTGGAAACCGTCTGACTGGCGTTTCAAAAAAGCCCGTAATTTCAGGTATTTTGCCAAATCAATGTTATTTTTTATGTTCAGGGTAGCTTTGAACATCGAATAGGTAGACCATAACGTTGAAGACTTCATTTTCTTTGAAAGATCGGAAAAATAGACAATTAGCACATTTTCAGAGAAAGATCCTTTATTTTTCTTTTGTCTATATTCCATGAATCTGCTGTATGTGAGTTCATATACAGTTCTTGATTTTTCCGGTAAAAGGTTAAATTCCACATCCCGCGCCTGGTCTCTTATCTCAGGTGGTGTTAATTGCATCAACTCATCCTCACTTTGCAGTAAATCCATTTCTAACATGACAACTTTTCAAAATTGACAATGACAAAAGGAAACAGTAAACAAACATATTCAACAAACGGCATCAGCGGTAAACATAGTAACGCAGGGCCCAGTTACCTTTGATAAAATAATTTAGTTATTTGGATATTGATAATGAAACGCAATTTAAATATGAAAAAGTCGATTTTGCGTGGAATTGGAACAAATTTGAAGAAAAAATTATATGTTTCACACGGCAGAAAAGCAGATTTAATGCCTTGGCTGGTTTCATAGCCTCGCTACGCTCGGCTGTGAAACACCAGCCGCGGCGTTAAATTTTTTGCTTTTATGCCTAGTAAAACAAATAACTATTTTTTCGTTTTAAATGTTTATAACAAATTACCGAAAAACATTTGCTTGTCAAAAAACATATCAAAATGATACTACACAATGTCTTTTATATGATGGCATCATTCGTTTTTTACTAGGATTTTTATCAAAAATATACTCGCATGCTCCGTTGCTTGGCCTATAATACAAGTATGCCTTTTGCAAAACTGCCGAAGTGCCTTCGCTGTTGATTTACAACCAAAGTAAGCGCAGTCGCCCAGTGTGCAATAGCCCCCACTGCAACATGCTGTTATCTTCAGGATTCACGTCGCGACGACCAGTCTACCATTTCAAATCCGACGCGCATCGAGTAAAGCTTCCACATATCAAAAAATCTTATGCAGACGCTTCGCGTAAAAAACACGCGATTGCAATTAAGAAATTTAAAACGTTTTTTTTTCGAAAAAAAAATTAAAATTGAAAATGAATATCAGTGAAGAAAATTGAGTGCCATGTCGATGATATTTTCTGGGGATAATAATAAAGATGATATTTTCACCAGCACTATTATAAATTCGGAAAAAATGATTTCCAGCGAATATCTCAGTAGTTTACACAGCTTACTACAAACTCACGTGGACGAGAATGATGTTATTCACAAAAATTCCATTTTGGAAATAAAATCTAACGAAGCTGTTTTAATTTTCAATTATTCGATTAATACAACCGAATCGGCTTTCATGCCAGAATTATTCTACAGACATTCCATGGCGATGACAACAGTATATTGTGTTGCATACCTTTTGGTATTCGCGTTGGGTTTGGTGGGTAATTTTTTTGTGATAGCAGTCGTTTTTCGCTCGCCCCGTATGCGAACTGTTACAAACTTTTTCATCGTGAATTTAGCCGCTGCTGATATATTGGTTGTCGTTTTTTGTCTACCAGCCACTCTAATGTCAAACATTTTTGTTCGTAAGTACAATTTCTTTTTTTTCTGTTGAATCGATGTGAATAAAATTTGAATGTAGATTTCTGTTATCGACTAAAATTTGCTCAACGGCCGTAAATGAAATTCGGCCATGACCTATTTAATTTATGTTGCTGAGGTTCTGCCCGATATTGGACCAATGAACTGAAATATACATACGGATCGAATTGTATTATGGAAAAGGAAATTTCAGCTGAAAAATAAAAAGGCTCCTGTTCTATTGTTTTATTTTGTATTGTGGATTGTTTCAGTAAATTTCTAATTTCAAATTTTTCTTCGCAAAATAATCATAAATTTTATGAATTTAAAGTTTTACAACGGCATTTTAGATGTCAAAAATCCAGTCATGCATGTAACTGTTGATAATTTTTGATTCACAGAAAGTTAGTGTGCTTTTGTAACTAGCTTATATATTTCTTTTTAGGGGTTTTAGTTTAAATAAAGCATAAAAAATGATCAAACATTATTTTAAGTGACATTTTTCGTGAAAAAAAATCGTACCGAAGAATAACCTACCTACTTATAATTTTTCGAAGAGGGAAACTGAAGAATTTTCTCAAATTTTTCGTATTCTCTTCACTTTCATTTATTTGCGTCAATAGCTCAATCCAAAAATTGCCATATAGCTAATATTAGGGTTCATGAATTTCTTGGGATACAGCACAAGGGCCGGTTCTATAATTTGAGTATAAACCTGGTATACACTATACGTAGGATAACGGGTCACTATTGTGTTCTACAATTTTATTGTTAAATTCAATACTTCACCATAAGATATACATATCAGGATTTTAGTAACGTCATAAATGATTATTTATCGTCAAATTCGACAAAGGGAAAATATACCATTTATTTTTTATTGTATACTATCTATAGTTCATTTACGATAAGTTTGCAATAACAAAACATGACAGATGTTTCACATCGTTGCCACGTTGTAATTTTTTTCCAGCTGATGGCATAAAAATATGTTGATAAGTTGTTTATTCTATAATAATAATAATAATAATGATAATAATCTTTATTGCTTATAAAAACAGAAGTTTTACAGCATGGATTTGGGAGTACAAAAAAAATTGACTTATCCAAAATCTAAAATACAAGAAAAACTTTTTTATAGAAACTTAGAGTTAGTATATAGTTAAAAACAGAAAAAAAAATTATTGCCTAATATAAAGTGTGCCCTATAAAATGTAAGAAAAAGCCGAACTTATATAAACAAAAAGGAACCTAAAACTAGTACACGTTAAAAAAAAATAATGAGAATAAAGTAATGTTTCATTCGTTTAGAATAAATGCCCTTAATTTTAAAATATTCCATATATAAAACGATATGCTTTTTGCCGAGGTTACATTTAGGTTTTCTAATTGAAAAACTAGACTTTCCAAATTAGATACAGTTGCGCAGTTATTAGGTTTCATAGTGAAAATCGGACAGTCAAAAAGAAAATGTTCAATCGTCTCAAACTCAAGCCTGTTACATACAGTACATATTTCATTTGGGTTAATAACGTACGAAACTCCATTCAGTGTGAATTTTAAGCGATACTTGTTAGCAAGTCTTAATTGAGCTATGGTTCGAGTGACCTGAATAGGAAGTTTTAAAGAAAGATAATTTTTAGGGCTTTTGGAAAAAGAAAAGTTGGTGTATAAGCAGTAAAAAGTAGAGCTGGAGACTGCTTCACAGTCTACTTTAAAAAGGACATATAAGCTTGCCAGAAGCTTTTTTTGGATTGTTTTAAGGTATCAACTGATAGATTTTCCCAAACATCAGCTGCATCAACAAAATAAAAAAGACTTCTGACTTGTAAAGCCCAGTTAAATTTTTCGTCACAAGACAGCAAATGTCTTTGCTGGTTAAAACATATTTTGGGCAATCTGTTATCTTCCATGGAAATAATTTTTAGTATCCAGTTTAATGTCATTTTGAATATATTATATAGATATTTAACACGTCCTGTTTCTATCCTAAGAGCACAATCAGAAGTGTGTCTGGGCAGCATAAGCACACGCTTTAAAAAATTAGGTATGCAGTTCGACAAGGTGCTTAAAGCAAGTGCTTCAAAAATTTTTATTCTAGGGTGCCATGTGTCGATTTTAGCTTTAGCTAGGACGGGTATGATAGCACCGACAGCCTGTTTTCCTTTTTCGGCAGTAACAGAAGCCATTTCACGAAAAAGACAAGAGGATGTGATTGTAATACCTAGATATACATATTTGTTTACAAAGCCAATGTTTTCACCTATAAACTTGAACGTTCCTTTATCAAAACTGAAGCCCCCCCTGGAAAAAGCCATGATTTTAGTTTTCTCAATGTTCACTGTAAACCATTTAGGTTGCAATATTCTTCAAGCAGTTTTAACTTTCTGCGAACATCAATTTCAGAGTGGGCAAGAATAACCAAGTCGTCGGCGTATAAAAGCAGCAGAATATCAATAATATTGTTTATGTTAACACCTTGAGATCCGTGATTGTAAAAGTAGGATTCAATATCTGCTATGAACAACGAGAAAAGCAACGGACTTAAGGACTCCTCTTGTAATACGCCCGAAGTAATATCAAAAGACTTGGTGAAACCATTGCTTGAGTTTACTTTAAAGGAAGAGTCTTTATAAATATTTCTAATGATAGATATTATTGTTGAGGAAATTCCCAAATTAAATAATTTATTCCAAAGTATCTGATGATCGATTGTTTATTGTATTATTCTATTATTCTATCCAAGATTACATTCAACATAAGAATAAGAGCAGAAATTATAAAATAAATAAAATATTCTTATCAGTTTTTATTTAATTTTTCCTTTTCTTTTTGTTGCACAAATTTTTCATGTTCTTTGCGTTGTATAGTGGAGTTCCTCCTCAGCACGCCTTTTTTTTATTTCTTCAATTTGCATGTGAATTTCATGCAAAATTTGGAAATACTACTTTTAACAGAAAATACAAACCGAGAGAGATATGAGATAACTTGAGAAATTTGAAATGATTGAGCATAGCACTGACACATGTCACAATAAAAAACAGAGCAGATGTCACCATAACGTCACGTTATTGGTCAATTCCTACTATAAAACTGTAAATCTTCCTTAAGTCATGTCCTAATCCAGTAATAAGGATAGAGTTTATTAATGGCAATTGTATTACTTCTTTAAACCTACGCTAGTCTCAGAGTAACTAGTCTCCGACTAATCTAAGAGTAAGGGCGTAGTGAGAAATTTTTATTAATAAGACAGTTAATAGGTACTATCCGGATGAGGGATATTTAATGATTCAATTTAATTATTTTATATATTAAGCGTTTTTTAATAGTATCCTGAGTCCTAATCTATTGTGAAATAAACTAGTAGTCAATATATCTTGAGCCAAAAACAAAAAGATTAAACTTTAAAAATTTGGTGATTGAGAGCGTGAGTAAAATTTCTTCATACATGCCAGAGAAACCAAAAAATGCTTGAAATATGTGCCCACAGGTTCATGAAATCTAATTGAATCAAGTTTTCCCTTCTAAACATCAGTTGTGCTGGTGATTTATTGGTAGATGAGTGAGGTGTTTTTCGTGTTTATATATATACTATTACCAAATAGCGTTCATGAAAAGTAATCGAAGATTTGGAAAGGTCGTTGAGAAATAAGTTGAAATGCACTTTTAATTCGTTCTGGTTTAATAAAAAAATGGATAGTTATGTTTGAAAAAGTCGAACTCCATTTTCATACCACTTTCGGATGATCTTAATCAATTAGGTGATGACTAACATGGTAGTGCACGGTATTATTTAAAAGTTTAACCTGAAGTATGGTGGTTCGCTTCGCCTTTGAGAAGTAATTTTTTTCTTTTCGTTCTTAGTTTTTTTTTCAACAATTTTTGAAAAAATAACTTTGATTTATTTTAAGCTTAATGTATTTTCCAAGTTTTTTCCAAGCAACAAGCTTCCGAAATCTGTCATAAATTTTTTTCGGACAATTATCAATGTCCTTAGGTTATTACTACTAAAAATTTTTTGACAGTTCCAAGAACAAATCAAATTTTCTCATTTTTTATCATATGAACAATTTCACCCAATCATGTCAACATTAAAACCAATGGTTTAATAAAACTCGAAGTCCAAACCACAGAAAATTTAATTGAAGTCCCTTAAAGGACACTTATGATGCTACTAGTTTCGGTACAATATTACCATCATCAGGCTACAATATAAAGAAATGGTACACTCAATACATGAAGATCTTATAAAATTTTGTTAAAATTACTTGAACAAGAGTAATAGATATAAAATTAATGTGAAAGATGATATTATAATTAATAATACAAAATGAGAATATTACACTTGTTAATATGACAATTAAAAAACTGTTTAAATACAAATTGAAAAGGAAATGAAAATATTTCAAATTACAAGTTTGATAATATAAATTATATTAGTAGGTAGTCAAAATTGAAATAAAAAAAAAATTTGTTACCTGTATGAAACATATAATCCAAAGAACAATAGGTTGCTGCCAAAAACGTTAAAAAAAATTTTTTTAAGTAGAGGAAAGTCACCAAATATGGAATAGTATCCTAATATGGAATGCCTTCATTTCTCTAAGACTATAAGTATGAAACGCAACACTCGACCATCTTCTGTTTCATTCGGTCTACTAACTATCGCACTCACACCATTGAGTCAGTTTCGCGAATGCTTGACGTGTGGCAGGCGTGTTTTGTTTTGTTGTGCAGAAAATTTTTAAGGTAAGTAATAAACGAGTAGTACCAGCTGTTATGTTTATTTACGTAAGTGTTATACTATTTAGTATATCTGTTTTATGTTTATTTCACCATTTTGTGATCTTTAGGGCGAGTTCTACTGAACACCTAAACTCGGTTTAATGATGAACGATGTTTAGACTGTGGCTGATTGATATATTTTTTATCAACAATTACATCAGTCTAAACATCAGTCACCATTAAACCGAGTTTAGCTGTTTGGTACAACTCGCCCTTAGTCATTAAAATATTGTGTCTTTAAAAAATATTTAGAAAAGTTTGAACTAGTATAAAAATCCAAATATGGACAGTCGTCGGTGTCTAATTATGGAATATTGAATTAAATGCTTGATGAGTGGGCTCTGGGCACATTATGATTGTTCTGGACCAGAGTTTGATACTTGGACCTGTGACTTTTGCAAGTAATTATGTAGCTTCTTTCATTTATCACAATATATTATATTTATTTAATTGATCTCAAAGATATTAATGTCCATTTTTGTTATTGTTGTGTTATTTGTTATGTTGATTTATGCTCATATTCCATATTTGGTTACTCATTTGTGATTTTATTTTTTGTGGTGGATTTTAATTTTATAACTAATATATTTGATTAAAGGCTGTTAATTACTACATATAAATGTATGACTGATTAGTAAAAACAATAAACTGATTTAATTTATATGAAGTTTTTTATTATATCCCAGAAACAAAATGGTATTCCATATTTGGTGACTTTCCTCTATGTTAAAACATACTTATATCAAATAATTTCAAATTTCACTTAAGTGGTAATAAGGAAAGAAAAGAAAAGAGAAGAAAAGGGAAGAACATTGGAATTTTTTAGAAACTAAGTTAATGAGGTTAATTAAAACTGCTGGCCCACTGGCCTATGCCAAAGGGGGGGCTTAGTAAAAGTTAATTTTAAATTTACATTTAAACAGTCCAAATGGACTATTCTCTTTCTTTTCTTTCCTTACCACTTAAGTAAAATTTGAAATTATTTGATATAAGTATGTTTTAACATACTGAGAAATTTTTTTAACGTTTTTGGCAGCAACCTATTGTTATTTGGATTATATGTTTCATACAGGTGACAAAAATTTTATTTTATTTCAATTTTGACTACCTACTAATATAATTTATATTATCAAACTTGTAATTTGAAATATTTTAATTTCCTTTTCAATTTGTATTTAAACAGTTTTTTAATTGTCATATTAACAAGTGTAATATTCTCATTTTGTATTATTAATTATAATATCATCTTTTACATTGTATGTGTATGTGTGATTTTTGGGGTGACATTCACTGAAACCTAAAAGGTCTATTGTGCCCCCTTACTTCTACTCAGTTTCTGAGGAGAGTCTCAGAAACTAGTAGTTCCTTTAGTCCTATTTCCCGGAGGAATTTTAGGATGTCTGCAGGCTTCAACTTAGGCAAATGTTCCTCTTCTATCCAGTAATCTCCCAGGTGCTGTGCTCTAGGATTCTGGAGTGCTGTGCAGTTGGAAAGTATGTGGATGGAGGTTTCTTCTTCCATTCCACAAAATCTGCATTCTTCTTCCTCCACTATTTTGAGCTTTTTCAGGTGCCCATTCAGGCGACAATGTCCCTGTCAAAACTCTTAGCGCAGTTTTACTTTGACTTATGCATTCTTTTGATCTCAACAGGTTGTAGTCACCCAGAAGAGTCTTTGATTGTATAAGCCCTACTAGATCTTTCCAATGGTCAGATCTTCTCTTTTTCTCGGCTTTACTTATTTCTTCCAATATTACATTGGAGCTGATTCCGCAAAAGGGTTCGGGCCCCCAGAAAGGTATTTCAGTCCCCCTCTTTGCTAGTTCATCTGCTATTTCATTTCCTTCTATTCCAGTGTGTCCTGGAATCCATAGTAAGGTGACTATGTTGTTCTCGCCTAGTTCATTGAGTTTGTCTAGGCATTCCCACACCATTTTGGAACTGATCACACAAGAGCTCAGTGCCTTAATGGCTGCTTGACTATCCGACATTATGATAATCCTTTGTCTTCTGTATCCTTTATCAATATTGAACTGGGCGCACTTTCTTATGGCGTGGATTTCCGCTTGAAAGATACTTGGGGTTTTTCCCAAGCTTTCAGAGTGTTTGGTTCCTGGCCCGAACACTCCTATCCCAGTTCCTTCTATTGCTTTTGAGCCGTCTGTGTACCATTGAATGGCATTCTTTCCAAGTCTGGTAATGGTATTTGGATCCCATTCCTTCTTGTTGCTCATTTCCGTAACGAATTTCTTTGAAAAGTTATATTTTTTCATCATACCGTCTTGTGGCATGTCCCAGGTTGTCTGATTTCTAAGAAGTGAGGAGGTGTTTTTTTTAATGATTCCCTCTCTACTTAGTCTGTATCTTGTTCTTTCTGCAACACTTTCCACCACCATATGTAAAGGGGTGAGGTTGAGAATCACTTCCATGGCTGCCGTTGGGCATGTTCTCATTGCTCCTGTAATGCATATACAGGCTAGTCTTTGAATTTTGGAGAGGTTTTCTCTCGTCGTCAATAGGCTAGTTCTACTACACCAGGCAATGGCTCCATAAGTGATGATTGGTCTCACTATGGCAGTGTACATCCAGCTTAGGATTTTTGGGTTACAGCCCCAGTTTGCTCCTGCCAGATTTCTGCACACCATTATAGCCATTTTTGCCTTGTATGTAATCTCCTTTTCGTGTTTGTTCCACAGGAGTTTACTGTCTAAAGTTAAACCTAGATACTTGACTTCTTGTCTCCATTCAATCTCGTTCCCATCAAGTTTTATGGTTTTGAGGTTGAGTTTTCTTTTCTTAGTGAAGGCTATCAGGATGGTTTTAGTGGGGTTTATGCCAAGTCCCACTTGCCTACACCAGCTATTTGTATAGTTCAGACCCATTTGTACAATATCGCAAATGGTGTTTTCGAATTTTCCCCTGGCTGTTATGACAATATCGTCGGCATATCCTTGGCAGGATATACCGAGAACCGTCAAACCACACAGGAGTTCGTCAACCGTCAGACTCCACATTAATGGGGATGCTACTCCTCCCTGTGGGCATCCTCTGGTAGTGCAGATGGAGACAATGTCTTTGCTCGTCCTCGTCTCTGCTATTCTTGTGGTGAGCAGTTCCGACATCCATTTGGATGTTGTGCTGTCTACACCTCTTCTGTTCAATGCTCTTCTGACTGCCTCATGTGGAGTATTGTCAAAAGCTCCTTCTATGTCCAAAAATGCACATACTACAGTTTCTTGGTTGTCTAGAGCACCTCGGATATCCTCCGTCAGTTGTACCAGTGCAGTCTCCGTAGATCTGCCTGCCCGGTAGGCATGCTGACATGGGTGGAGAGGTAGTCTCTCTAGGATTTCCGTTCTAATATGGTTATCAATAGCCTTTTGCATCGTTTTGAGTACAAACGATGTTAGACTAATTGGTCTAAAGGATTTGGGGTTTGTTGTGTCCCTTTTTCCAGTTTTTGGAATGAAGGTTACTATTGCCCTTCTTTTACATTAATTCTATATCTATTACTCTTGTTCAAGTAATTTTAACAAAATTTTATAAGATCTTCATGTATTAAGTGTTCCATTTCTTTATATTGTAGCCTGATGATGATAATATTGTACCGAAACTAGTAGCATCATAAGTGTCCTTTGAGGGACTAATTAAATTTTCTGTGGTTTGAAGTTAGAGTTTTATTGAACCATTGGTTTGGATTTCATACAACCACATTTGAGATATCTGTATCTGTATCTGTAGAGTGGGGAGGGTGAGTGTGTAGGCTCACAGCACTTAGGCCACATGTGACCCATTGTACATCCTCCCGAGGAGTTGTCCTCCTAGGTCATTGTCCATCCTGTCCTTCTCAGGAAGGTGGTCAGGTCACTAGGAGACATCTCCTTTATATCGGCAGGTGTAGGCCAAGACTCACCGAACACACACTCTCTTATTGACGATAACTCCGGACACTCGCATAAGACATGCCTAACAGTTTCATCTTCCTGTTCACACATCCTGCATAGAGGTGTGTCCACTAACCCCATAGTATGGAGGTGTTTCCTTAGTTGACAGTGACCAGTCAGAAATCCTACTGTTAAACGTAGGTTTTTCCTGGTCATCGCCAAATATTTCTTCGGCGCCAGCTTTCCAGGGTCGCCCAGGGTGATCCTGGCAAGACTGCATCCTTTGATTCCATCCCATCTCTTAAGGGATTGAGCATGGGTGTAACGTTTGGCTAGTTCCGCAATTGTCGAAGTCGTTAGGCCGTAGGTGTTACTGGGTCCTAGAATTTTCAGTCCAGCGGCTTCCCTGGCTAAAGAATCAGCAATGCGATTTCCTTTACTCCTGTCGTGCCCTTTAACCCACCTCAGGATAATATTGTTATCTGCCGAGGCGTCAGCTAAATCTTGGTGGCACTCTAGTACTAGCCTCGATATAACACGTTGTCTGTTCAAGGCTAATAGGGCTTGTCTACTATCAGTGCAGATTGTTATGTTTTTTCCAGAAATTCCTCTTCTGGTTAGTTCTTTTGTGGCAATTGAGATACCAGCCAGTTCTGTTTGAACCACGCTGGTATTGTTTCCCATTCCCCACTTAATCTTGAGGCTCAGTGCTCTCGAGTAAACTCCACATCCTGAGCCTTCTTTCATTTTTGAACCATCTGTATAAATGCGTATTGCATTTGCAGCGTCTGGTTCTGTGTTCTGTTTTATTTGAATTTTGTAGGGTTTGTTAAACAGAAACCTGGGTTCAATTGCATCGTTGGCTGCCTGCAGCAGAGGTAGCGCAGTGAGCGCTTCCTGCCATAGGCTCAACCTCAATTGGCCCACTCCTACTTCGGGGTTTACACCAGCCGTGCGCAATCGTACCATGGCCATTAACGCAACCTCCTTGACGTGCAGGTCCAGAGGGGTCAGACCAGTAATTAGTTCCATTGCTGCGGTTGGTGTTGTTCTCATGGCTCCTGTGATGTTCAGACAAGCCATTCGCTGTATTTGATATAATTTTTGGATGGCCGTTGCTTGTAGAACTTTCGGTCCCCATGCAATCCGATCCAGGTGACCACACGGGGTGACAGACCCCATGTGCGTCCCACTGTCCTCCGACACTGCTCATAAGCCACATATGCTCTTTTTGCTCTGTTGTGTAGATGAGAGTTCCATGTTAGTTTCCTGTCGAGGGTAATACCAAGGTATTTCACCTCTTCCGAAAAGTTTAGTTTGCTTTTGAAGATTTCGGGAGGTTTCAAACCCGATAAACTTCTTTTCCTGGTGAAAAGGACCATCTCAGTCTTTCTGGGGTTGATCGACAGTGAATGTTCCTTACACCATTTTTCAATTAATTTAAGCCCATCCTGCGCTCTGTCGCACAGTGTGTTCACAAATTTGCCAGTCTGCAAGATAACTATGTCATCTGCGTATGCAATTGTGTAGAATCCATTGTTGTTGAGGTGATTAATTAGGGTGTCTAGGACTATGTTCCACAGAAGGGGTGATAAGACTCCTCCTTGTGGACATCCCCTCATGACCAGTCCTCTTACTGTGATGTCTTCTACATTGATACTTATTGCTCTACTAGAGAGCATCTTGAGTATCCATTCTCCTACTACCAGAGGTACATTCCTGGAGTTGAGTTGTTGGGTAATTGTTGGAAAGGTTGTTTTATCAAACGCTTCCTCAATATCTATGAATATACCCAGGGTGGATTCTTTGTTGTCCAATGATCTTTCGATTCTGCCAACCACTTGGTGAAGGGCCGAATCAGTGGACCTTCCCGGAGTATATGCATGCTGATTTGGATGAAGTGGGTTGTGAACTAGCACTTCATCTCTTATATACCGATCGCATAACCTCTCCATTGTTTTTAAAAAGAACGATGTGAGACTAATTGGTCGGAATGCTTTTGGTAAGGTGTAGTCCATCCTACCTGGTTTGGGTATAAATACCACTCGTACTTCTCTCCACTTACTGGGAATATACCTCAGAGCTAAAGAGGCTCTGAAAATTCCAACCAGGTGCGGCATAAGAATATCCATTCCCCATTGAAGTAGGGCTGGTCTTATTCCGTCAGGTCCTGGTGACTTGAAGGGGGAGAAGCCCGATATGGCCCACCTTATCTTGTCCTCATCAATTACTGCACTAGCAGATTGCCAGTCGTATTGTGAGGGTGTTGTTGGTACTTCCGTCCAGTTTGACGTTCCAGGAAAGACAGAACCTGGGAAGTGAGTTTCCATAAGAATCTCAGCGCTCTCTTGAAGGTTGGCGGCCTTGTCGCCATTTTCCCTTGTCAGGATGCCGATACTCTTATGGTGGTCGTTTGAGAGTGCCTTCTGTAGCCTAGAAATTTGTGGGAAGTCTTCGACTGCCTCACAATAGGCTCTCCAGGCTTCTCTTTGCTTTTGTCTGCAGACTTTTTTGAACTCTTTGAGGTTGGCTTTATACATTCCCCAGTCCTCTTCGAGTTTTGTTCGTTTTGCCTTGTTAAAGGTCGTTCTCGCTGTCTTTCTGAGGTGTTCCAGTTCAGGGCACCACCAGGTATTGGTCGTGCCACCTGTCTGAACCATCCTCATGGGACAGGATTCCTTATAGGCAATGTCTATTTTGTTTTGGATAGATACTGTGTACCTTTCCAGTTCCTCATTATTGCTGGGAGTCAGGACCTCTGTTTCCCGCAGAGCACCTTCTAAGAGTCGATTGTAGAGAGCTACATCCGTCCTCTTCGGGTCACGGGATTTTACAGTGGTCCTGAGATCCTGGCTTACCGTATAGGTCAGCCAGCGGTGGTCTGACATAGAAATATGATCCGACACCTGCCAGTCCTGAATTTTGTTTGATATTTTGGCTGTCGCCAGCGTAATATCTATTAATGTTTGGCTACGGGCGTTAATAAATGTCGGCTCCGTGCCTCTGTTTAAGATTGTTAGATCTTTCCTAATTATATATTCATAAAGAGACTTACCTCGGGCGTTGATATCCTTGCTGCCCCAGCTCAAGTGGTGTGAGTTTGAGTCGCAACCCAATATCAGCTCCACTCTGTGGTTGAGGCAGTGATCCACTAGTACCTCCATCTCTTTAGTCGGTGGTAGGGTGGCTGCATCTGAAGGTAAGTACCCCGATGCGAGTACCAACGCCGTATATTTGCCTTTTCCATCTGGACATTCCACTTTAACCGCAGTAAGGTCTGAGGTGCAGAATTGTGCCATCGGAGAGACTCTGTATTTCCTTGGGACGTAAATAGCTGTCCTAGGTTGCTGATTGCTTGGTAGGCTGAAAATTTGACCCGTTAGGCTACTGAAACCAGTAATTTTGGTCTTTATTATCCAGGGCTCCTGGATCAAAGCTATTGCACATTTGAGATATGGATAAGCTCTTGGAGTTATGTCAACATTACACTGATAACAGACCATGTGCTATTTTCACGTTGCTATGGACACATTGATTTATTTCGATTTTGAAGTTCCAAATATTTAATATTTCACGATTTGGTTGTAATACTATAATTGGTTAAACATTTTCTATCCGAATAACCCTCGGACATGCTCAAAAACTTTATGACAACTTTCTTTCAAGCAACTAGCTTTCGAAATCTCTCATGAAATTTTTTCGAACAATTATCAACGTCCTTGGGTTATTCCTACTGATAATTTTTTCACGCTTGTTGATTGTATCTTCGTTTGAATGAACACGTAAGCCATTGAGTACCGGCATTTGTGTCATTTTCATTTGACGTTAAAAATTTGCTGTCAGTTAACCTATTTAATATTAGTCATTTACGTAATTAGTGGTATATGGACATTATTAACGCACGCATGTGAAGTTTGCACGACGAGGCCATGGGCCGAGTCGTGTAATCACATTAGTGCGTTAATAATTCCTATCACACGTATTACGTACAAAATTTTAACAACTGTTTATTAGTATTATTAATAGTACATATATAATAAAATTGAAAAAAAATTTCAATCCAACGTATTTTTAATAATATTGACTGCAAACATAAAGATTTGTGTATCATATTTTGTGACCATAGCAACAAAGACAAACAAAGCTGTGGAAATGAAATAAATTAGTTATGTCATCAAATTGTCAAAGTTGAATGAACAAAAATCTATAAAAATTATCCCAAGCGAAGACAATCTCCTCTCGGAAATTAAAAATGCAGCTTCTTGTGTTATTTTAAATATTTAATTCCAGTATTAATATTTTTCTAGATTCCTATTATCGCACTAGTGCGGTAATGTTTTCAAAAACGCACTAGTGTGGTAATATACGTCATTATGACACAGAAAATAGTGTCAAATCGTACCCGTTACATGACAGTTGTAGATAATAGTATATTACGTAACGTGTGTGGTAAGAAGCATTTTACGCACGAATGGAAAAGTTACGCACGATGCGAGTTCGTAATTCCGTGAGTGCGTAAAATGCACACAACTTAGGTACTATACTTCACCTACGACCTACTTGTACTTGTATTTATAAGAAGCATAAGAAATAACTGTTACATAATTAGAGGTGCTTGGTAAACTCCATCTCTATTACTCTATTACCAATGAAAGAAACACATTGAAGAACTAACGTTTAATCATCATTAATATATTGGGCTTTTCATAGTTAAACGTGGCCATATCGAATGTTTTCAAATAGTAAATTTTGAATAAAATGGCGACGTCTATTGACAGTTGCTAAGATGTTGCTAGGGAAGCCGTGCGATTTACTTTACAGCTATGCGTTTTTTTACAGTGCGTAATAGACATTATTACATTGATACCGACTGTGTGTTACTGACTGATTACAGGAGGGGTCGTAGGTAAAGATACTTCATGTATGAAAAATCCCATAAGTCGCGTTTTTTGTCATTACGAAAAGAGTTTACCCTTTCTTTTCCATTGACAAAAACGGAACCTAACTTTTGAAAGCATGACTACCTACCAGTATTGTAAACAGAATTTTTGATGACGTCATGTCAACTTTCCTCAAACTAATTTACATCTCATTTTTTAATAAGTATATTAGTTTACATATTCATTATATTGTCTTACCTTATTACTCTCTAGCTTTTTTCTAGTAGACATGATATTTATAATTTGAGTTTTGTTTTCATTAGGTAATTCAATTTAAAAAACTGCCAAAAAATTACTCGTCCTACGGACTCTTAATTTTTTCAGACACAGTTTTTTTTTTATTAAATTGCCAGGCAACAAAATTCTTACTGATACATGTCAAGTTTACTTCGACAAAAAAAAAGCCCTCGTGTAATTATAAGTGATAATTGTATTGTTATCAAAGGTGTGTTCTTTTTGACTGAGATCTCAGCTCACTTCAGTTGAAGTGATCTGGGATAAAGTGATGTGAGTAAGCACCAAAAAGCACGACCTACTCAATTGATCGATCTGCCGTCACATGCGTGAATGAGAGACATAAATCATATAAACATAACCTATCTGGATATCTCCGCAAACCACGCTTGATTCATCCCCTCCACATTATTTCGGACTCAAGTCCAACTGATACCCCCTTACAACACATTCAGCATCGGTGAAAGGTGAGGAAAAATCTCAGCTCACTTCGAAGTAAGTTAATAAAAAAGAACGCGCGCATTACCGATGTGAGCTGAGATTAACTGAGATCTGTCAAAAAGAACGCACCTCATGTCTAAAGGTGTGTACTAAATTATTATAGTTGACACACATACAAGACACAAATAAGATGCTACCGTTACTTGATAAAATTCAAATTTCTATCCCGCTATGTAATTGAAATAGGTCCCCTAAACTCCCTAATCAACAATTGAAAAAGAATAGACCAATGTTAATTATTGAAAGTCACATTAATCAGTTCTGCATTTCTCTATCCTAAATGTAAATTCAATCACTTCCATTATTCACTTGTCCATGTCAATGCTAATGGAGATTGATATTGAGTGCCCTGATCCTTGCAAGGAACAAGGCTAAATTGGTGGTTTCTGTTTACTCAGTGATAAGACGATTGAAGTGTATTCGATGTGAAGTGAAAATATCTTAAAACATTTCAGTTTATTTTGAGGCAATTGAGCATTGCATATGAATAAATGCTGAAAAATTGTCTGCACTGACCTTTAATGCAATTCAGTGAGCTTGAATCAGGAAGATGATACAGGATGCAGATATTGGGAACTATTGTCATCTGAAATTGTTATGTACAAACTATTCAATATTCATCGTCTTTAAAATGAACAATTGACACGTAGTATATTTTGAAGTATTCAATACATATGGATAGGTATATAGTTATATTTCTTAGGGCCGGTTTTACAAGACAGAGTTATAGTTATACCAGAATTCATACCTAGAATAAAACAAGTTGGTTTTAAGATGCTTCTTTACACCGTTATAGCAATTGTGAAAAAGCATCGTAAAACCAACTAGTTTTGAACTAGGAATAAATTCTGGTATAACTTTATTCCCAGAATAACTATACCTAGTATAAATCTCTATTGTAAAACCGGTCCTTAGTGTAGCATAACAATATATTCAATTTCAGTGAACGTTGTTCTTGCTTATGCTTCATTTTCAATACTAGTAATTGTAGAAGTTTATTATTTTAGTCTAGAATCCACTTCCGATCTTGTAACATCTTATTGTAATTGTCTCAATAAATAAATATTTTTTATGAAGCCTTTTCCATACGTGAAAAGATAAATTATATTTATATTTCTCATCCAAGGATGAAGCATATTTAATCAACTTGAGTAACCTAAACAAAAACAGGCTGAGGTAACCTGCTGACCTGATATATAGGCATCTCCAAAGCAGATAAAGATATAGTAGCCGGACATTTAGGACCAAAACAAAGAAACGCCATTCCAATAAGCTTATCTCAGGACGTCATAAGCTTCCAAACGAAAGTGGCGACGATTCAGCATTGCTTTTAAGGAATTAAAAGGGAATTAGTAGCATTTCCTTCAGCTGCCAACATCCTTAGTATCAAGTTATTCTAACCATTCTTAGCTAGTATTGGATTGCGTACGTGCCTTTGATTAGATTTTGGCAAAGTAGCTAATCGGCCCATTTTCAGATCTATTCTTAATCTTAATCTTAATCTTCTTAATCTAGATTACATTCTTCATCCCGACCCTTTTTAAGTAGCCAATCAGCCCAAAAACTGAATCTCATATAATTTCATTCCGGTGGCTTCTAAACGCTTAGTACAAGTAACCGCTCAATCGCATTGACATATAAATCGTTTATTTAGTCAAAAATAACTAATTTTACATAGAAATTCACATACATACATTCACATTTAATATAAAAAATACATGAGTATATATTCAAAATACATTTAAAATGACAAAACAAAGTCAATTTTACAAAACATAACACAAAAAAACATCAACTAGTCATCACTCAGTTTTCTCTTAAATATATTATGCTTGTAGATCATTTAATATCTTCAGGCAAATTATTAAAAGCCTGTACACTTAAAAAAAACTGAATTTTGTGTAAATTTTTTCGTGGCCCTGTGAACTCTAAAATTTTGCTTATTCCTAGAATTGTGTTCATGAACATCCTGGTTATAACTTAAAATATTTTTTAAATATACTGGGGAGATTCCTAATTTATCTCTCAATTTATCTTAAATATAAATAGCACGGAATAAAAGAGTAAATATATTTCAACAGGCAACCACTGAAGCACATTTAACATGGAGTTGATTGGTTCCAATCCCGAATAGTTCATTATCATCCTCATACCTCCATTATGCAACCTTTGCAATCGCTGCAACTCATTTTGGTTGAGCAAATACAAAACAGTCGCACAATAATTAAAATAAGGTCAGTTCCATCAGCTTTGCTTGTCTGTTAAGCTAATAGTGCCCTGTTAACGTACCTACTACAGCTTTGACAGTTCTCCTGTCTTTTCTTATTATGTCTGCCGTAAAAGTTGGCAAATGACCTCTAATGAACTGTTTCGCTTGTCTATATATAGATTTTCTGCCACCCACTTCCTTGTGGTCATATTTATTGTCGATTTTGCGACGCAGCAGAAGGGTTCCGGTCCAATGAATGTCATTGATAAGCCTTGTCTGGCCGTTTCATCCGCCAATTTGTTACCCTCATGACCCTCGTGTCCTGTAATGGTCTCCAAGTGCGTTTAAGGTACCTATGCATACTGGCTTAGAATTGACCTCCATGGAACGAAGTGCCTTCAGTGGATCTTGGCTATCGATGAAGATGGCAACCGAACGGAATGTCCTTTTTTGTTTAATTTTTTCAACGCAATGGTGAATCGCTCTCACTTCTGCTTGGAAAGTTGTGACGTCCTTAGATAGGCTTATTGGAATTGCTATTCTCTTTTTTAGTCCTGCATTCCGTAGACCAGATTGCCTCAGTATTCCTTACCTGGTATAGTTTATTTAGAACCTACTATTAAAGCTATATCTCGTGATCGTTGCGTCAATGGGTTGCCCCATTAAGACATCCGCTTTTAGCTCCTCGATAAGCTTTCGATAGTCAGCACCGTGCATTTTGTTTGTGTGTTGTTGAATTTGCAGTAGTCTGTGAGTTACAGACTTGTATAAGAATGTGTAATAGAGGCAGATTCAGCAATACTTCCATCGCACTTGTGGGAGTGGTTTTTATAGCTCCCATAATACACAGGAAAGCAAGCCTTTATGTGCTACTCAATATCCTTACAGCTTGCCCTTGCAGTATCTTCGTGTACCACACCATTTATCCATAGGCTATCATTGGTGCTACAACCCTTGTGTATAGCTACTGGGTGGTTTTTGGGGAAAACCCCAGTTTTTTTCCACATATTCTTCTACATCTGCTGAGGGCAATGGTACCTTTTTGCGTGGTCTTTTGAAGGTGGGTGTTCCATGAAAGGCTTTGATTAAAATGCGTACGTGCTTTGAACGTAGGTACCAGTAGGTATATTAAAAAGTCACGGTACCAGGGTCATAAGAACAACGAAAAGGTGGATGAAAAAGAGCGACATGGCTACAAGAAAGTACAAGGAACGGAATTATGTAGAATGTTGTGAAATCTTACTAGGACAGAGACAGACGGAACAGTTTATTAGAGGACATTCGTCAAAATTTAAAGCAGAAATAATAAGCTGAGGTGAAAAAACGGTCAAATCCTTAACCCTTTAATGCATCAATTTTTTTAAGTGAAAAATTATGAAAGAGGATGCCATTGGGTTAAAATAATATATATTCGATATTAGAACGGTATTTTGAAAATGAGAAATTTCTAAATGAAAGAAAATAACATACGCCTGTAGGCGGACCTGTGCATTTACACCATGAATTAATTCATGTAAAAAAGATGTTAGCCTTAAGGCGGAGCTGTGCATTAGAGGGTTAAAAGGCTAACAGCAGTATAAGCTTAATAGACACGCAACGCTAATGAGGTTGACAAACAGATTATGTCACCTGAATAAGAAAGCTGAAGAGCTGATCCAATGCCAGTGCGAATGCCTGAGGAATGTGCGGAGGAGGAGGAAGGTTATGTCTCGAGGTGCACTGGTTACATATAAATTGATTCAGTGGACCACAATGGATCTAGTAATAGAAAAAAAATAGATCTGAAAAGTTCGCTACGGAACAGGCAAATTAGTCACCTCAACAAATCTAATCTAATCCTACCAGATAATTCTAATGGTGTGATCTATTTGATTTTTCTTACTTCTTCCAATATTATATTGTTGGTTTACCCAAAATGAATGTTACCACCCATGATCTGCTATATGGTATTCTTGCTATTCTTTCTTAGTTTATTAAGTTTTCAGGCATACTGAAGAACTATCCGACTCCTATATTTTTTATCAATATTGAACTTTGGGTATAGTTTTCTATCGTGAATTTTGACTTGAAAGATACTCGTGGTATATCACAAGACTTTTAGTATTCTGTTTACAGTCCATGCTATCCGACATTTATTATTCATCACTCTGTTGGTGATATTGATGCCTGATTTTACCAACAATTTCCGAAAGTTAGGTATTTAGGTTCCACCACGTGTTGAGAAATACCTACTGGTTGGTGAAATCACAAATAAGATAGGTGGAGATCAATGACAAAAGCCCATTTGTCTTTAAATATAGAACATTCTTGTTTGTTTTTTTATTACTACACCTACCCAAAAAGGAAACTTATTTCCATTACCGAAACCACCATCCGCTATCAAACAAATCTTATATTCCCCTTGTGATGTGTGGTGCTGTGAAAGTAAATACAAGCAAGTTTTTCCATTTTATTATAACAATTATTACTTTGGAAGATTTATATCAACTCATAGATACGTGGATAGAATTCTCGAGGATTCCGAGCCGCACGTGTCAGTGATTTAGCCAGCTTGTTAAGCTGATTAATATGCATGAGCTGTTTGGATATCCTCTTTATTGGTTGGGATAAGGATTAATTGTTATCGTTACATAGAGGGAATGTATTCCAAAATTGGAACAGATTGAAGTCGGCGATCTAAATGGAATAACATTATCGAACTGTTGATATTACTGGACGATTTCGATTGAATATATGATTTTACAGACAAATCAGTACAGAATTATGGAGGGTGATTCATTAAGGGTGGCGAACGTCAGTATCTCGGAAGCCTTGCGCCCTATATTATTGCTGTTTTGTCAGAATATTCCCTAATTAAGGTTTCTTGAAAATATCAATTTGAGAGACAACTGCTTATGCTGCAAATGTTGTGAAAAGTATTTTCATGTTTTTGTCTCGCCTATCCTGAAGTGGCGGAGAAAGGGTTTCTCAATTGACCTTAGGATAACTTCCTTATCCCTGAACCGATATTTTCACAAATCCATGCATGGACCCAATTCTTGAAAACCGAAGAGTAGAACAACCGAGAGTAAGGAGGCGTGGTTCTATCGGGAATGGATAACCCAAGCTTCTACTGAGTAAATTTGATAGTTTTATGAAATTATTTGACATTGTGGACCATTAACCTTACTTGTTTCACTATTTGATCTTCAATTTATATAATTCAATGGAATAATAATGAATAACAATATTCGAAGATTTTTGTAGTGAGAATAAATGATGAAAAATGTTGGATAATTGGTATATTATGGCATGATTGTTATTATCATTTCAACACTAGTTATTATTTTTGAAAATATAAGAATATTATTAGTGATTAAAAAGTGCAAATTAAAAACTTATGAAAATTCACATGACAGATGACATGACTCTATCAAGAAATTCGGTATTATGATTGATCAACAAATGTGGCATGTCTGTGGCATTGTTCCTGCTTCATGATCCCTCCTTTATTTCTAGAATACGTAATTATGATGTTGAGAGAACAGCAGTAGAGTACAATGAAGGGATGATCCCTGGGGAACGTACTATTCTATTAGAAGATCCCAGAGTGATAAGACATAACTTATTTTCAAATAGATGAAATGGGTCAGGTTAGGCTCTCAGTAGCATCTCGTGTGCTTTGAATACCTGTGTGTTTGTGGAACTAGTCTAAAAGTACCTGGGCAGGTATCAGGTAACTAAAAATAAGAGTTACGTCACTTAAATTTGTATGTCTTATTTTTATATATGTTTTGTAAAATAATATTCTAGAGTAGTATCATGAGTGTCAGACACTTCCCATGGACCAAAACTTCTGTAAGACGTATTAAAGCTCCGCAAAAATGAATAAACTTTATTTATTTACACATGTCTGACTTTATTCTACAAAACATATAAAAAAATCAGACATACAAATTTAAGTTGAATAACTCTTCCAGTTACCTTTTCACAAAAGAAACTCGGGGTTCCAGCAACATTCCAACATGTGTCTCAATTTAGCCACCTTGGGTTTTAACGCATATGGCATAGAATAAGCTTTCTTAAAAACGGGTACAACCTTGTCTTTGATGCAAAACTTAACATCGAAATTTTTTAATAGGACTACACACATTAAGATCAATTACGCTTTTATATTTACTTTGTAAATATAAATTTACTTTGTAAATATAAAAACGTGATTGATCTTAATGTGTGTAGTCCTATTAAAAAAAAATGGGATTTTGAAATGAATTACATTTTATTCGAGTTTTCAGACATATCATATTATACATAAATTTTGAAGAGTTGAGACAATTTTATTATATATCTCATGCAATTACTTTTGGTTACGGTCATTTTATATACATACATTTTTACTTTCCACCCACAAAACAAATTCAACGAAATTTCCCAAGTAATATAGCATTAAATATAAACTAAAATAAAACTTCTAATTCAATCTTTTCGTTGGCTATTCATTACCAAAACTCCTTGTGAATTACAATTCAAGTTTATTGATTTCTGCTCAAAACAAGACAATGTGTAGATTGTGCTATACATTTTGTATGATTCATCGTGAATACATCTCACGAAGTAAGATTTGAAAAACGCAATTTCATTTGAATCTCTAATTAATGTTGTGTACCTATATGTTTTTATCATCGTCAGAAAGAAAGTGAAGTCTCACATACCCTCTAATGAGCCAACAACCTTATGTCGTAAATATTCCTGAAATTTGGTAACGTTAATATCTTGCTGTGACCCTTGCCCTTGAACACAGACAACCCGTCAAGAAGTTGCGAGGGAAAATAATTTTGATTTAAGCACATAAAATAAAAATGATTCGATCCTAAAACTTACAATATAGTGATGGAATTCCATAAATCTAATAAAAAGGCCATGTACCAATAAACGTTTAACAAAAGGGTCTTGTTTAATGTGATTTTTTACGCTTTGCTTCACTTTTCATAGCCTATCTATAAAGGTTTTGTTTCTAACTCATCAACCGGCAGTACTCCCCAGTGACACTAACCCCACTCTCAGCCTATCCAAGTTTTCTGTAATTGGATAGGAAGAAATAAATTTTGGATAGGAAGAAATAAATTTCAATGATCTCATAATTGATACGCCACTGCTCTATTGAGATATACATGCACGTTATACTTGTACTTTGGAGTGAAATCCCGAGGCTAAAAGTGATATAAGATTGTTGTTGCAAATAGAAGTACATCTGAGAGATGAAAAAGTTGGCTTGATAAAGTGCAGAGCTTCTTGGTGGGATATGAGATGAAGAATCGCAGCCTTGATACATGAAACGTGTGTGAACTATGAATGTATAACTTTATTAAGGCCTTTCTGCTGCTTTATGTAAATATGGACAAATTCGAATTGAAATTCATCAAGATATATGGATTAATGTTTCCTCGACAAAATCATGAGCAGCAAATTCAAGTTCCTCGTGTAGACCTAGCAATAGAGTATCAAAATAGTGAATTTTTGACAAAAATCCTAGTATAAAATGGACTGCCATCTAGTGAAATATATTACGTAGTATGAACCTGATATATTTGAAATGTTATTCACGATATTTTTATGAACATTCAGACGAAAAAAATGTCATTTTTCTAGTTTTTGTTAATAACACGAGTAGGTAATCGTAATGGTGTCAAAAGATGAATTGTAGATAATAAAAATAAAAATCCAACGCTTTTTTTTTCAGCGAAGTGATTAGATAATTAGGACCAAAGAAAATTCGGAAATTCGGTTTTCAAGTTATATCGTTGAAACTTCGTGGAGAATAAGTCCTTTGTATGCTATGAAATCAAACAATTTTATTTTGTTAAATCTACATTGTATTTAAACATAAAGTGACGCGTTTCGCTAACACAGTAGCTTTTTCAAACAAATGATTTGTTTGATTCGTTTGAAAAAGCTACTGTGTTAGCGAAACGCGTCACTTTATGTTTAAATAAATGTAGATTTAACAAAATAAAATTGTTTGATTTCATAACTTACTATGGATCTACATCAAGTGAAAGCCTCATCTATTCAATCCTTTGTATGCATTTTATGTTGGCAGAGAGCAGGTACCGTGGTACAATTACTTTTGTTGCCATTGCAATTAATGCAATCTAGATGGCCCGATTTTGGATTCCATAACCGTTCAAATTCAAAATCGGACTAGGTATCTATAATTGCAATGGCAACAAAAGTCATTGTTTTACGGTACATGCTCTCTGCCCACATAAAGTGCATACAAGGGACTTATTGTCTACGAAGTTTCAACGCTATAACTTGAAAAGCGAAGAAACTATGAATTTAAAAAAAAATACGAATTTTTAATAATTTTCTCTCCACTTTTAGTCTTTATATTGGTCTTTCTACAACACTTTCCACCACCATATGTAGTGGTGTGAGGTTGACATTCACTCACATGGCTGCCGTTGGTCATGTTCTCATAGCTCCTGTAATGCCTATACAGGATAGTCTTTGAATTTTGGAGAGGTTTTCTCCCGTCGTCAATGCTGGATGTTCAAAGAGAAGAGAAAGGGACAATGAATGATTATTCACAATCCCACCAGCGTTATAAGAAATGGGTTGATTATTAGATGCATTATCAAAAGAGAGTAGAGCCTGTTGGATTGGAGCATCAAAACGTGAAGATTTAGTAATTTTTTGAAGAGCACCAGTATATGTTCCAAGCATTTTATTACAGTACTAGGTGAGCATTACAATTGTGATTATTAAAACCTCACCTTTCTGTGTAACAATTTAATCACCAAGAAAACCTGCTACATTATTGGGTAATACTGACTGGATTCCATTTGTGAATATGGGGTGCAAAAGTATAAACACCAAAAATCAGCAGGTCTGCTCACCACAAACACAAAATTTTGGAATAAAATGGACTTAAATGCACAAACTAATAGTTTTGTTTGCTCCCAGACAAGATGGTCGACATGTCAAAGTCATGAGACCTTAAATTGTCTATAAGGATGCTTAATACAACTCGCTAATTTGGGAACAAACGACAAAAAGCGCTCACTGTTAATACTTGCTTTGGAATCATATACACCTCAATGTTTACGAGTCAAGAATATCAAAATGAAATATGCGAGACTCACGAAGTACGCATACGCATCAAAAATTCACTTGACGAGAATACGGTCCCCTTTTCTCTCAGCATAAGTCTGCTTTCTCTCTATAAAGTCTCCATGCTGTTACCTCTTACTAGTTTCGACTGCGACTGTGGGTGTACTTTTGGTTAAAATTTGAAAATACACAATTTACGAGATTGAACTTTCAATTGTTAGGATAAAAGAAATAGTTGCACGTCTTTAGAATCAACATTTGTATCCATTTTTGACAGATAGATTTGCTGACGCTTCATGCATATATGTTATCCGCTTTTATTATACGGCCTACGCGCGAAAATATAGCGTAGGTGTATGTGAGAATTCCCTTGGAATATTTTATGATGACACGTACTTTTTTTGATATTTCGAGTGTGATGGTCTTCAAGCACGAATGTGCGTCGAATGTGTTGTCGATACATATCTTTCAACTTTTTTTCATTATTTGATTCTCACATTTTATGGAATTAACAATAAAAAGGAAACTTAATGTCGATTAAAATTTGAAGAGCTATGCGTACGTTTAATGAATTTTAAAAAATTCTAGTATGTTGAAGATCTCGACCTACTGACGAGATGCTAAAATACACTCGCGGTTCCTTAAGCTGCGCATGTTCAAAATTTTTATTGAGAATGTTTTCATAAATGGAAAAGAAAAATAGCCTTCAACAAGGGAAAAGATGAATGGAATGGTTATTTTTCCTTAATCTTCTTGTAAAAATTCTAATTAAACATTTTGAACATACGTGAACATGTGACCTACTGACCAAAAAGTCCCATATGCACAATGCGATCCTATGTCTGATACTCGTAATACAGTGGTGAGTATAAGGTAAATTTAATTTTTGGCGACTATGTCTTCCATGTAAAAAAAAATACTTATTTGGCTTTCGAACAAATAATACCAAATCAAGATATATATTTTACAAATCAAAGAAATGTATATTATATACAATTTAGTACCTAATCTTGTAGAAATACAAAGTCATATTTTTTTGTGTATGAGATAATTATAGGCATTAAGTGTTAGAACCATATACAGGGTGGGGCAATCTTCTGACATCGGAGGATTACATCGTTGTGGTGAGAGATAGAACTTTATAATTTTGTGTGAGCTAATACAGTTACTGAGGGCACATTTTCAAAATACTTTCGATTCTACAGGGTGTTCCAAAACCACGTAGCAGCACAAACTTACATTTTTTTAAATGGAACATACTATATTTTGTTCAAGAATCTAGAAGATCTCACCGAGAGCTTTACAAAAATATAGCACTCTAATATATTATAAGGGTGTTTTACAAAGATATGGCCAATTATTAGCAAAAAAGACCTCCTCTTTAACACTCTGCAAAACAGTAAATTAAAATCAATCAACAGTTTTTTGTATTCAAATGTCATACACACATCATTGGCTGTATTCAGTATTAATTACTTTTTTTATCTGTGGCTTCTTTAATACAGGGTGAAACAAAACGCAAATCAAGCAATATCTCAACATTTTTAAATGAATCACCCTATAAGTCTTTTTACAATTGTTAGTACAATCAATAAACTTTCAAACGATGTAGTACACTTAGGGCATGAGTTAATGGAAAATCGTAGATATTTATGATAATGGTCAAAAACAAGTATTTAACGTACACAAATTAAATGGTATTAAAATTTTACATGCAATATCTTGTGAATTTTAACATTTCTAAGGCATACATTTTAATCGTAATTTTGGATGCATCTACAATATCTAATTAATGAAATGAAATGTTTGCTAATATCGTAGGTACCTGGAATTACCAAAAATTCCATATTTATTCATGTTTCACTTTCAAGAATTATTGTTATTATAGGCTTGTTTGAGAATGGGCGAAACATAATCAAGCCATATTTTTGATTATATCAAGTGGGATACTATCAAAATAGTATCTACTAATAAATGTCAAAGAAATATTGCTGTATTCTTCGTTTGTGTTTAGGAAGTTTAGGACGTGGTGGACCAATTTCGTGGCAACCTCGATCTCCAGATCTCACACCGATGGATTTATTTTTATGGGGATACATCAAGCAACTTGTGTATCAAACGGAACCACTACCAAAGAAGACGTGATAGAAAGGATTCGTAACGTATTTTCCACAATAACTCTAGATATGTTGGAAAGAGTAAGATCCTCGTTTTTGAAAAGAATTGTTCTTATAATGTTGGTTTTCATAATTGTTAGTTTTTCAAAAATAGAAAAAGTTGGAAAATAAAATACAAGCTTCCATTTTACAGAACTAAGATATACTGTTTGTGATGACTTAAGTAATTATTTCGTAAAGACTACAAACTGCTTTTATATTCATTAGTAGGTAGGTACTATAATGACATTAGCCTACTTACAGTAAACAAAAATATTCCTTCCAACATAATTCCTTCTTTGCTTCCTCTAATGGTAAGAGTAGAAGTCAAAGGTATTTTAGATGCATCCAAAATTACGATTAGAATTTATGCCTTAGAAATGTTAAAATTCACAAGATGTTGCAAGTAAAAATTTAATACCATTTAATTTGTGAACGTAAAATACTTGTTTTTGACCATTATCATGAAATATCTACGATTTTCCATTAACTCATGCCCTAAGTGTACGACATCGTTTGAAAGTTTATTGATTGTACTAACAAATTGTAAAAAGACTTATAGGGTGATTCATTTAAAAATGTTGAGATATTGCTTGATTTGCGTTTTGTTTCACCCTGTATTAAAGAAGCCACAGATAAAAAAAGTAATTAATACTGAGTACAAAAAACCACGAAATCCACAAAAATTTGAATGAATCGACTTATTTAGGTCGCAATATGAAAAATGGCTTTGTCTCTGCTGCAGACTTTCGGTACTAAAAGTCGAACAGTCTTTATATAACCATCAATTTCGTGAAATGTGCTCTGTATTTTGCCACAGTTTTTTGATATATTTTTCTCAATTTATTTTTTCTTCCCATTGGTTGGTATAAAAACGTTCACCTACTTTGATGATTGTTGTCACTGAAAGTAAAACTAATTGATAAAGTTCCAAGGTTAACATCAGTTTTGTTAACTTCGTTGGTGGAAAATTGAAGGAAAGCAGATAGTTTGATTTTGAAGTGAAGACATCTTCAATATAACTATCTAACTCTGGGAACGTTTACTATGATACCAAAAATATTAAAGTGCTGCTATGGAGACGTGCACATATTTCTTCCAAAACATCCTAAGAGATACGAGTACCTATTCAAAGAATGTGTTTCTCATTGAATCGAATGCATTGACTTAAAGGTACAAATATGAAGTTTTGGTTATACAGAGTTGCTGAGAAGTCTCGCACCAAGGGATTATCTTTGAAACAGATAAAGGGAAAGTTATGAAATTCTAGGACAATGAATGAGACTTTATTCTGCATATTTTAGAGCAAATGTCAAATGTTTTTGACGTCAGCGCTCAGCGTACGTCCGCCATCTTCAATTTTTTAAAATGACAACCTAGGTCGTGTGACCCATCACAAAAAAACTTATTTTTTTCTCTTTCCAAAATTAATCCCAACGTATCACTTTACCACAAAATGTCCTATAAAATATCATTTTCATTTTTCTAAATTAAAGTGTACCTACCGTACCTACTAATTATTTGGACTTTTAGGTTTTTAAAATAAAACAAAAAACATAATAGGCATTAAAAACGTCAACCACATCATTAGTTCATTAATCATGTACAAATTCCAAAACTGATACTAATTTCAAATTAGCACGAAATTTAAAAGTAAATTAAGAATAATGGCACATTTATCAGAAAAACAACGCATCCAAATCTTAATGTTAGTTGGATATGGCGATCGCAAACGAACCCATGATGAAGTAACTCATTTTTTTAAAGATTTAAATCCTGAATGTCCTCCTATAAGTAGATCTATAGTGACGAGATTAGTAAATGAATTTAATGAAACTGGTAGTGTGAAAGATATTCCTGGGTGTGGTAGACCGAGAAGTGCAACTAATGAAGGTAAAACTTCAGATGTTCTATTAGATGTTCAAGAAAACCCTAAGACATCTACAAGTATATTGGCAAGAAATCACGGTATTTCTGGACAGTCTATACAAACTATTCTGCATAAAAACAACTTTCATCCTTATAAATTTCAAAATCTTCAACAATTGGGCGAGGATGATTTTGATAGGCGATTACAAATTTGTGAAATAGCTACAGAGAAAATAAGGATGCAAAACAATTTCTTAGATTTTTTGGTATTCTTTGATGAAGTCACATTTTGCTTGAACGGTTCTGTTAACAGACATAATTGTCGGTACTGGTCAGATTATATTCCGCACTGGATGGAGGAGGTTCATACACAGCGTCCACAAAAAGTAAATGTGTGGGCGGGTTTGGTGAAAAACCATTTGATCGGTCCTTTTTTTATTGAAGGTAGGCTGACCGGTACTAAATATCTTGACTTACTTTTTGTTAAATTTCTATCATAATATCCGAGTCAAGTTATACATTGGGATTATTTTTGGTAAGTGAAAAACATAAGCTATTTTGTGATGGGTCACACGACCTAGGTTGCCATTTAAAAAAATTCGAGTTATCCCCGTACCTTCGAGTAGACGATATAGGTCCATTGGATGTGTGCCATATACTTCGGGTGGCACATTGGCTTCTCCGAAGATTGTTTGTATCCTTGAGTCCAGTGCCTCACAGTCAGATAAGATATGGGTTACGGTCTCGGTCTCCATTTTACACATGTGTCACCTATGAAGGTTTTACTGTGTACCTGCTTTGGAGTGTTCCTCCACTGAAGTTTATGTTGGCTTTGTATCCATTTTTGTATTTGCCCTCGGACTACCTTCTTTGCGGTCCCAAGAGCTGGTTCTGGTCCAACATATGCTGTTGCTGAACCTCTTCTTGCGAGTTCATCAGCTTGTTCATTTCCAGAAATACCGTTATGTCCCGGCACCCACACTAATCTTACTTTAATGTCGTCTGCTAGTTCAGTTCTTTCTGGCATTCTTCTACCAGTCTGGATGTTACCTTGCGGCTGTTCAAAGCTGCAAGGGCTGCCTGGCTGTCAGTTAGCATGTTTATCCTATGAGTGTCAGTCCTATATTTGTTAATTCTGACACATTCTAGGATAGCATAAATCTCTGCCTGAAATACAGAGGTATGTTCTCCTAGTGGAAAGGAGCAACTTGTGTTTCTCATTTCACTATACACACCTGCTCCTGTCCCTTCCCCAGTCTGTGACTCGTCTGTGTACCAGGTTTCTCCTCAGGGAGGCTTCAGTCTGCTTGGGTCTTGCCACTCCGTTCTGTGAGGTATTTCTACCCCATATTTGGGACAGGGGAGAAGTTTAGTGGCCATATAGTCTGTTTTCATATATAAAATGGCTCCACTTATGATGATCTTAATGGATATGTGTCCTATTTTGTTGCTCAGGTTTTTTTGTGTGCCTAAATAGCCCCATCCTTGCTTCCCCCATTATCACGAGGTCTAATGGAGGAAGGGACATCCGATTATTACATCGTTGTGGTGAGAGATACAACTTCAAAGTTTTGTGTGAGCTAATACAGTTACTGATGGCAAATTTTGAAAATACTTTCGATTCTACAGGGTGTTCCAAAAGCACGTAGCAGCACAAACTCACATTTTTCCAATGGAACTTACTATATTTTGTTCAAGAATCGAAAAGATCTCACCAAGAGCGTTACAAAAATATAGCATTCTAATATATTATAAGGGTGTTTTTCAAAGTTACGGCCAATTATAAGACTATCCTTGTGGGCATGTTGCAGGACCTGCGGAAAATCTATTGGATATATTATGTGATGATTGTTAGATCATACGGAGCTATTGCGTGGTGGTCAAAAGCTTTAAGGGGCCCACTCACCAGGAAAGAAGCGAGTGGTACGGGGTACAGTGAAAATGGTGTGTGTATTTCGTTCCGCCGTTCGAAATTTATCCGCTTGGTCGGAATCACGATAGTTTTGATTTTCAGCGTGTGCAGTGCTAAACGCACGGGGAAGAACGACAAAGAACGACAGTGTATGTGCAACAAGTCTGTGCACGTTTCATATTTTTACCAGTACTGAGTCGGGTTCAGTATTTTTATATTGGACACTTTTTTCAAAAAATGAGTGATCTAATATCAACATCGAGAGATTTAATAGCTGAATTTCTAGAACTTCACAAAAGTTATCCCTGTTTATGGCAAATGAGAAATGAAGAATACAGTGATCGCAAAAAAACTGCAACATATGTGAAAAAATGAGAAAAGTCGACCTCTATGCGACCAAGGAAATTGTGGTAAGAATATGCTTGCATGCTACTGCTCCTAGGCAGTTCGGAAAATTTCATTTTTTACCAAAGTCAGCTGATATCGATTTCCATTCCTCAATATCAGCCGGAAACTAGAACTGAATTTGATATTCTAATATGTCCATGAAATAAAACCCATAATTTATGATTTGAATTGAATATTTGCGTTTCCAGGCACATTCAGATGAAGATGAAAACAACACACTCTGGACTGATAATGAAATAGACGTTTATGAAGATATACAGTCCACAAGGAGTGGAAATAATACTCAAGATTGACCTGGTACATCACGATCATCATTATCTAACAATACGCAAGTTCGACCTGGTACTCCACAATCCTCATACTCTTCTCGTGTAGAAACACCTTGCAAAACGTATTCTTTGTATATACGAAACAAACGATCAAGATCAGCAACTGTAGCCAAATCAGATCGGTTGCTCGATATTATTTCTAACAAATTACAGAAGGATCTCATTCTACGACGAATTTGATATCATTGGAAATAATGTAGCCTGCAAATTTCGAAGATTTTCTGAGAACACCAGGATTGTTGCAGAAAAATTAATAAACGATCTCCTTCACAATGCACAGGAGGGGAGACTATTACTATTACTATTACCTATTACTTGAGGTGAAATTATTGTTGAAAATTTCAGATCTTCCTATCTCCTTCCAGTTGCCAAAAATCGCAATATAGCAGCAGTGAGTCTTCCATGTGGCGTTATAGCTTGCAGCATACGAGTGTTTTTTTTTTGTATTAAAGGATCTACTAGAGATAGAGTTTGTTCAGCCATCCTTTGCCGTTACGTGATAATCTGTGACGTACTCTGCTGTTTTACGTATGTCTTATATTAGTTGAATGTTATTTTACGCTTAACCTCAAAATTATAATGAATGATATAATGTTAAGAATTGTTTTCAAAATATTATGACAACTGAACTGTCAGAAGTAGCAAATAAAATGTATGTCGACCTTGGATAAGAAATACGTTAATGACGTCATAATTCTGTCTCATTTATTTGATGAACGAGGAAGCAAGCTGGACAATGTATGACGTAACGGCAAAGGATGGTTAAACAAACTCTAACAATTTAAAATACGTGTTTTGATTCATTCTCAAGTAATTATGCCAATCTGAGGGATCCAGACGCAATTCCTCCAATAAATTAATATGAGAATACGTAGCCCGTTTTTGTAACCAAGTCTTTACCCATTTTGATTGAGGTTTTCGTTCAATGATATACTTTTGCTTAATAACTACACACGCCACTGCCATTAACATAAGATCTCTTTTCGACGTCATGTCACGCTTGTCACTCATCCTCACTCAAGCAAAAGTGTCTGTGTGTGGGAAATATGAAAGTACACGTTCACTTTACAGCGATCATGCAGATACTTAACTTTTTTCTTACATAACCTAACCTAATTTGAAATCTATGAGTAAATGATGTTCAATTTATATAAAAAAACAGAATAATATGAAAAATTTATGCGATAAAGTAGTTTAAATTTGATATCAAAAATTACAAATTGTTATAACAAATTGAAAAAATATGATTTTCTACGACCACTATCGAAAGTCGTCTTTTGTGCCTTGAAAAGCAACTGCAAAGGGTGAGTTCGGCAGGTAGCAATCTCTTAACTCCATGGGCTGGATTTACTCTTTTCAGTTCGAGCACAACATTTAGAGTGAAAAGATCCAAAAAGTGCACACTCTCAATGCTCCTAGATTATTTCTAGAGCAAATAGGTTATGTTTTCCTATTTATCTCAAGTTCAGTGGTTTTCAAATATAAATAGTGATAAAAATTGACCAAAAATAAGTTTCACTACTTGCAATCATTGAAGCCATTCGAGCATTAGGACCACCAAGTTTTCTAGGATAGTTTAGAAGACTGATTAAATTGTTTTGTTACTACATTTGTATTAAATCTTGTTGTGTTATTTTAGGTATACTATCCTTTATTTTTACATAGTTTATCAATGTTTGTCAAATCTATTTTTCACTATAAAAACCGTTATGCAGATGAAATGCGCAATGTGCATACTTATTTTAATTTTATCCCCAAATAGTCAGACAGTTGTAAATTGGTTTCTCCACGACTGAATAATAACGCACAAATTATTTTTATATATTTAGCTGCATAATGATATAAATTCTTCACACCAGTGAATAATAAAAAGAATTCACTCTCGTTAGCCAATCACATTCTATTATTATCAGAATTCACGCTTAATTGAATAAATCAAATCGTCTCTTTAAAACGTCAAATACCTAAGATCGCTTCTGACAGCGTCGTTTGATAATTTTACGTATTATAACAGAAAAAAATGGACAACAGTAGCGATAGTGAATATTATGTACACCTCCCGGAATTAATTTTATTCATAGATGTAATGGCTCCGATCAAAAATATGAGTTACGTATAGGTATATATTTACTCTTTACATTTTTATAAATATGCTCTATAGCCTAGTGGTGGTTGACTATGGCGCGGACGATCAAGGTTCGATCCTCATTGGAAGTTTTTTCTTTTTAGTCGTGGAGAAAGTATAGTCTCTTACTTGTATAGAATGGCTATTATTCACTTGGATGATTCCAAAACTCACTCGCTGCGCTCCCTCGGAAACTTCATACGCGTGAATAATAGCCATAATTCTGCACTAGTTGAAGAATATAGTATTATTTTATGCATTTACTAATGATTGTTAAAATTTAATGTAACTCAAAAAACAATAAAATCGTGGATGTCTTGAAACATTTGGTTACGTTTTTTATGTCTCCTGTAAAATTTAGTAAAACGCACCTATCGCATTTAGAAAGCGCAGCCTATATATTCATCCTCAGAATTGGAATCCATAATAGTGTTTCTAGATTGTTTAATAAAAACATGCATGCATGTTGTAATCTTCTCCATTATACACACCACTTCATTAATTTAAATATGAGTTTATTCATGAAATCCGTTCGCTTTTGAATATTTAGGTAAAGTAACACTCTATTCGCTCTTTGATCACGTGCCATATTCTCCAACTGTACTTTCTCTACTCTAGAGCTGACATGCCGAACTTACCCAAAGTTGATGTTTTCCGCGAGCTGTCATAATTTGACATCATTTTTACCAACTTTGAAATAGTTTGCAATGTGACAACGTTGTTCAACTTACAACTGCAATTTGAGGTAATGGGTCTTTGTTATGGTTAGATAGAGGAAAAGCTTAGTTGAGGCATTTCGTTTACAAATGATTGGAAGTGTGAACGAAAAATCTTGAAATGTTATTCTGTATCTTTTTCGTTGACCACTTTCTGATGTTAACAAAAGCTGGACGTTTTCAAATGGGTAGTAAAGCAAAATATCACAGCGTTGTCAGATTTTTAAATTACATCATAATTAAGTGATGAAGATCGTAGCTAATAGTCATTCTATGTAAATACATATCGGTTGATGTCTTCAAAATCTACACAAACAATCTGCACAAACCTATAAATGTGAATAATAAAGGACTGTGATAGTTTTTGTAACGTCTTTCATGTCAATATTTTTACCAACTTTGAAATAGTTTGCAGTGTGACAACGTTGTTCAAATTCCAACTGCAATTTGAGGTTATGTCATTTTGTTATGGTTAGATAAAGGAAAAGCTTAGCTGAGGCATTGACGTTTATATGTCAATGAGCTGAGGTTACGAATATCTTACTTCAAAATATTCCATCAATATGTGAGGAAAAATAAATATACCATCGATCAATTTCCTCTCCAACCATTTCCATAATTTTCACCGAAATAATTAATCTGATCACAAAAATAGACATACTTTTATACCCAAAATTCTGGCTGTCGTTCATGAACGGCATTTTCTAACGAAGAATTCATTAGCATTTTGGATACAGAATAACATTTTTCGTTCGTGAACGATATTTGTTCATCAACGGCATCATACATACTTACAGAATAGACCCCTTAACAAGTAGAAGTCAATACGAAATATACTTAGAGAAAACAAATATTCGTCAGACGAATCAATTTCCTCTTCAATAATTTCCATAATTTCCACCGAAATAATTAATCTTATCTCAAAAAAGACACATTTTTATACCCAAAAGTGACGTTTCTGGCGGTCGTTCATGAACGGCGATTTCTAACAAGGAATTCGTTAGCATTTTGGATACAGAATAACATTTTTCGTTCGTGAACAATATTCGTTCATCAACGGCATCGTACATAGTTACATAATAGACCCCTTAAGCAGAAAGTAACTTTGGTGCACGCCTAATTTTATTTATAGATGAAAGAGAGCTAGTAGTTATTTTAATATAAACTGTAGAATAAAATATTTTTTCTGCTCCTATACTTTAAGTTGTTAATTAAAAGCCAATTTTCAGTTTCATAATGATACTCAGTATAACACTGGTTTTCATTATAGAAACTGAAAAGTTGACTAATAGAAATATAGATTTTCAAATACCCAAGTAGGCAGACCCAATATTTGCTGTAAAATGTTTGACAGTTTGAAAGTGTCTTATGACAGTTTAAATCTTTTGCGTTAGTTATTAGAAGAAATGTCGAGCACCAGACCAAAAATACTTAATGACCGAGGCAAATACATATTTAAACTTATTATTTCTATTATTACCAATATTGTATAACAGAAACATACTCATACGCTTTATGCTAGCACTTCAACCATGTGGTCCCGTGGCGCAGTGGGTAAACGCGCTGCATGAGGTTTTTTTCGATCTGTACATTCCGGGCTCGAGTGCCGGGCAGTACATTTTCTTTACATATTTTTTTTAAATCAAATTTCTCCGTAGGAAAAATAGTGTATGCAACTCTCATGCAATGGTTATCAATACACTCACATTAACCATACGAAACTCGCCTTTGGCTAGTTTCGTATCCCGGTTAATGCTTGTGTATTAATAACATCATTACATGATCGTTGCATAATATACTATTAGATGATTTTCTAATATGTTAAAGTATCCAACAGTATTTTCCGTAATAACTCAGTGAGAAATGGGGAAATCTGAAAAATACCTGACAATAATGTGATAAGTGTTGCCTACGTACATACGTACACGAAACTGCAATCTGGAAACTGCTTACTGCAAACAATGGCAATCAATTTTATTTTGGAGTGATCGTAGAAAAAATCTCATGTGTATTTCGAGCAGAAAGTCCTTTGGTAGTCTCGACTGCCAAAGTACTACTTTCTGCTCTAGATACAAGTTACATTTCAATAAGACAATGGTACTATTCATTCACAGCGGTCGAACTAGAACACGGATAGTGCAGATTCAGCAAGTCTCGAGGATAATCAAAGTTTATAAATAAGATGGGAGAACAATTAATATTCATTCTGGCATATATCATAGTATAAAAGTAACATATATCTTTTCTTTTTACTCTTATAATATTAGATTTATTGTACAAAATATAATCAATGCAATTTGTTTTAAAAAAAGCAAATTTCAAATATTAAAATATAATTTACACAAATAGCTTTTTACTGAAATGAAAGTACACGCAATGGTGTTTTTCATAATTTCAAAAAAAACATCTTTTTTTTTCAACCCCTCTCCGGGGGGTTGGAACATAGTCACACATATTCGTTTGTAGACACTTCAAGGTAAATTATATAAAAAATTTGAAACCTCCATTCGAAATTATGGATTAATAAACTTTTTTCTTGGTTCATTAATTAATTGATCAAATTTATCTTCTTTCCGCAAGTCTACGTTTTATAAACTCGCTTTTAAACGCAAACATGCACGTAGCTGTGCAAAACTAAAAATTGAAATACTCCATACATCTGACAATTGTCAACGCGGGATGATATAGGAATATTATGACCCTTTTTCCACTTTGAAATTGTATATTGTAGGATAATCAAAACTTTTGGATACTTGTTTATTTGGCATCTATCATTGGCATAATGTGTTTGATTTCGTAGTGGCCCCTAAGCCATTTTTTATAGACAAATCGCTTCTAAGGAAATTCAAGTAAGAATTCCTACGAATGGGTGATAAAATTAGTTTGCGCACTCTTTTGGTAGGTTCATTGTTCGGAGATTGAAATTTTAAGAATGTAGAACACGAAACTGACTTCAAACAGTATATGGGTATTTTCCACCCATATATTTCCAAATTTAAGAGAAACCATAAATTACGAAAAAAAATCTAAGATCACAACGACTAGCAGGCGTTCAAACTTTCATGAAAATTACAAGAACAAAAAACATATCCACTTAAGAACGTCACAAACTATAAGAAATATGGCAGTTTCCTTTTCTTTTTGTTGTCGTTCTCTTCAACTTCGCGCTGGTCTTCTCGAATGGAAATTATTCCAGAAAACTTTTACTTTTAGATTCTAAGATATAAACTTTCACTTGACGTCGATGCGATGTAAATTCTTAACCACTCAACAACCACATAATGACTTATAATTTTATTTCTTCAGTTTCAATGTGTCTTTCATATTAAAGAAAGTGCGAGGGTCGTGATGAAAAACAGATTGCTGAGAGTTTTGAGTTCATCCAACCAGTGTTGGCTTTATCTGATATTTTATATTTTAGTGTGCGTAATCTTCCCACCAACCAATGAACCTTTGAAAATATTAACATTTTCCAGCATATATGAAAGTAGAAAATCTAGGTGCGCTACCAACTTATTATCAAAAACTTTAACCGGATCACCAAGTAGAATTTCCCAAATGCAGTCTCCCATACAGGGCGTTGCATCAGACAGGGATATGTATGTATGTTTGTATGAATTTAGGGGTGACATTCACTGAGACCTGAAAGATCTATTGTGCCCCCTCACTTCTACTCAGTTTCTGGGGAGAATTTCAGAAACTAGTAGTTCCTTTAGTCCTATTTCCTGGAGGAATTTTAGGATGTCTGCAGGCTTCAACTTAGGTAAATGTTCCTCTTCTATCCAGTAATCTCCCAGGTGCTGTGCTCTAGGATTTTGAAGTGCTGTGCAGTTGGAAAGTATGTGGATGGAGGTTTCTTCTTCCATGCCACAAAATCTGCATTCATCTCCTTTCCACTATTTTGAGCTTTTTCAGGTGCCCATTCAAGTGACAATGTCCCGTGAGGATCCCTTTTATTTTGACTTATGCATTCATTTGATATCAACAGGCTGTAGTCACCCAGAAGAGTCTTTGATTGTATAAGCCCTACTAGATCTTTCCAACGGTCAGATCTTCTCTTTTTATCGGTTTTACCTATTTCTTCCAATATTACCTTGGAGCTGATTCCGCGAAAGGGTTCAGGCCCCGGAAAGGTATTTCAGTCCCTCTCTTTGCTAGTTCATCTGCTATTTCATTTCCTTATATTCCATATATTGTTCTCGCCTAGTTCATTAAGTTTGTCTAGGCATTCCCAGACCATTTTGGAACTGATTACACAAGAGCTGAGTGCTTTAATGGCTACTTGACTATCCAACATTATAATAATCCTTTGTCTTCTGTATCCTTTATCAATATTGAACTGGGCGCACTTTCTTATGGAGTGGATTTCCGCTTGAAAGATACTTGGGGTTTTCCCAAGCTTTTAGAGTATTTGGTTCCTGGCCTGAACACTCCTTCTATTGCTTTCGAACCGTCTGTGTACTATTGAATGGCATTCCTACCAAGTCTGGTAATGGTATTTGGATCCCATTCCTTCTTGTTGCTCAATTCCGTTATAACGAATTTCTTTGAAAAGTTATACTTATACATCATACCGTCTTGTGGCATGTCTCAGGTTGTCTGATTTCCAAGAAGTGAGGAGGTAGTTTTTTTAATGATTGCCTCTCTACTTAGTCTGTATCTTGTTCTTTCTGCAACGCTTTCCACCACTATAATATGTAGAGGGTGAGGTTGAGAATCACTTCCATGGCTGCCGTTGGGCATGTTCTCATTGTTCTCATTGCATATACAGACTAGTCTTTGAACTTCGGAGATGTTTTCTCTCGTCGTTGATATTCTAGTTCTACTACTCCACGCAATGGCTCCATAAGTGATTATTTGTCTTACTATGGCAGTGTACATCCAGCTTAGGATTTCTGAATTACAGCCCCAGTTTCTTCCTGTCAGATCTCTGCACATCTTTAGAGCCATTTTTGCCTTGTATGTAATCTCCTTTTCGTGTTTGTTCCACAGGAGCTTACTGTCGAGTTAAGCCTAGATACTTGACTTCTTGTCTCCATATTCAATCTCGTTCCCATGAAGTTTTATGTTTGAGTTTTATTTTCTTAGTGAAGGCTATCAAGATGGGTTTAGTGGGGTTGATGCTAGGTCCCATTTGCCTACACCAGCTATTTGTATAGTTAAGACCCCTTTGTACAATATGACAAAGTGTTACCTATTATTTATTTAAAATAATAAGGCAAGATAAATTGCAACGGCGGCTCAATGTGGAGAGCACCTCAGGTGTGAATTCGGAGACCAAACTAATATCAATTCAGGGAGTAGTCTTACCGGTTCGCGGGTAATTCTACTTTATTTAAGTTATTGAAGTTATATTGAAGTTAATGAGATAATAAATGAAGTTAAGAAACGAAATGAATTTAATAAGTTAATAAATCAAGTTAAGAAATGTAATTAAAGTTAATCAAGAAAGGTAAGTGGGCGCCACCCTGAATAATATTAGTCGACTTGTTTTTCACCACTCTCTATCAACAAACCTGGAAATGTTGGAAGGGAAGGAATATGAACAACGTTGTTAAATTTACAAGTTGTATAATGGTTAAAAATATCACAGGAAAATATAAAAAAATGATGGTTTTGTGTGTTGAAGCACGTTGGTTTTAAATTAGTTCACTGGTTACTTTCCTTAATTTTCCACGTGTCTGATGGAAACTATTTCGTCCGGAATTGGCAGGTACAAAGTTCCAGACTGTTTTGTGGTCTCAGGTATGTCTCAGGTAACTCAGGTAACTTCAGGTACGAATTCTCAGGTACTCAGTAAGTGCTAAGAAAGATACATTGTATCAGCAATAGTTACTCTTTTTTTTATGTAAAATTCAGGATATCTGCAGTAATTCGTTTTTACAAGTGTTTAAGAAATTCAGAAATTCATTTAAGAACGTGGTTCATAAAAAAAATATATCCTGTATTTTACTATAAAAAAAAAACCAAAGAAGCAATGAAGAAATATGATATGGTATTATTAATTATTAAGGAAATCTTATTTATTTCCATTCATCAAAGGAAATCAAAGAAATCAAAAAAACAATATCTAAGTAACATAGAAACTAAATTTTATTTTACTACTTATTTCAACCACAGAAGGCGATAAAGAAAATGTAATGAAAAAATGTAATCCGGAAATATAATATTCTAAGTTGGTATTTAGATTGAATTAATTAGTTAACTAAATATACATATTTTAAAGACTTCAACTCTATACATGTGAACCTTTTATCACCTGTATAAGAAAAACTAGAAAAAGAAAAAGAACAAGATAAAAAAAATATCATTGTATGTGTGTATCTGGCGCTTATCACTAGAAGGGAAAACTATAAAAGCAAAAATTAAAAACGAAAAGCATATACGTAAATACAACTTACCATTCACGTTGAATGCACTTTAGGAAAGATAAATTTTTAAAGAAAAGATAAATTTTAAAAACTTTAACTGGACTGCTTCATGGTTCACAGGAGAAAGAAAGCTTATTCTCACTACTCGCTATTAAATTGTTGAACTATGCGATGAGCAATCGACATACGTTGTATATTCCTCTCCTGTTCACATGCTCCGCTTCGAGAAAGAATTTACATATTAGCAGTGTGTTCTTAATTTCTATCTCTCTATAAGAAAGAAGAATTGAAATATTTGACCAATATCAGTGTATACTGAACCTCACCAACGGAGATTATGCGTCGCACATTAAATGTAAAAATTTTGCCTTTCAGCGATGATCGGTGCTACAGGTTTTCGACGAGAATCACATGTTGATAAGGAAAAAGGACTGGCTACTCGCCGTCCGGTAGATATTTAAATATTCCAATGATAGTGGTCAAATATAACGTTACAAAAGGGTGTTTTAGAATTCCCCCTGGCTGTTATGACGATATCGTCGGCATATCCTTGGTCCGTCAAACCACACAGGAGTTCGTCAACCGTCAGACTCCACATCCCTGTGGGCATCCTCTGGTAGTGCAGATGGAGACAATGTCTTCGCTCGTCCTCGTCTCTGCTACTTTTGTGGTGAGCAGTTCCGACATCCATTTGGATGTTGTGCTGTCTACACTTCTTCTGTTTAGTGTCTTTTTGACAGCCTCATGTGGAGTATTGTCAAAAGCTCCTTCTATATCCAAAAATGCACATACTACAGATTCTTGGTTGTCTAGAGCACCTCGGATATCCTCCGTCAGTTGTACCAGTGCAATCTCCGTAGATCTGCCTGCCCGGTAAGCATACTGACATGGGTGGAGAGGTAGTCTCTCTAGGATTTTCGTTTTAATATGGTTGTCAATAGCTTCTTCCATCGTTTTGAGCACAAACGATGTTAGACTAATTGGTCTGAAGGATTTGGGGTTTGTTGTGTCCCATTTTTAGTTTTAGGAATGAAGGTTACTATTGCCCTTCTCCATGCTTCGGGTATATAACCCAGTTCGACTAATTCTAGCCAGATGCGGTAGAATTTCGTCTTGTCCTTGCAGGAGCAATGCTGGAGAAATTCCATCTGCTCCCGGTGCCTTGAAAGGTGAAAATGTGTTCATGACCCATTTCAACCTCTCGTTACTACAAATGTGTTTGGCCATTGTAATACTTTCTCTCGAAGGCCTATTGTTAACTTCGAGAGGATTATCTCCCTAATTTGGGGTACTCCGTGGAAAATGAGTTTCTAGTAAGAGTCGAACTCTTTCCTCTTCATTTTCGGTATATTCACCATCTGGTTTCCTCAAAGCAATATCTGTGTTGAACCTACTTTTCGCCATAACTTTGTGAAGTCTTGCCGCAGCAGGTGTTGTGTTTATATCTTCACAGAATTTTCTGAAGCTATTTCTCTTGGCTTTTCTAATTTCTTTGTAGTAGGTGTTTCTCACCTCGGTGTATCTCTGCCAGTCTTCGGTGAGTTTTGGTTTATTAAAAAGGTCCCGGGTTTGAGATCTTAGTTCTGACAGATGTTTGTTCCACCAGGGTGTATCTTTGTTGCTTCGTTGTTTTTGAAGGGGGCAGCTCGATTCAAACGCATCGATTATTGCCCTGTTCAGATCCTCAAGCTAATTTTCCAGATCGAGATGGTGCTTAGCCCTTTCCTCTGGATATGTGCTAGACTTTTCTCAGACATATGTTATAGTTGCTCCAATCTCTTTTTTTTGGTATTCTCCTTAGGCTGACCCCAGGTATGCCTAGTTCTAACTTGAATGTTATGATACTATAATCGGGGAGAGATGGTTCACCCGATACTCTCCAATCTTCTACTATATGTTTTAGATCCTGTGCTGCTAGTGTAACATCTAAAACTTCTTGCCTTATCCTTGTTACAAATATGGGGGTATTCCTTATATTGTGGATATTAAGGTTTTTATTTTATTTATTTTTATTTTATTCTAAAAGCTGCTCATCTCTTTGGTTGGTGTTGCTACTGCCCCAAACGGTGTTGTGTGCTTTGGCATCACATGCTAAAAGTAGAGGTAGACTCTTCCCTTCACAGTACTTCACCAGCCTTTGTACCTCTGGGGGTGGTGCAGGCCCATCTCCCTCAAAGTACCATGATGCTTTGCCGTCCTTCTTGTATTCGACCCCCATTGGTCGAACACGTGGACACATGATGGGCATTAATTTGAGCTAAGTTAATTCCCGCCATCCTGTTGGTTGCCTTCTTGGGTATTTCCCTCCTTCATCAGGGTGATATCACTTTCTGAAAGAGTACTGTCCCCTTCTTCCGACGCAATCTTCATTTCCTCCTCGGTCAGTGCCGACTCCTCCCCAATGAGTTTGCTGATGTGTAGGCTTTCTACACTACCCGGGTCGTCACTGGCCTTGGAGGAAATAGAAACATTTTTCGGGATTCTTTCCTCTACTTTTCTAAGGCCATGTACGGGTATTTTCCCAAACCGGTAATGGATGGTGAATCTGTTGTTCTTGATTTTTTGACAGGATAGATGATCTATTCCTGCCCTCAAGACTGGGCCATTGCCCTCTTCTTTTAAATTGGGGACTTTCCACCGACTTGTTTCCAAATCCTCATTCTGCGCTTCAATGAAGCGAAAAAGCTTTCTTTCCTCTACGCCTTTGCTTCTTGGGAGGAAGATCGTGGCGGTATGCATTTTTGGGATGTCGTCTCCCTGGCACACCGTCAGTTCTGCTCCTTTCCAGCTCTCCAGCTTGGGTACTATTAGCCGGAGCCATTCTGCAGTCTGTGTTGTTTCACAGTCGATTAGAACGACTCCTGGTCTGAAATGTATGCCACTAAACTGGAGTTTGTGTTCCCATCCAGCATACATTCCTTCTACTATTGCGTTATCCAGCAAAGTTTGGTCGTCCGCACTGAGGGTAGTCTCAGGGTACGCTTTAGGGTGAATTGCCATTCTTATCAATTTTGCTGCAGCTGCATAGCTGCCAGTTGAAGAAGGGATGTACCTGTACCTGTACTTGCGGTGCTTGGGCTGTCCCGCTCTCGTTTTTCTCCTTTATAAGGGATTCACGAAAAGTAGAGGCTGCCAAATCTCATAGAATGGAAATAAGAATTTTTCCTACGACCACTTATGAAAACGTCATAAAGCACGTTAATATTGCCACTGTGCCTGTTAACTTTTTTCCACTGAGAATTCATATACTTTAATCGTATGTGTCACCCATCAAAATAAGCTATTTCAATGCGAAAGTCACTCCAGTTTTGAAACGCAGATTTTGGAACGAATTTATTTTGTTATACACAGTTTTATTCTATAAGACATTGATAAAGGAGAAATGCTTATAGTATTCAAAGTTCACGTATAAAAGTGTTTTATAATGCAACCGAATTGAATGTTATAAAATATTCATTATACAACATTATACAGCTTTAATAAGACAAGCTTGAGTAACTATTTTATAATGCTGTAGCTGTTAGTTAAATAGTATATTATAGAACTCTAATACAATAGGTATAAAAGTCTTATAAAATGATATTTTTGATATTGTATAAACTTGCTTTAAAAGAAATGCTTTAAAAGAAATGATCGTATAATGCGTTATAGCATATATTGTAAAAGTCACTATAGAATCATTTAATATCTAGGAAATTTTTTTTAAGAACAAAATTATCGCAACAAAAGGCTCAATAAAAACAAACAGTCCTTAAAACAACGCTATTTGACTGTTATACAACAATTCAGTCCTCTTAAAATTTCATTTTGCTAGTTGGGTAATTACCCCCAATACCCTCCCATACCGACGCCTTTGGACAGACAGATTTTGCATATGAGATATTCCTCCTATTAATTTTTCCCATCCCTTACAATTTCAATAAAAGCTGTCTATTCCATGAAATGGAAATTTCATGTAAAACAAACAGGGCTAAATATTGGTTTATCTCAACAGCCAGTTCTAATATGTGTGAGGATACAGATTGTTTCATTAGAAAAAAACATGATCTGGAAACCGTCTATAAACGCTTCTTGGTAACGACACTTTCGAACTGCCTCTATTGGTATTTACAAATCCTCGTTTTGAATTTTTTGTGAATCAATAGGTATTTGTTCTAAAACATTCCAAATAACCCTTCATTTAAACCAGACGACATTGCACAACACTGTAATAACGTTTTTCAATGAAATGCCAAAACCGATCGTAATACTTAAAACTATTTGTTCACCATGCTCTTATTCAACTACCTCATATCCGAACTCCATCGACTGTAAACTTCCACAACTATAACAGAAACACATTTACACATTTTTCCCAGACCGTTTTCTGCGGTAGAAAGTGAATCTGAATGCGAATTGTGTCGCCGATGCTACCAAATGTTCGAAAAAGATTCGCAATATTTGTGAATATCTTATTGATACTACTGCTACTGCTAGATCAGTAGCGTACTGTAGAATCTAAATTGAGAATAATTTGCTTCATTCCAATTATTTTTCTTGGAAGTTGTTTGGAGATGATAAGTAAAGCTGGGCAGCCTTGAAGAGTGATATTTCAACTTGATACATTTTTTTACGCCCATGTTCGTAAACGTCAAAAATCGCACTGTCACATTCTTTGTAAGTGACATTTAACAATAACATGCACGTAATTCTCATAACATACAAGTGCGTTTAGATAAGAAAACTTAAATCTCTTTGCTTAATTAAATTGTCTACGTACTGGTCTATTTACAGACATCTAGTCAATTGAAAAACATAAAAGCTCTTAGAATTATTGAAATACGTTTTAGATTAAAATGGTAATGCCCCAGATGTCGGCAACACATTATAGAATTTCTCAATAAAAATCGTGTCATTTCATATAGATGTGCGTCAAAAAGTATAGTGTGCTACACGAGTTGTAATCCCTTCACGCACTCGTGAAATGTACGTAATTACAAACCAGAATGGTTGGTTATATCTTGCAGATATACCAGCTCGGTTTGACTTGGAAGTGTAATGCAATACCTTCCGAGGCATATAGCCAGGGTAGCAGTTGTTGCTTCTTAGTGAAAGGTGTGCTTTTTGAAAAGTGATTTTCAAATTTGCAAGGCGTTATAATAGTATTAGACTATTATTTTCGACATATATTGATAACAAGCTTCACTTAAATAACAATTATTTGCAGAAAACTGTATTTTAGTGAATAAACAAAGTCTCTTACTTTTCTTGCTTTGCAATCAATTCCTCCATCAAAGCTTTACCAGCAGCATCTACATACGCCATTTTCGTTAAAGTTATTATTTAAAGGCACACTTTAAATGAGTCCGAAATTTTAACAGAAATGTGGTTAGCGAATACCGGTATCGTTTTAGCGACGGTCGAACTTTGAACGACCTCTAAATTCCAAAGAAAGAGTTACAGAATAGGCCCCAATTAATTACCGGAAATTGATTATTTTGAAAAAGCCTACAAATAAATTGTCGAAATTGTGCATTCAAAAGCAGTCTTGCTTTGGTCAGCCATTAATGTCTTAAACTGAGCCCATCATCGCTGAATTGAAGAAAATGGTAACTGGAAATTGTCGTTCAAGTTTACCAGAAGTAGCTGCCAACATTTAGCTGAAGAATCACAATAAACGATTATTAGGGCGTTGCCTGTTGACTGAAGCCGATAAATTCGAATTTGTTTCAAATTCTCAATCTCATAAGTCGATGGATTCTATAACGAATTAATTCCGATCCTACATTCATGAAACACTTTGTAGTCGGTAGCGAGACATGGGTCAATTATCTTTAAATTGCTTGTTAAACTGCCATTTAATAAATTGAGCATTACAAAATCTTGTTGAGGAAACCAACCAATACTCAGCAGCAAGAGGATAGCGACATCTATATTTAATAGCCTCAAAGAAGCATATGACCAGCCTTGATCAGTCTCCATAGTTTCAACTGTAGCTGAAAAGGGCAGAAAAACAACCAATTGTGACTGGGTCTATATCGTAGATAAAAAAATACTTATAGATGGGAAACTGACCCGTGGCGCCCTCTATTCGTACGGGTGGCGCCACCTTGAGAGTCCCGTCAGTACCTTTAACACAAATCAGATGGTTGTGAACTTCGCTAACAGCCGAAAAAGGAGATTCCTCTAATTTCACAGTTTTTGGCGGCACATTCAAAATTACTGTAATTTTATTTTTATTGCAAAATGACATTTATGGTCCACTTTTTGATATTCCATTTAAAGTTACTCAACATATTGATATTACAATAATAACCATCGAATAGTCAAGTAAAATTAAATGAAATGTCAAAAAATGGACCATATAATGCCTGAAGTGAGAAAAAGAAAGCAATTATCATCAAGTTTATATATTTTATTGATTAAAAAAAGTATACAATAAATCAAACGTTTTCTTACATATGTCAATGACAAACATAAAGAAAAATAAATGTTGGGAATTCAACAACGATGCTGGGAAGTTAAAACTGTATGGAAAAATAACTATTTCTGTCACTTTTAATTTAATGAAACATGTTTTTTTATAAAGATAAAGCTTACCGGGTGCACCTCACATTACAGTCTTTCACAATACATATCCTCGACATTGTCTCTTAAAGTAAAAGTCCCACTATAAACAATAAAAACCAACTACGAATACTCAACACACACACACACTAATAAGCAGAACAGCTTTTAATAACAAAAACTGGACAAACTCACGATACACGTCGTGAAAACGTTGGTCTGCAGTTGTCACCATAGATAAGTGATAAGATGTCAGGCAGTTGTCAGTTTGTCAGGTTAGGATGTCAGCACTGATATATGCGTAAAAATCTGCAACAAACACTAACGGCGTTACAGAATCTCTATGTGGCAGCACCCTCGCGCCTTCAGAGATCCCCTACCCTGGTCTATATCACGCTCTCAAATAGAACCACCAACACATTATCTAAGAATAAGGCCAACAGCTTTAATTTTTTCAGGGGTGCTCACAAGGCGGGATACCATCTTCCCTACTGTGGTCACTCTTGATAGATAACTGAAGAAGGGGATAAAAGTGCGTATGGAGGCGACCCTGTCATTATGACAAGCACAAAGTCAGGAGGAGAACATACAGTATCTTCCAAAAGTAGTTGGAGGATGCTTACAGTGGGTGCCAAGTAGAACAGATAATGGTTAATGGTTTTCTTTAACTAGGAGAAAAATTAATTCTCCCACAATAGTGAGGTTATACAGAAACAGGCTTATCTGGTAATTACTAATACCATTCAACTATAGGAAAATTGATGTTTATCACAACCACAAAGTTCATAAAGTAAAAGATATAATAATATTAATTTATTATCAGGAAACATCGGGCAAACTTTGCTTTACCCCGTAATTTCAAGATCATTTATCATCCCAAAATCGCGAAACATTATTAATAACAAAACAATACGATTCCTCAGCCCGCAGCAATCATTTTGTTTATTAAGAATTTGGAGACTAAAATTAATATCGAAATTGAACACTTTTGATTAATGGTTGATAGAAGAAAAGTTAAAGTTCTATTTGTGAATCCTTTAATTAATATCGTCTTTGAGGTAATGCTGATTTAATTTTCTGTTTACTTAAATTGTCTTTGTTTTTTAAATCTTGTTTCAATTAAATAAAACATTTGGCATGGTGTCTGAAAATTCACTTAATAATAAACTTTTCAGTCTTTTTTGTTTTTGTAAAGGCATTTCACTATAGTATATCATTATTTATCAACATAAACATGAAAATACTTGAACAATTTAAAATTTTTCAAACAATGCGACTTAACTACTAGAGAAAAAATTATAATGAAATGGAAATATAACATTTCATTGCACATTTTATTCAATTTTATCAAAACCATTCAGCAGCACAATAGCTATTGATTTTATTCAATTATACAGTGCTATTCAAAAGTCCACTCCCCTCGTATCTTTTTTTGGACGGCTACACTTACGTTAATAAAATTTGGAGGGTGAGAATAAAGTGTTGGAAACTTCTTTACGAATGGTAACAGGTGACGTAATAGTAATAGATGACGACACAGTGCCACTCTGGCCAATAATTTTAAAAAGTATTTTTTGCTTTGCAAAGTTTTTCTAAATAGCTTAAATATTTAATTTTATTATTGTTTAACGAGACGTTTAAGAGTTATATAGGCAAAATGGTACATACTCAAGCCGACAAAGTAGCAGCAATCTTGATAATTGGTGAGTCTAGAATGAATCTCCATGGAGCGGAACGTTTATTTAATGAGAGATACCCAGATCGCCCGAACTTATTTGAGGGAACTTCTTCACAAGTTTGAAGCAACAGGTAGTGTTCAAGATGCCAAACGATCTGGTCGACCAACATTTAGTGATGATAGAAAAATTGATATAGTTGCTGAAATGGTAGTAAACCCTACTTCCTCTTCAACTAAAGTTGCGTCTATCTGTAAAGTAAGTAAAAGTACAGTACAGAGAGTGTTGGCTAAAAATGAATTTCATCCGTACAAGTTAAAAATGGTGCACCACCTTTCGGATGACGACCCCGACAGAAAACTCGAATTCTGTGAATGTATGACAAATAAAATTAGTCAAAACCCACATTCCACAAAAACAATTTGTTTTAGTGACGAAATTACTTTTTGCATCAATGGAAATGTGAATACACAAAATGTAAGGTATTGGAGTGACACAAATCCTCACAACTTTCGTGAAGAACATACCCAATTTCCAGAAAAAGTCAATGTTTGGGCAGGTATTTTGGGAAACCACAAAGTTGGTCCTGTCTTCCTAAATTCAAATTTAAGCGGTGAAGTGTATCTGGAGATGTTACAAAATGCAATTGAGCCGTTAATTCTTGAAATTCTGGAAGATAATCCAGATGAATTCGGCCATATGGAAATAACATTTCAACAAGATGGTGCTCCTGCACATTATTATTATTATTATGGTGCAGTAAGACGTTACCTGGATGAAGAATATCGAGGTAGATGGATCGGCCGGCGAGGTCCTATAGAATGGCCACCTCGGTCACCAGATCTGACACCATTAGATTTTTTTCTATGGGGGTACTTGAAATCCAAGGTTTATACTACGACACAAGATAGCATTGGCGTTTTGAAAGAAAGAATTATTGAAGAATGCAATGCAATTTCAGCTGACAAATTCGAACGAGTACGACAAGAGTTCACTAATAGGATGTATTACTGTCAGGAAGTAGACGGAGCACATTTCGAATACTTGCTATAAAAAACCATTGTTGATATTTGATTAATTAAATTTAAAAAAATAATTTCAATTATTTTGGTATTTATTTAATTTATCCGTCAAAATTAGTTTAGACCCAAAAAAAGTAATATGGCTATGTCGCCAATGTCAATGCCTTTCAAACGAGATATCACTTGCCATAAGGTCCTCTTTAAAATTATTGGCCAGATTGGCACTGTGACGTCATCTATTACTATTACGTCACCTGTTACCATTCGTAGAGAAGTTTACAACACTTTATTTTCACCCTCCAAATTTTATTAATGTAAGTGTAGCCGTTCAAAAGATACGAAGGGGGAAGGGGACTTTTGAATAGCACTGTATGTGTATTATTGTGTATATATAATATTTTTTTTTGGGATTCTTTGCATAAGGTTCTTTTATATCTCCAACTTCAGCACAATAAATAATGGAACATGTTGAAGGAAACGTATTGAAAAATTCGAATCATATTTTATTTTTAAAAGCTTTGTAGCCGATTGCATATTGATATTTTAACTGCCTTCAATAATTTCCATCCAAAAATTTAATATACTGTTGAAACAAAGGAAAATTACACAATAAATTCACTAGACATAACATTGGTCGCGTTCATCACAACGTAACGCTACAGAAGCAATTGTCATGTTCCTGCTGGATGCATGTTTTGTCGACTGATAGATGTGAGCTCTGTGTTAACTATAGCCATTTTTCCCATTAGAACTGAAATACGCAATGCCATCGACACAGAATACACAAAACAAGAAAAGAAGCCCGGTGGAAATCCTTTGATATTGAAGGGACACAAATAAATAACCTTTAAGGTGACAGCTAACTATGGCATAGACTGAAAATCATTATATACATTTGGAGATGCAAATGAACCGAGGAAGCTATATTTTGGATATTATGTGGGGGAGCAGACAAAAATTTCCTGGTTCCTTGTGCATTTTGCGCCATCTTGAAAAAAGGTTAAATTCAGTTTTCTCTTAATAACTCGGTTCTCTGTTGAGATACAAAAATTGATGAGAGAACGGTGTAGCACAATGGAAATGTGCTAGGCCCATAAACCAGAGGTCCGTGGATCGGATCACTCCCGCCCTGCCTGGAATTTTTTTATTCTTTTCTCATTTTTTGTTTTCTGATATTGTTTTACAAAGTTACACTTTGATCTGAGTCAGTTGGTCCTGGAGCCATGCTGATATACAGATGTTCCGACACGTACACCAAAGAAGTGTCTTTTATACCTGACCCCAACCCAAACTCCAACGGGCGCCGTATGGGCGCGTTCTATGGTGGTACGATGCAGTCAACTTTGCGGCGCCCTAGAAGTCATAATTTTTGTCGGAACTGAAAATTAAAAAAAAAAAATTGTTGGTTTGAACACGCTCTGCAAGTTTGATAACAATTATTCTTTCGAATTCTTTCACGGGAAGAAACAAAATAGGAAAAAACGTAAAACGTAAAAAAACGCCAATTTACGTTTTTTTCGATCGATATTTCAATAACCAATAACGTGAAACATTTGAACGACTTCTATTGTAGATCGTGAAAAAAGCAACAAAAAATTATTCAATGAGAACTTCCGTATCTCAACGGAGAGTCGAGTTCTTATGAAAAAACTGAATTTAACCCATTTCAAGATGACAGAAAATGCACCAAGGAATGTTGGTCAACAATTTAAAGTTAAGCTTTCCTAGGCCCCCAACGTAATATCCAAAATTTGGCTAACTTGGTTAATTTGCTCACAGCTTTACTCGAATCAGAACGAGAAAAGTTGTTCAAGCATAAAGATGTGTTTTATCAAATGTATTATACAGGTATTTCTCAGTAGCTATTTCTGACAAATATACAATTGGAATAGATAAAAAAAATAATTTCAATCTACAAACAAACTTCAATCTAATTTGGGTGTGTACTACATGTCATCGTATGACATATCACGACTAACCTAAAAGGTGACTTCCGCAATTTCGTTTGATTAGAATCAATTAATAATTAATTAAAAATAATGGCAGCAAAATAAAAAATAACCTGGAAAGATGGACTAGCCGATATCCGAATTACAGTTATTCTGACCGACTAATACTGAAAAAGCAGTGTAGTTAGTCGATTAATAAATAATAATCATAAAATTGTGTATTCAAAATTTCAGAAAAAGTATAAAATATAAACAATAAATGACCGACAACATGGAATCAGAAGAGTTCACAGTAGATGCTGGACTGAAACAAGGAGGAGTACTAAGCCCGACATTATTTAAACTGGTGATGGACGATGTTACAAAGGAAAAGAGAAATCTAACAAACAAATTCTACATTGGCAATAGAGAATTGAAACTGATATTTCTACAATAGTTCCTATTCACGGATGATCTAGTAAGAAAACTGAATCCAGTAACTTAAAAATCAATAAAGATAAAACAAAAATAAAAATCAGCAGCAAAGAAGAAATAACAATGGATATAAAAATAGATAATAAGAAGATAGAAAAAGTGGAGAATTTTAAAAATCTGGGAGTGTATATAAACGACAACGTAACACAGGAAATAGAAATTAACAAACGAATTGGAAACGCCTCAAAATGGTACCACTCCATTAAAAATAGTTTCATCGGGAGAAAATAAATATCACGGAAGACAAAAATAAACGTATGCAACTCAGTATTTGTACCAATACTAATTTATGAATCAGAGAACTGGGTAGGTACTGACAAAAAAGATGAATAAGGAACGATTATATCATCGAAAAAATGGGTGTAAAATCAATTTCAAAGAAAATCGAAACCAATCAGTTAAGATGGCTCGGACACCTAATAAGAATGAACAACTTGTACTGTAAAAAAGAAATGGGAGGCAAAACAACCCACAAAAAGAAAAAGGGGCTGACCAGTTGCAACATGGGATGACACCATCAATAGAATGATATAACGAAGGGGAGTCGATGGAAGAGAAGCAAACATATTGGCAAAAGATAAAAAGTAATGGAGGAAGTTCGTCCACGAGGAAAAATAATGGAAACATCATACCCTTCACCTATCTTAGGTAGAAGGGAATATGGATATAATATATACTGTTCATCTCTAGTCATATGATAACTCTGATTATATTTCGTGGCTTTCTCAGCTAAGATCTCCATTATACAAAAAATACAGAAAAATGTCCGTTTGTCCATTGATTGATGTCAAATTCTGTGTCAATGTTTTGACTAGTATTAGTTACGGACTGAGAATTATGTCATATTTCATTTTTGATTTCAAGTCTAGGTCTATGAGGTTTGAATAAATAAAATCTAGTCCGTCAGTACCTATCGGTTTAAGTATTCATTGGATTCTCTTGGGATATAGTTTTCACATGTGTCAAGTACTTCAGTGTTCTATACTATGGAAAATAATTAAAATTTGAACGTGCTTCTAAGAGATTTGTCTGTATTTTTCATAAAATGGAGATTTTAGATATTATTTTTTAACCACAAGTTTTGTTCTAATGTATTTGATGAGAACTTAACAGAATAAAGTGTGTTCTTTGAAATAAATATTTTTCTCTAAAAAAACCACAAAGTATAATCAGGGTTTTATATACCTATATATGTATAAACAATAAATGAACATTTATAATCACAGATGTGGCTCTACAACAATGTTATTGTTACGCGAGCTGCTGCATTAATGTGCTCAATTAGTGTCCCCAGTGAAATTCCCATATGATACGACTATGGCTCCTCAGCCGTATTTTCAAGAATGATCTGGAAAACGTAACATCTAGAAAAACCCGGCGCATCCGCCAAAACTTCGAGTTCTAGAGGTTTCTAGAAAAACATACGTGCGAGTATAAATAGGCGACGAGCATCGCAGCGGAGTTAGTTAGTCAGTTAGTGTTGATACTGAAAGAAAGCAATCGCGCCTCAATAAAGTGTTTTTGTACAACTGTCATTAAAAGTGACACTTTTAATGATAGCAAACA
>CAJUYG010000232.1:178132-200832 GCA_910591675.1 Galerucella calmariensis | reverse complement strand
CACAAAATAAAACCTCACTTTTAACACTCATATCATAAATAACTATTATTAAGTGACTCTCATATAAATTATAGTTAGTGTGTGATATAAATTATTAAATAAGGACTGTATTTGAATATAAATCTGTAAATATAAATTAATTGTAAATATAAATTAGAATAAACGTTACATTGGTGTCAGAAGTGGGATAATAAAAATAAATAATTACGTAAAAATGGCTAAGAGACTATGTGACCTGAAAGTGACGGAACTAAAAGCAGAATTAGAAAATCGCGAGTTTGAAACGTCCGGAAAGAAAAGTGAATTGGTTGAAAGACTGAAAATAGCACTGGAAAGTGAAGACTTGGATCCAGAAACATTCTTGCTCAATGACGAGTCCTCCACCATAATCTCGTCAATATCTGCTAATATGGATGAGAAGATTTCTACCATGAAAAATGATATTTCTACTATGAAGGACGACATTTCTGCTAATATGGACGAGAAGATTTCTACCATGAAGGACGATATTTCTGCTAACATCTCTTCTATGGACGAGAAGATTTCTACCATGAAGAATGATATTTCTGCTAACATTTCCTCCATGGACGAAAAGATTTCTACTATAAAAAACGAAATTTCATCCATGGAAAGTAAACTTTCGGCGGACATAGAAAATAAAATGTCGGACATGGAAAATAAAATTTCGACGGATATAAAAAATGAAATTTCTGCCGTGGAAGAAAAGATTAAAAGAATGGGGCAAGAAATGGAACAAAAAATCAAAGAAATCGAAAGGAAGACTAGTCATCACCCGGATATTACAACTAGGCAAGCCCCGAACAACGACGAACTGGCAGAGAAAGTAGAGTTGAAACCGAAAAGGGAAAACGATATTAACAGCCGAATGAAACTGCCAACATTCGATGGTAAAACGTCATGGCCGAACTATCTTAAGCAATTCGAGGCGGCATCAAAGGCAAACAACTGGAGTGAGAAAGAAAAAGCGTTGAATTTAACTCTTGCCCTTAGAGGAGACGCCATGGATATCCTCCAGACCATTCCAGTGGAAGAGACCGAAGATTTTGAACAACTCAAAAAGCGATTGAACATGAGATATGGCCTGGAACACTTGGAGCATCTGTACCAGTCGCAGCTGAAAAACCGCAAACAGAAACGCGACGAAACTCTGCAAGAATTCGAAGCAGACATTGCGAGGTTGGTGCGGTTTGCCTATCCATCGGCACCAGAGAATGTCATGGAATGTTTAGGGGTACAGACATTCATCGACGGAGTTCGTGACCATGAAATGCAGAGAACTCTACGCTTGGCTCGGCACAAGACACTGGTCGACGTACTCTCTGCAGCCTTGGAGTACGAAGCAGCTACACAGGCTTCCGGAGTATACGGCAAGGTGAGGGCTGTAGCAGACGAAGAAGTGGAGAACAAACTTGACCAGATCATCAACATGATGAAAAGCATCTCACATGGAAAATCGAAAGCTGTGAGATGCTGGAATTGTGGAGAAATGGGACATGTACGCAGTTCGTGCAAGCGACCGAGAACTGCTACAAACAAAGACGCCCAGCAGGAAAACTAGGAAGGGTCGACCTTCAGAGGGCAGCTTCGACCCGAAGACCTTCCAAAGACCCTCTCATTCTAATAGCCTCTCTGAAATGTCGCGATGATAGTGTATACGTGGATGGTGAAGTTAATGGTAGGAAGTATACACTATTGGTGGACACTGGAGCAACGAGGACTATTATTCGCCCCGAGACTGTCAACACCCGGAAAAGACTTTTACCGACGAGACTGCGACTCAGGACTGCCACAGGTGAAAGCGCCAATGTCCATGGAGAACTACCGGTGCAATTGGGAATTGGCGCAGAGAAGTTCACCCACACTGTCGTTGTCGCTGATATCGAAGAGGACATAATACTCGGAATGGACATTATGAACCTACATGGCTTCCAGCTAGATTTCAAGAACCGAGTGATTAGAGTAGGTTCTGAGGAAGTATTCCTTCACCCACACGAGGATAAGACTGTTGAGGTAGCCGTACAGGAGGATACAGTTGTACCCGCAAGGAGTGAATTTTTCACTGTGGCAAGGCTACAAGGAACCGTCGAAGAAGGAACACCGGTCATGATGGAACCATGGAATCATGATAAAGAGGTTGGTCGAGGAATCCTGGTAGGAAAAGGGTTAGTCATGGCTGCCGAAGAAATACCTGTACGCATTATAAATGTAAATGACCATCCCATAACTATAAAGAAGGAGACCAAAATTGGAACTTGCGTACCAGTGGCGTCAATAATTCATCAAACAAAAACTTCCAATGATGCCAACAATAAATTTGAACAAATGATAGCAGTGGCTGGACAATCCCTTAGCCTGCAAGAGAAGAAAAAAATCAGAGAACTCTTGCTACAATACCGATCTCTTTTTGTACCAAAAGGAGGAAAGACAGGAAGAACATCTGCTGTCAAACACAAAATTGACACCGGCGACGCTAAACCGATAAGACAATCGGCTCGACGGCTACCACAGGCCAAAAGAGAGGAAGCGGAGAGAATTGTTCGCGAGATGGAAGAGGACAAGGTAATAGAACCTTCTACCAGCCCTTGGGTCTCTCCGGTAGTTCTGGTAAAGAAGAAGGATGGAACCACGAGGTTTTGCGTGGACTACCGGCAATTGAACAATGTTACAAAGAAAGATAGCTATCCTCTACCGAGAATCGACGATACTCTGGATACGCTGGCCGGTAGCAAATTGTTTTCTACCTTGGACCTGAAGTCTGGGTATTGGCAGGTAGAAATGGATCCAGCCGATAAAGAAAAGACAGCGTTTACCACCGGATCTGGACTATGGCATTTCACCGTTATGCCATTTGGGCTGTGCAATGCCCCCGCAACGTTCGAAAGGCTGATGGAAAACGTATTGCGAGGGTTGTCCTGGAAGACATGCTTAGTGTACCTTGATGACATCATAGTCTTGGGAAGGACATTCGAAGAACATCGAAAGAATTTGGAAAATGTCTTCAAAAGGTTGCAAGCTGCCCAACTCATGCTCAACCCCAAGAAATGCCAACTATTTCAAAACAAAGTCAATTATCTAGGCCATGTAGTCAGCAAGGATGGTGTAGCTGTGGACGAAGAAAAAGCTGCTAACGTACGAAATTGGCCAAGACCCACCGACAAGCACCAAGTTAGAAGCTTCCTTGGACTCTGTACATACTACAGGCGATTTATAAAGAAGTTTGCAGATATCGCTAAACCCTTGACACGACTTACAGAGGAAGCAAGGGAGTTTCGCTGGGACGAAGACTGTCAAACTTCGTTCGAAACCTTGAAAGAGCACTTGACTACTGCACCCATACTCGGCTATCCACTACCAGAGGGAGAATTTATACTAGATACTGATGCTAGCAATGTTGGAATTGGAGGAGTGCTATCACAGGTTCAAGGAGGACAAGAGAAAGTTCTGGGATATTTTAGTAAAGTTCTTTCCAAACCAGAACAAAACTACTGCGTCACAAGAAGAGAGCTCCTAGCAGTAGTGAAGTCCGTGGAGCACTTCTATCAGTAACTGTATGGGAAGAAATTTGTGATTAGAACCGATCATGCCGCACTTAAGTGGCTTATGCAATTTAAGAACCCTGAAGGTCAAATCGCCAGATGGATCGAGCGGCTCCAAGAATATAATTTTACCATTGAGCATAGAGCCGGAATAAACCACAGAAATGCAGACTCGCTCTCTAGAAGACCATGCCCAGCAGAGTGCTCTCACTGCACCAAAACAGAAGCTAAGGAAGCTGCCATTCGAAGAACCACGGTGACCAGCGACGAATGGACACCGGAAAAGTTGGAAGAGGAACAAGAGAACGATCCCGACTTGAAGAAAATCCGACATTGGAAAAAGGAAAACTGTCGACCTACTTGGCAGGAGATTTCAAGGTATTCGCCAACGATGAAATCGTATTGGGCCCAGTGGGACTCGCTGGTTCTGGAAAACGGTTTGCTACAGCGAGTAATCGAGAACGATGAAGGTTCCGAAAGTAGAAGACAGTTGGTGATTCCAAGAACAAGGGTAGCAGCAGTACTGCGGAAATTACACGACAGTCCGTCAGGAGGACATCTAGGTGTGAAGAAGACCCTCCAGAAAGTGCGAGAACGTTTTTATTGGATGCACAGTTCCGAAGATGTGAAGGACTGGTGTAAGAAGTGCACTACCTGTGCTACGACCAATGGACCACAAGGAAGAAGAAAGGCTCCTATGAAGCAGTACAATGTCGGAAGCCCTTTTGAACGCATTGCCCTGGACATTGCCGGACCGTTTCCACCGACAGCAAATGGCAGCAGGTACATTTTGGTGGTGATCGATTATTTCACAAAATGGGTAGAAGCGTATGCCATTCCAAACCAAGAAGCCGCAACTGTTGCCGACGTGCTTTTGAATGAGTTCATTTGCCGATATGGAGTGCCCCTGGAAATACATAGCGACCAGGGCAGAAACTTCGAAAGCCAGCTGTTCCAGGAAGTTTGTGAAAAGCTCGGCATGAAGAAAACGAGAACTACGGCTTTGCATCCACAGTCGGACGGAATGGTAGAGCGAATGAACAGAACTCTTGGCAAATACCTGTCTAAAGTAGTATCTAACCATCAGCGAGATTGGGACCAATATCTCTCGCTATTTGCGATGGCAGAGACAGACATAGCTGGTGAAGATTACGTGACCCAGCTGAGAAAAAGAATGGACGACGTACACGAGCTGGTTCGATCGAATCTCCAGATTGCTAGCGATAGGATGAAGAAAAGGTACGATACGCAAGCTACAGAAGGAGGTTTCCACGAAGGAGACAAAGTCTGGCTGCATAACCCAAGAAGACAAAAGGGTTTTTCTCCAAAGTTGCAGAAAGCTTGGGACGGTCCGTACCTCGTGAAGAAACGAATCAACGATGTCATCTATCGTATCAGCAAGATCCCAAACGGAAAGCCAAAGGTGGTACACCGTAACCGATTAGCGCCATTCGAGGGTGACCACGATGAAGAAGTAAACCAGCTTCAGGAAGTAGCCGATCCTGCTTTTGTAGAGTTCATGGGTGCTTATGGTGGTACCGGAAAAGCAAGATTCGGCGTCACCACTGAGAGACGACAAGACATGCTTACCGTTCCAGAGGAATACTCACTGGCAATAAACATCCCTGCCAGCGTAACCGATGCACGCGGACTGGCATCTCTGTTCATAAAGAAGAGTGGCGCCCGACGTTTGCAAGACCAGTTACCAGTACCAGGTAAAGCTCTGAAGCTGCAAGATGGCTCCCGCTACAATTTCCACCTAGTGACGAGAAACACCTTCGACGAAAGACCAACGTACGAGGATGTCTGGAAAGCATTACGAAGCTTGAGGGAGCATGTGCTTGAATTGGACGTGCATAGGCTAGCCATGCCCAAGATTGAATGTAGGCATTTAGATTGGCGAATAATCCGTAACATGGTAGAAGTAATCTTCCGAGACACCGAAGTGCAGGTACTAGTCTGCGGCCAAGTAAGGGAGACACAGCCAACAGAGAAGACGGTCGCATGTTACTTCCATGCAACTGGAAAATGTAACAAGGGAACCAGTTGCCGATACAGTCATCTCGTTTCAGTTTCCTAGTTAGTTCCAGGAGGAACTGTCTCTTAAGGAGGGGGCAATGTTACGCGAGCTGCTGCATTAATGTGCTCAATTAGTGTCCCCAGTGAAATTCCCATATGATACGACTATGGCTCCTCCGCCGTATTTTCAAGAATGATCTGGAAAACGTAACATCTAGAAAAACCCGGCTCCTCCGCCAAAACTTCGAGTTCTAGAGGTTTCTAGAAAAACATACGTGCGAGTATAAATAGGCGACGAGCATCGCAGCGGAGTTAGTTAGTCAGTTAGTGTTGATACTGAAAGAAAGCAATCGCGCCTCAATAAAGTGTTTATTAAGTGACTCTCATATAAATTATAGATAGTGTGTGATATAAATTATTAAATAAGGACTGTATTTGAATATAAATCTGTAAATATAAATTAATTGTAAATATAAATTAGAATAAACGTTACATTATATACAACTTGTACGTGATGTTATATTATTTAAAATATTTTTCCATTTTTTTTAAATTTAAGCCTAATGTGCCTCGACGGCGCTGGTCATTGACGCAGAAAAAATAGATACAAATATTTACATATAACTATTCCAAATTTCAAATTGGATTTTACGGTATAGATTAGTAGCTTTCAGGAACTGTAAGACTTTCTTGATTTCGGTAGGGTAGGTTCCTTGAGGTTGGGCTTTAGGTCAAATTGTTAATATGTAGCCGAAAATTGTTTGCAGTCCGTCAGTATGTGCTCAACGGTCACAATATCATAACAGCTATGGCAAACGGACGATTTCCTGAAGACATCAGATATCCGTGTGTGAGTTTGGTATGGCTGATTCGGATTCTCCTGATTATAGTAGCCTCTCTACGGGTTAAGAAGCTAATGGAGAGAGGAGAAGTGGATAGATGGATATCATGAAGTGCTGTCATGCTATTGCGCCATAGGTGTTGCCAAGATTCTTGTGTAACGTTTTTGAAGTAGATCTTTAGATCGGTTGCGAGTTGGACAATGTGTGTTGGGTTGTTATCAGTGGTAGAAAATAACTTCTTCCGCGTGGGGGTCCGAAGTTTCGCTACCATCAATTCCGATGTAAGATGCAAGCCAAATGAGAAAGACTGATGTATCTTGAGCAACGAGAGTTTGATAGATGTCGTGTACGTTCTGGACAATTGGGTGGTCAGTGAAGATTGACTTGATTGACTGAATGGAGAAAAGGGAGTCGGTGCATATTGCAATATTTTCATGGGGTAGAAAGATGCTTTCGAAATCTTGAAAATTGCTTTGAAGCTCGCCTGTGTGAACGCTACACACTGAAGGTAGAGTGAATGAGCTTATGAGCTCATGCTTCGTGGAAGCAGCACAACCAACACCGAAGTCAGTTTTAGAAGCATCTGCATGGAGTATCAAATCATAAGGTTTTTTTGTAGTAATTCTAGGAATGCTAGTGTAGTGGGAGATTTATGCTTATTATAAATGGTAAGTGAGGTATCGATTTTGGGAATATTTTTGGTTCAAGGAGAAGAAGGTAGAGGGAGCGGGGAGATCAGAGGAAGGTCAGTATCTTTGAGCAGAGGAGTGACTAATTGGAAAATTGATTTTATAATTGTTCGGGGGCTAGTGGGAAGATTAGTCGTTGAAATGAAAAGCTAGTGAACAGGCTTTGAAGATACTGAAGCAGAATATGAGAGGAGTAGGGATTGTCGTCTTAGGGGTAGAAGTGGTTTATTAGCTTCAACATGAAGACCATCAGCAGGGCTAGAGCGAAAGGCATCAAGGCAGGGGCGGAGAGCGGTATTGTGTACAGAGTTCAGTGAATCTGTGACAGATTTGGGGCTAACATGTAAATAAAGCTGCCATAACCAAGGTTTGAGCGGATGAGAGCTCTGTATACTCTTAATAATACGATTTTATCGGCACCCCAGTGAAAGTGACTGAGGGTTTTAACTATGTTCAGTCTCTTTATACAGATGTCCTTAAGTTCATGGATGTGGTGTTTCCAGTTAAGCCGAGAGTCGAAGGTTATTTCAAGAATTTTACATTGATTTGCAATGTGTAGAGGTGAGTTATTAAGGAAAATGTGAGGTAAATGAGAATATGTTCTCATTGAAAACTTGATTATTTTGGATTTACTTTCAGATGAGGATAATCAAAGGTGAGTACATCCATCTTGTAGGAGGTTTACTGCGGTTTGGAGGACTTTTCAAGTTGCTAAGATTGATTTACCATGGCAATACACAATTAGGTCATCAGCATATTTTTGTGTTTCATGGGTGCAGAGGAATTGTAACAGAGTTCGTTTATTGTGAGGATGAATAGGTTAGAGCTTAATACTGATCCTTGAGAGACGCCAGCACTTTGTGGGTGAGGTGGGTTTACCATTACCAGAGACTCTGAATGTGCTGCAAGTTGGGAAATTATTGATAAACGATAGAATGTTACCAAGAAGATTGTATTGGGAAAGTTTATTTAGACTGATTATAGATTTGCGCCATGCGTCAGGGAACAGATGAGTTTGTAACAAATGAGGTTGTAGATTTTGAGGAGCTGAGAGATAGATGGATTGGATAGTTTTTTTGAGAAATATGTAAGGGACCTCATCAGGTCCGGCAGCTGAATTTCTACAAGTAGACAAGGCAGATTTCAGATCGTTTAGGCTGAAAGGGGCGTTGACGGACGCAACATCATGAGGATTTGACTGGAGAGAGGAGGAAAGCTGAATATGGGAATTGGGGGAAATAGAGATGGGGCTACGTTTATTAAATCTGTCTAGAAAGTCTTGTGCGAGGTAGTCGGCAATTGCTTGGTTTCGGAGATAACAGTATTATTAAGTATTAAGGAGATAATTTTAGTGTTGGTTTTCCTGCCATGAATTTGTGCAATTTTTTTTCCAAACTTGACTGGGATTTGTATTTTGATTCAAAGAGGAGGTATAGTTTTGCCAAGAGGATTTTTTGCTTAAGCTTTAGGCCTTTTATGTAGTGTTGTGTTCTATATGGTCGAAACCTGTTAATGGCGTGTTTGGAGTCACGGATGACATTTTCGCGAGCTGAATTTCACCAAGGCACAGTTTTTTGTGCCGAGGAAGTGACTGTTTTACCTTGTCTCGGCAGCAGCAAGAATGCTATCAGTAACCATTTTTAGAGTGTAATTTACATTTGCAGAAATGTTTAATGAGGATAAATAAGTTTGAGACAGAGAAGTGTACTCAGACCAGTTTGCATTTTGTGAGTGTCAGAAGCTTCTAAAGACAATTTCTTTAATATAATGATTAGATATAATGATAAGACAGTGGTTGCTAGCATGAAGGTAATCGGAAACTTGTCAAGAAAGGTAAAGTGCAGTTTTAGGGTCACATGAGCTTAGGTCAAGGGCAGAGAAGAAGCCGGAGGATATGTTGAAGTGAGTTTTGAGTCCTGTTTTCGACAAGCTGGGTGGATGTGTTTAGTAGATTTAGTGGATGAGTTTAATACGTTTTCTATAGCTTTGCCTCTAGTGCAACCACGGGTGGAGCTCCACAAGGTATGATGTGCACTAAAGTTACCAGCAAGGATGTAAGGGTGGGGAAGCTAAAAAATTAGGTCGGTCAGGTCTTCTTCATTAAGAGGGATGTTAGGAGGAATGTAAATGCTACAAATGATCAGCTTATCAGAGCACCAAGCGGTGACAGCAATTGCCTCAAAATTTGTGGTTAGCGGGAGATGAGATGCGTACATGTCGCTAGATACAAATATAGAAGAACCACCACTGGCTCTCACACAGTTGGTACGGATGTAATGATATCCTTAAAAGTTTTTTAAATTGCGCTTATGACCGATTTTGATATTGGTTTCCTGTAGACAGAGAAAGTCGGGAGTATGAACAGAGATGAGTTTCTGAATTCTTCCTAGGCGAGGATAAAGTCCATCGCAGTTCCATCGGATAAGAGAGAATAGTATTAATCACAAGGAAGATAATGAGGTTATTCACTGAGATAGTGCGGAGGAGTCAGTGGTGCTACTGTCATCAGAAAAAGGTTCCCCAGGAGGAATGTTTTGCTCGGGGTGAAATTTAAGTTTAATTTAATTAGTCAGACGAGTAACGCGAATTTTTAGGGATCTTTCGTTGACATTGGAATAAACTAAGGAGAAATCTTTCAGTAGGGCGTCAGTATAGGATATAAATTTATTGGCTTTAGGTAGAGGGTCGTTAACATAATAAGTATTTCTGAGGAACGAATAAGTTGGGTGCTATTAAGGGAGAAAGACTCTGGAGACTCGTCATGGAGTTTCTGTAGGATAGAACGTGATTCGAGGCTGATACTGCGACAAACATCATTAGCCTGTTTAGATTTTTTGGTTCTTTTTTTTGCAGGAGGCATTGGATTGGTATTATCGAGAGGAGTGTTGGATGGTGATAAAGACTGCGGAGAATAAGGAATTCTGTCTCTTGAGCGGGGAGCGAGTGGTACTTCAGAAGTTAATTCAGGATTGTTTGAAGTGGTAGAGTTAGTTTAAAACCTCATGGGTGCTACGTCACAGATGTGCAAATGACCAAAATCGGTACAGCGCGGCAAAACTGCATGTATAGTAGTTAAGTTAAAAACATCGTCATTTGAAGTTGAGTTGTTGATATACATGCGGTTTTGCCGCGTTGTACCGATTTTGGTCAATCGCACATCTGTGACGTAGCACCTATGACGTTTTAAACTAACTCTATCAGTAGTAGCTGGGACAGCTGAATAGGAAGGTTCAAAAGTGACGAAAGTGTTAAATAAGGGAGGAAAGTCGTGGGAAGAGTTGGGGCAAGATTCAGCGGTGTGTCCAGATTGTTTACAAAGAAAGCATTCAATTTTATCAATGGAAATAAATATTCTGTGTGATGTACTTTCATGCATAACAAGAAACGACGTTTGAAGTGAAAAATCATCACTGGTTGGCAGAACTTAGGTTTCACTTCGGAAGCTCACATGTGCGTATTCGTCATTAGGCGAGCCACATTCGACGTATGAAATAGGAGGCGTGAGTGTTCATTCATTCATCCAAGGTCCAGAAGGGCTTTTTTGATAACGGGGTGTGGAATGGATGGGCTGACATTAGAAATAGGGATTCTTTTGGTGGGGGCAATAAGGCGACGAAAAGGAATTACATTGGAATTAACTAAGATGGTTTGATGTGATTTTAGAAGCTCGTCGACTTGAGTGGTAGATGATAAATGGATACATATGTGGCCATGAGAGATTCTGGTAGCGAAATGAGCGTTTTTGGGAGAGACAATGTTACCTAGCTTTGATATAATCGAATAGTACAGTGTTGGGGATAGAAGGCACAATGATGGCTTGATCACGAGATGGTAATTGGTGAGGAGGAGGTCTTGCTGAAATAGTCACAGCATAAGATATAGGTGATGTAGTTTATCGGGGTAGATTTTTTATTGAGGGATGGGAGTGGTTGTGGGGAGTCTGACGTATTGATGTAATCCTGGATACCAAAATCACAAACAATAGATATTATAATATAAATAGATATAAATCTCAGCTCAGAATACAGTCTATAACTCAATGACTGGCCTATTGTTTTCCAACACCAATAAATAAATCGCAAGAATTTTTACCAGTTTTGTAGGAAAACAGCAATTTCACCAAGTTTTGTTATCACATTTCAAATGATAACAGAAAACACGTTTTTAAATTTGAATGAATATAAACGACTTAACGATCCATACTTAATGGGATCTAGATGGGATCTAGCATATTAATACTCATAAAAAAATGAATTGAAGTATTTATAATGAATAATGAATAAATATGAATAATTTATCAGGATTGGGTAAATTGTCCCAATTGAGTAATTTGTCATGATTGGGTAAATTTGTCGTCATTGGGTGAGTTGTCTCCATTGGGTAAGCTGTCCTCAGTGGGTGAGTTGTTATGCAACAATCCTCCTTTTCATCAATTTTCAACCCTCGCTTGTCAACCCTTATTATCACTTGGATTTGTCTGCAATGCTGTTTTTGATGATAAAGTAGTACCCAAGAAATGCATCCCAGTACATGGCTTCCATCAAATATATTTGTTTTAATTTCGTGAAAATTCTGAGATTTTGAATGTCCACTATAGCGTCGATGATCTAGTTTGGGACTGGTTGGAATGGTAGGCTCATTCTAGTTATTTTTCGCATGGAGCTCAATGGTGAAAACAGCTTCCTTTGGAAATAATGAAGCCTACATCTAGCTGTCAAAATAGTTTGGACAGATGTTACTACATATTCAGAAACGACAGACATATATTAGTTATATAATTTAGTTAAGACGATATAGAGAAACCTAGTTTTGTTTACGCAACAAAAATCATTTGCTTCAATGAATTTACTTTAAAAAGTAATATAGTATGTGACAATGGAAACGACAAACATAATTCGTAGTTTTATTATCTACTCACCGAGCATTTGATAACTACTTGGGCCAAGATCAGTGGGACAGGTGTTACTCTATAAGAAAGCATATACCTACAAAACTTCTAAAATTCTTTCGTATATGAAGGTAGTAGATCGTGAGGTAAGATTGAGTGCCTGCTTCGATATTTTTTTGGTTTTTACATTACACTACATCGCTCTTGAGCGATCTTGACGAATATAAATTGACAAATTTACGAAACTCGATACATCAACACCATTATTTAAATTCCTGCTGTGCTATATATCGAATTTTTCCAGGTGTATGCGCTTTATATTAAATCTCAAAAAAAATCTATTTGCGAAATCTCGCGGTTTCAATGTATGATCGGTGGGTTGTATATAGATATATACAGTGTGGAAACCACTTATGGAATAAAATTCTTTATGTCATTATTTTAGAAAATTATAAAAAATGCCGAGACACTTCAACTTTTGAATTGAGTTGTGCGTTATGTAAACATAAATTTAAATGTACAGGGTGATTCACGCAAGTATGCCATAGTCGGTGTTTTTTTTATTTGCATATTTTTGAAATCCTCTTAATTAACCGACTCCAACAAACTAAATAATGTATGTTCAATTATGAATTATACAGGTGTTACATTCAGACTAACTCTAAGCATCGAGAAATGTGAATGTTTGTCTACTTTGAAACATATTTTATTTTAATTAAGTATTCAGCTTAAACAATCACTGGATTATGTACACAAAGTATTGTTATTAATTATCACACATGATTTCACTTGAAACAGTAGCAGTAGTAAAATTAACATCTACACAAGTTCCTAAAAAAATTAAAACTTTGATTAAATATATGAATAAAAATTAATGTAGTGTTTACTTACCAGTATAGGATAGTAATAAAATCAATTGGATATTTTGTCTAATCCAATGTTTACATTTGGTTGGGGTAACCTTTTAGACAGGACAGTGCACACGCTGAATAAACGATGTTTTAGGATGGCTTCAGGCATGAGATAAATAAACTTGATCGTTGATTTTAATATTTGGTTGGTGATAATTTAATTGCAAACGTCTTATTGGATTTTGTTTTGATTTTTCGATGTCATCCACAATGACAGATGTCATATGTACTATTTTTGGTTAACGTTGACATTTCATACTTCACCAAACAGGTTGAGTACTATATGAATCTTACGTTCACTAAGCCAGCTCGGTTAGGTTCGTATCTCGTTAGTTGGACTGGAGATATTCTGTTGGTCAGACGAGAATACGAAGGCATTGTAGGGATTATCAGAACTTGATTGGCCATTGAGGTCTACAAAAAACTTGCAGTTCGTCTAGTTTCGTGCTAATTCATCCATTGCTGTAAAAATCGACAGGATGATGATTTTGGGTTTTCGTTTGCTGGCATTGCTGAGCACCTGCTATCAGTCAGTGAGGACTGTGAATATTGGTTTTCCTTTAACAAGGAGGTAAGGGACTAAATATTTTTCTTGAAATATAAGAGTCGTTGAGTGGTAAATTATTTCCAGATTTGCCGACCTCTTAATTTTAGTCGTTGTTTTGGTGATATTGGGGCAGCCATCTTTGAGGCACCCACATGTTCTGAAGAGGTCAGAGACAGTTGGATTTCCAAGATCCCGACACCCTAGTTACCTGCCTGAGACCGTCGCGGGAGGAAATTCCCGAGGCAAGGAAATTTTGAGTATTCCACCACCTTGGAGTCAGGATTTCAGCGTGAATGACTTTTTTTGAAAACATGTTAGCTCCATATTTTGGATGTCTCCTGATAAAGGACGGAAGGTCTAAAGCTATCCTCACGCGTTGGTGAGTTCTGTCCAATTTTATAAATAGCCACCGGAGAAGCACACTGGCGTACTTACTATTATTTTTTTGTTCTTTATACTATTTTTTGTAATACAGTGATGTATGTTACTTTCTAATTACCTCAATGATAAAATTCTGTTATTTAAAATTAAGTCTCTCAACGAAGAGCAAGTTTGTACTTTAGGTCTTTGATAACCTGTTACATTTTTTTGTTAAGTATAGAGGGTAGATACAGTATCTATATATTTTCTTAATCATGGTAAACTGTTCACCAACTGTGAACTAAATACAGCTGTATTTAGGGGCTCTTAGTTACATTCCGTGTATCTACTAAATATAATTTTTTCAATTGTGTCTCGTTAGCTGAGTACCCTGCTATTGTTGATTAAAAAACCATAAGTGAGGTTCAGTTTTTTATTTTAAACTAAAGTATTATTCTCACATACATTCTAAGTTGAGAGGAGTTCAAGTTAACGTAAACAAAAAAAATAATAAAATAATTTCTTGTTTTTGAGAGCACAACAAAAAACAAGTGGCGCCCTAGTCCTGTGATTCTTGCGATTAATAAGACCCTACGACCACTGCTTACCAGACGAAGAGCTACCGGAGCCTTGTAACTTCGAGAGAGGTTACACAGGGTGAAATTTTGAAATTAATAATTCACTACACACATTAGTACTTTTTTAAATTAGCTAAATATGGATTTATCAAAAATCAGAACTAACTAATTATAAAGTTGATGCCGAATTTGCTGCAGTATCAATTTCAAATATCTTAATTATTGCATTGTACCGGTCATGTAGAGGTAAATATGAAAAGTTTGTTCAATCTATTGAACAATTATTGGAAGAGGTAAACAAGAAATTTAAAAATATAGTTTTAACAGGTGATTTTAATGTAGACTTTTTAGTAAATTCAAATGAAAAAAATACCTTAATTAACAGTTGTACTGCTTATAATTTCAAACATTTGATAGAGGAACCTACGCGAGTTTCTGCAACATCAGCTACTTGTTTAGATAACGTAATAGTTAACTTTGAAAATTTTTTTAATGTCAATATTATAAAAGTAACGATGTCCGATCATTATGGAGTAGATATAAATATTAATGTAGAAGAATTAGATACAGTTTTAAATTATTCATATTGTAGGCCACTAACAAATGTCGGAAAAGCAGAGTTTATATTTACGATGAACAAAGTAAATTGGGATGAGTTTTATATATCTGGGGATCAAAATTACTTAGCAAGATTTCTGTGTGACGAAATTAGTCATGCAGTAGAAGTAGCATTTCCACAAAAACTTGTAAAAAGCAGATATGACAAGGTAAACTGGTTTGATGATAGTTTAAAAAATATGAGAACTGAACTAACTAATAAGAAAAAACTGTGGTTAAGTACTGGAAACCAATCACATAAAGAAGAATTCAATAATTTCAGGAGTCAGTACAGGAAGTCCTTAAGGGATGCTAAAGCTAAATCTTATGACAACATGTTATTAAACAGTAATAATATTAGTAAAACTACTTGGTCAATCATAAATAATTTTAATAATAAATCTAAAAAAACATACCCAACTAGTAATTTGACTGCAAACGATTTTAATGAATATTCTGTTAAAATAATTGATAATGTTGTTGCAAGGATTCCTTTATCAAGTAAGGATGGATCTGAGTTGTTAAATGTATCGGTTAAAAATTCAATATTTTTAAGACCTACAGATGAAAAAGAAGTTATTGATTCAATAGCTTCGTTGAAAAACTCAAAATGCATGGATCCTTATAATATTAGTCATGTCTTGGTTAAAATTATTAGCGATATTATTAGTAATCCTCTGGTACATTTGATTAATATATGTTTTGCTAATGGCAAGTTTCCAGATTGCTTAAAATTATGTAGAGCCACACCAATACTTAAACAAGGTGATCCTAATATATGTGATAACTATCGGTTTATTACAATAACTCCAATTTTATCAAAAGTGATTGAAATAATTTTAAAAAATAGGTTAATTAAATTTCTAGAAGGCGGTAATTATTTAAGTGAACGGCAATATGGTTTTAGAACATTAAGGTCGACTACTCAAGCAGTAACAGATATTGTTCATACTATAATAGCAAATAAAGATTTAGGAATTTCTACAAGAGCTGTGTTATGTGATTTTTCTAAGGCATTTGATTGTATATCACATCAAATATTACTAAACAAATTATTTAAGTATGGAATTAGAGGAACAGTTCTTAATTTGCTAAGTTCATTCTTAACTGATAGAAGACAGTTTATAATACATAATAATATTAAATCGGATATACAGTTAGTTGAACATGGTGTGCCACAAGGATCGGTATTAGGACCTTTACTGTTTGTTATATATGTGAATGATTTACCAGAATATGTTGATATTGCTGAAACATTTTTATATGCAGATGATACTACATTCTTAATTAAAAATGCAGATTATAATCAGCTGGATGTAGCAACAGCTGAACTACAAAATAAGTTTGAAGGGTATTTTAATGCTAATGTCCTTTCTCTCAATAAAAATAAAACAAAAGTTATAAATTTTGTAAAAAGAAATGAGAGACATGAAGGTGAAAATAGTGTGAAAATGCTAGGTTTCACTATCGACAACAATCTAAATTGGAAGCTGCATGTAAACGAGCTAAATAAGAAATTGTCTAGTGGACGTTTTGCATTGAGAAGAATGAAAGCTGTTGTATCAAAAGAAGTGCTTAGGATTGCTTATTTTGGATTAGTACAGTCTCACATTCAATATGGAATTCTTTTATGGGGTTCAACAAATGTGGCAAATGAAGTTCTTCTACAGCAAAAGAAAATTATACGTGATATGGTGGGAGTAGGTTTCAGAGAACATGCAAAACCATTGTTTATATCATTAAGAATATTGACTGTACCATGCCTCTTTATTTTGGAAGCTATTTTATATATGCATAAAAATAAACATAAATATAACACAGGATCAAATATTCATAACTATAACACTAGGAGTAAGGATATTATTAGATTACCCAAAGTAAATCATATAACTACCTCTAAACAAACGGATTTTATTTATTGTAAAATTTACAACTCTATACCAATTGAATGGACAAGGTTAAACTATAAAAAGTTGAAGTATACTGTAGGGCATGCACTTGAGAGTCTGGCGTTTTACTCAGTAGATGATGTTTTTAACTGTAACTGGCTGGGTTAGTCAATTTTTTATGAAATGTTTTTATATATATGTTTGTATGTGTTATTGTTGACGTGTCTAAACAGGTTGTGTTAGTGAAGATTTTAGGAAATTTTAACTTTCATAAACTGTAATATTTGTAAGACCAATAAAGCTATCTATCTATCTATCTATCTTATTAGACGTATTTGTATATTAAACAAAACCTGCTACGCCCATGAATTTTATCATAAATACCTGAAAATTGCCTAAAAACACCAATAATTAGACAAAATCGCTAAATAATTTGGATTGTTTTAAATCGGTAAATAATGTGGATTGTTTTCTATTCTGTCAGTTGTTGATGTGTTGACAGTTTATACTGAAAAAGTAAAATCTTTGCCAACTCTCTTTCCTTGTCGATAAAACAATGAAATATTTACTGAGACTCATCGAATTGAGATTTTAATGATGATCGGGTACGGGGATAACTGCAGAAGTCAAGTTGAAGTGGCAAACTTATTTAATCACAGGTATCTCGAATTGCCTACTATTTCACGAAGTACTGTGTCTAAAATTCATGCACAATTCAGAGAACTTAGACATGTCAAACCATTGAAAAGAAAACCACACTTCGTTGAAGATGATGTGAAAGTGAATATTTTGTTAAGTGTCGAAGAGAATCCAACTTCAAGTACACGTCAAATTGCCCGTGAAAATAATGTTAGTCATACAACTGTTCTAAGATGTCTTCATAAAGAAAAACTTCATCCCTACAAATCAACTTTTGTGCAGGAGTTAACAGAAGACGATCCAGATCGTAGAATGGGTTTCTGCGAAAGATTGATGAATAAGCTGAACAGAAATGAGATAGCTCTTGGTACCATTCTTTTTTCTGACGAATCAACATTCACATTGAATAGAGAGGTAAACCGACAGAACTGTAGCTATTGGTTAGCAGAGAATCCTAATTGGATGCGTGAGACACATACTCAGTACCCTCAAAAGGTGAACGTTTGGGCCGGTATCATAGGCGACCATATTATTGGTCCTATATTTATAGATGGAAATTTGACTGCTGAAAAATATTTAAATATGCTTAGAAATGAAGCTATTCCTGCGTTGACAAACTTATATCCCAACGCAATAGATCCTAGCTTACCGAATGAAAATGTTTGGTTCCAGCAAGACGGGGCAACACCCCATTATGCTTCAATGGTAAGAACTTATTTAGATGAAATCTTCCCCAATAAATGGATTGGACGAAGAGGTACTATTGAGTGGCCAGCTAGATCGCCAGACCTTACGTCGTTAGATTTTTTTCTGTGGGGTTATCTCAAGAATTAAGTATATGCAACACAACCAACTAGCATTGTAGACCTCAAAGATAGGATAACTACAGAAATACGGAATATTTCACCTCAAACTTTAAACAAAGTTAAGGAGGAGTTCTATAGGAGACTGTGCTATTGCCAACAACTAGGTGGAGAACATTTTGAGCATATTTTTTATTTTTTAAAATCAAATACATTAGGTATTTTATGTATGTGTTTAATAACTGTGAAAATAAAAATTTCACTCTGTATAATTCATAATTTACCATACATTATTTAGTTAGTTGGAATCGGTTCATTAAGAGGATTTCAAAAATATGCAAATATATAGGGTGTTTCGTTAAAGAAAAAACAACACCGACTATGGCATACTTGCGTGAATCACCTTGTACATTTACATTTATGTTTACATAACGCACAACTCAATTCAAAAGTTGACGTGTCTCGGCATTTTTTATAATTTTCTGAAATAATGACAAAAAATTTTATTCCATAAGTGGTTTCCACACTGTATATAACTATACAGGGGGATTCATTAAGAATGTCCAATCTCTGAACTGTAGATTCTAGACCTCAAAATATGATGATTCTGCTCAACATGCCTCATGCAAATATTGCTAGTTTCCGAGATACGGGGTGTTCAAAGTTAGACTTCGCATCACTTGATACCAAATCGAGAATAAACGTTTTGCTGCTTAACATTTACACTTTTGAAAACCCTTTTGAAATTTGAAATCGGACAATCGACCACGCATCCAGACACGTTGGAAATTATCGTATGTAAAAATTAAAATTGCATTTGCGATCAAAGAAAACGTCGCTTGGCGTCTGCTCTTCGCGCATGTGAAGGGCATACGAAGAACTTCTTTTGTTCCAAGTTTCAGCTTTTGCGATTGAAAAATGACAAAGATATGAAGTTTCAAAAAAATAAATAATTTTCCGGTTTTTCCCGATTTTCTCGGTTCCTAATCATCCGATTTACAGGTTCGACCCCTCATTTTGTTCGTACCTATTTTGATTATCTACAATTTGCCTACATCATCGAGATCGCTCCAGTACGTTTTACGCTATAAGAAGAAAACCAAAAAAAGAAGGTTTTTTCCGTTATAAATGTTCATAAAAAATTACCGAACAACATTTGCGTGTCAAAAACATATCAGAATGATACTACGTAATGTCTTTCATATGATGACACCATCCGTTTTCCACTAGAACTTTTATCAAAAATATTTACCTATTGCTTGGTGTATTGTGTATCGATCGCCGGCCACAACAGTCATGCCAATTTGAGGGATTTTCTTGGCTCTTATTTCCAACATGACAATAATTGTATTTGCGAAATATCGAATATTTCAAATTTAAATCTGATGATAATTTTTTACTGGATATAGTAACCAATCAAATTACTTAATTTCAAGTCATGTGTCAAATTTCATCCAATCACCGCTGTATTACAGCGATAATACCCTACATGTGGTGTTTTCAGTTTGGTGTTTACTTTTTATTAAACATTAATTAAACGTCAAACTGACAACTGGATTAAAAATGTCGCGAAGATTAGGTATTGCATCTAACGATTCAATTAATTCACCAATTGTACTTTTCACAACTGTAGTTTCAAATAAAAAGGAATACTATTTGATTAAAATTGATAAAGTTTGTATTGAAAATTATTAAACATCAGATTGGCAATCAATTTTTTGAAAGCTACAAAGTAAAAAATTATCTTATCGAATACTCCTCGGGACTTGATAAATACTCAAAATTTTGTCGTAGAGAATCCTTCAAGCGTGTTGCACAAAGATAATAGCCCTCGGCCTGCGGCCTTGGGTTATTATCAAGCAACACGCTTTCAGCATTCTCTATGACAAAATTATCTCTGTATTATCAAGACCCTAGGGGTATTACTACTGAAAATTCACATGACAAATTCAAATACGCGTTTTGTATCTATCAAAAGAAAATTTTATTGTACGGTTTTACGATGGGCATCGCTGTGGCTCTGTTCCCTATTTGATTTTTGTCCGGAATACGTAATTATGATCTTCAGAAAAAAGCAGTAGAGCAAAATAGAGGGATAATCCCCGGGGAACGTTCTACTCTATTACCGTCAAGAATTTATGTCATATCATTTTTCGCTAGCCCCTTGTAATGTTATTTAAAATTGAAAAATACCAAACCAATCCCATTCAAAACTTTATTGTTATTCTCTAAAGCAAAATTTATCGCTAAGCATTCAATAAGGATCCAGCACGCACATCACACAGTCAGGCCGCTAACGTGGATTTCAGCTCAAAAATTACCCAATAATTCCATCCAAAATATATTCGCAGTCACACTAAGCTGATGATTTTCTATTTTTTCCATCAACCAAGCACCCTGAGAGATTGGAAATAGCCCAAATCATCTTTCAAGCGGAAATTCACGCCATTGTTGAACGTACCCATTTCAATATTGATAAAAGATCCAAGTAGATGAAACAGTGTAATTATCATGCCGATGTCGGATAGTCAACCGAATCCGAGAAGAAGAATGAAGCAAAAGAGATATTATTATCGATCTCACTAAATGATCACTCCAAAACTTCAATAAATTTCCTGTTTTTTAATGACAAAAATCAGAAACATTTTCTGACCAACCATTTCAACTGATTGCAATATCTTGAAAATTTATGATTGGTCGAGATTCACATATTTTCAATATTCATTATCCACGAGAAGTATCGTTCTTCTCACACATATCCAAATTCAACAGTAGAATGTGCAGATCGCTTAGTAATTTTTGGCAAACTCCCTAAAATCGATACGTTCTCCTTGTAGTTTGAGATGAAGTTCACAGGATCGTCCATAACAGATGTGAAAAGCAATGTCGTATTCCATGCACTTTGCCATCGTGGAAACAATTCAATGTTAAGGAACTTGACAAATTGGTTTAATCAAAAGCTGCTTCTTTTTTAGAAGAGTTCAATTTAATGTTTGGCTAGAGAATGAAAACTTTGAAGAACTTGACCTCACGTGGGGTTTACGTCGTTTTTATTAAAGCAAAAAGCGAAATGAAAATATGTATGGGAATTTTTTAGAAACAAATGTTTCATTTAGGAGATTTATTCAAGAGATTGAATTTGAGTTTTTTAAAATAAAAAATTCTTAGGTACTTAGCCTTATGTGGTGGATATGTCGGACAATAGAAGCTTCATTCAAAGTAATGCAAAACTCTGTAATTACTTCTAATTTTCTCAAAATGTTGAACTTTCCTAGGCTTTCAAGTACTTTCCACTTTTCTTAGGAGCCGTTTGTATGCCAGAAGCACTTAGCCTGTATAGGCCTGTATAGCCCTTTTAGTTTTTTGGAACTTTAGTTCTTTACGTTAGGTTATGTTTGAGCGACCGGGGGTCGCGACGCAAAAGATCTGACCGTTACGCGTTACGTTACGCTACGTTATGTTACGTTGCTTCGTTATGTGCCTTGCTTGCGTGATTGTGCTCTCTCCTTAGTCTCTCTCTCGCTTACGAAGCAGCGATTCTTATGCTCCGGCCGGAATTCGAACCCGGGCCGCCCGCGTGGAAGGCGAGCATCGACGCTATATTAAAATTCTATGCAAAGCTGGTATTCGCAGTGCTGGTGATCTACTTGAATTTGTTCGGATAAATTTTCATTATTATTTCCATGATTTTTTGCGCGATTGATCTTTTTTGTTTATTTACAGCATCGATTGTCAAAATGACATGAGGATTAAGGGGTCTAGCACATTTACTTTTCGAAATACAGGGTGTTGAAATTTTGAAAACTTGAATGTTTCAATTCGATAACTTTAAAATGGATGGATAAATTGATTTGACATTTGGCAGGTTGTTTTTAAATGTAAAAGGGCATATTTTGATAGAAATAGTAGTTTGTGCAACTAGTGTGGATATGATGGCCATATCGTACTAGGACAAAGTTAGAGCACGACGCCGAAGGCGGAGTGCTCAATCGTTCAAGTGCGATATGGACAATCCACACGAGAAGAACAGCATATTTTTTCTACGACCCACTTAAGAAAAAATCTAGAAAATAAAAATTTCTATAAACTATAATATAACTTCAAATTGAAAATTAACAATTCAATTCTATGTTCCCACTAATTTTTTTGTGGTAAACATACAGTTCTTAGATGTCCAATTTGTATAATGCTACGGTTTCCCTTTTCAAATATACGATGCTGTTATAAGTAGATGTTGCCAGTCGGACTCCCTCATGAAGGGTACCGTACCATTATCTGTAATAATGAATATTCTGCTAAATATTTCAAACGTCTACCTGTTGTCGTTATTGATATCAAGCAGAATAATTATTTAAAAATAAAATTAACAATAAAAAAAAAA
>CAJUYG010000232.1:113120-146221 GCA_910591675.1 Galerucella calmariensis | reverse complement strand
ATTATTATACAACGCATGCGGGTCTGCAAAGTATTGTTCGCACAAACTCTGATCTGATAATAAATTAACAAAGTATTCTGATCGAACAAATAACAACTGTTTTTGATTCAGTTCAAGAACGGTGAAAAAGTTCTTGGTTCAATTGAGAATTATTGAAAAGGATAGTACCTATATGCTTGGGAATGTGCTGTTAAATTATTAAAACTTTTAGCAGGTTATGTTTATATGTTACTACACATCAATAAATTGATCAAGGATCGCTATAACAGTAACAGTAACAAATTAAAATGGGTTTTATAAATGACGACATTAGTGATTTCTGGAGCTTAGAGTCATCCAATGCAGACGATGACTACGCATGTACAAAACGGTTCTGGTCGACTTCGCGACTCTCGGAATTTTATGTTAATTTTCAATTTGTTTGAAAGCTTACCTTAAATAAAGCCGTTTAGAACAAAAGTTCCGTTGTCCAGTAATCACTTCAAAAATCACGATTTTAGTTCAAAAAATGGTACTTCCTCAACACTAATTAATGCTATTTCACGATAAATATTTTCACTCCAAACAGTAAGGGTTATTATCTTGAAGTAAATGTCAGTGTGAGTCTGTTTCACAAAAAAATCCGGAAGAAAATACTTAAACTTTGCCAATTTTTAGAAATATTCGTGGGCATAAATATTTTCTTTTGACACTTAAGCTTATAAAATTACACACTAAAATCTTATGTCTAGATATCCTAGGTTCACAAATTAGGATCGGGTGACACTTCCTAACGACGTTGTCAAATAGTCTTAATTTTCTCCCAGATGATATAATGATGCATTGTAATAGATTACAGGAATATATAACAATATGAGATTATTTGCATTTATAATCATGAAAATTCAAATAATAGTTAGGTTAACAATTTTTTTCTTATTCTCTTGCTCCGTATTTAATGATTTTCTAGTTACACTTTGATCTTTGTCAGTTGGTCTGGAAGCGGTATGTGTTGAATTATGTCAGTGAATTATGTCAGTCAATTTGAGATGGAGGGATGGAGAAAGGGGAAGGGACATACATATGTATTACTACTACTAATATTTTCAAATACATGTTAATATTTCAAAAACGCCCAGTATTAGGTATGGAAAATTGAACAGAAGATGTCCCTATTACTTAGAAGGATAAAAATATGGTTGTTCAATTTAAATAAATGAAGATACTTATTTAAAATTTTTTTAACAGCCCAGTATACAAAAAAAAAAGTTTTTGACCTGTCACCAATTACCTTGATCGTCTTCCCAATCAACCCTACAGGCTGTTTTTATTTGTTATTGGAGATGTTAATACAAAATTTTCAATATCAAAGTCTGCACCTGCCAATTTTTTATTGAAAAAGTATAAATTTTAGATATAGTGTTGTACTCCACACAAAGTGTTACATTCAAAAAAACAAAGTTCTCATTCACTTCACGTATAACCGAAAGTATATCAAAATAGTTTCTATGAACTTGCCATAACTTGTTCTTCATCTATACTCATTTCTATAGGTTATGCCGAAAGGGTCATGTATGTCAAAATATTTTTCATAAATTTGTCACAAGTTGTTCTTCATTTATGCCTATTTTTTAGAAATTGTGTGAATATAGTCTACAATATATAGATGGTGTAAGCTTGTCGAGAAACAGCCTGTATATACTTACTCCATTTCACGGGGAGTATGTGGATGGATGAAAATGAATGGCTTGAAAAAGATTGGAGACTTATTGGTGATATATTTTCATTTATAATATCACAAAAGCTCAAATTATTTCCGAAAATTTTCGTACCCGAAAAAATTTCCGGAAATAGTTTGAACTTGCGTGTTATTCAGTACGAAAATTTCAAATTGTCAAGGTGGACAGAACAAGGTATTGTTGTTTTTGAAATATATTGATTTGTCCTTTTTGTTTAAACGGTTCTGTCACAAAGCTTAATAATTACCAGTTTAAAACGTCTGTAGGGTCCGGTAAGGTTCGCGACCCTCGAAATATAACTTGTAATATAACTTCAAATTAAAAATTTAACAATTCAATTTTATAAATTTCCACTAATTTTTTTGTGGTAAACGTACAGTTCTTGAATGTACAATTTGTATAATGCCACGGTTTCCCTTTTTGAATATTCAATGCTGTTATAAGTAGATGTTGCCAGTCGGACTCCCTATGAAGGGTACCGTACCATTATCTATAATAATGAATATTCTGCTAATTCAAACGTCTACTTGTTGTTGTTATTAATATCAAGCAGAATAATTATTTTAAATTGAAATTAACAATAAAAAAAAACTTCTTCACGGGGAATCGAACCCGGGTCTACCGCGTGAGAGTCTGGTTTGCTTATTACTAATGCGTATTACATAATTTTTGCTTAAAAGGAACTAAAGTTCCTACCGTGTGTCCCGCGACACGTTCTACCTTTTTTTCAATAGAAAGCCCTATTGCTATAGAACGTTTCAATGAAAAAAATTCTTTGAAAGAGAAAATTGTAATTGAAAGTACCAAAAATCCGCCATTTTTTCAAATATTTGACAATTATGTCTAGATAATTGCAATGTTGCCAGTTTTCAGTTCCGTAACCCGTTACGGCTTGGAAATAACACCAAGAATTTAGATTTATTTTTTCTCGTATAACACCGATGTACTTACTATCTTTATAATCTAAAATGTATGTATTGGAAAATTACTTTTTCGGACATAATATTGTATGTTCCACATACAGCACAAAACATAGAGTCTGTTCAAAAATTATTAAAAGTCGCCAAATTTTGTGATGAAAAAAAAAACAACTACGGCCGGGAATCGAACCGCGGTCTATTCCAGCATTATCCGAATTGTCATGACGCGTTAACCACTGATCTACTACAAGATAGCTGTCAAATGTTCTTATTTTAGGTACATCCATAGTATAGCTGTAGAAACTTTGAGAAATCAAATTGTTATATAGAGTAATCCAGGGAACATTGAACACTGGGAACTAACATAAACTATATTAATTTACTATTATAACTTGTACAAAAACTACATGTTGCTTCATAGGTTATATCCATATAAAAAACCGAGGGGAAAGAGAACCGTCACTCAGCTTCTTCTTTTTCGTTGTCAAACCCCAACGATAGCGCAGCCACTCATTAGTCAAAATGCTACATATACCCCCATCACAAATTCAAACGTATAAACGTCAGGTCTTTCGGGCCCAGCACTCATCAGATACAATACCCACCTTTACAGGTTCATTACCATCATTGACCGCTTCTTTATTAAAAATGTTTTCCGATAATACTCTACTTTCCTTAAAGCTATCACTGATTTCTAGAGTCTTATTATTATTTGTGCTTTTAGCGCCGCTTTTAACCCGCACTTTCACTTATTACAGGTAAGGTAACACAATTAGAATTGGTCAAATCAGGTAACTCATTAATTATCGGCTTGAGAGATTTCGCGTGAATCAGACCCTTTTTTTTTAATTTGATCGAGATGTTGCTTCCAAACAATATTTTCGTCTTTTATTTTACACATGTATATTCTGTCACCTGAAATCTCATCTATTTCAGCCTCCGCCCATGCCTTCCGATTAGGGTATCTGTAAGAATTTGAAGGGTGGGTGACCCCCACATCACTTAGGCCACAATTGGCCCATTGTGCATCCTTCCGAGGTTCAGACTTCCTTCTGGCTCGTCATCCAGCCTAGTTGTTTGAAGTAGGCGATAACGTCGCCGGAAGTAAGCTCCCTCATGCTGGCTTGTGTTAGCCTGTACTCGCCGAATACGGAAAACCTAAATTGAGAGAGTGTCGGACATTCACAAAGAATGTGTTCGACAGTCTCATCTTCCTATTCACATCCTCTACAGAGTGAAGTGTCAGACAGACCCAGTCTGTAGAGGTGTTTTCGTAGGTGACAGTGACCGGTCAGAATACACGTGGCTGTCCGAAGGTTCTGTCTGTTCATAGTCACGTATTTTTTGGCTACTTTGCTGTCCGGATACTGCAGCAGTTCCTTGACAAGCCAGCAACCTTCTGCATCGTCCCATCTACTCTTAAACTTAACAAGGGATTGTTCCTTTATTAAGTCAATCATAGCCGACGCCGACAGACCAATGAAAGTGCCAGGTCCCAAGAGTTTTTGGGAGGCTGCTTTCCTGGCTAGTGAGTCGGCAATGTGGTTACCTTTAGATTTACTGTGCCCCTTGATCCAGCCTAGAGTGACTTCGTTGCTGCTACAGGCTTCGATCAGGGACAGGTGACACTCCAGTACTAGGCCTGATGTGATACGTGGTCTGTTCAGGGCTAATAGTACTTGTCTACTATCCGTAAGGATGTGAATTTTATTACCTCTGTTTCTTTTGGTAATCTCTTTTGCGGCGATGCGATGCAGCTGAGCCCATATTGGTTTTAGAGCCTTCCGTGAAGATGCGGAGTGCGCCTTCTTCTGATGTGTCTTGTGTGTTATATTTGATGATTACCTTGTAGGGCCTGTGGAAGGCATATTGTAGTGAGATTGCGTCCGTATTTGCCTGCAGCAGTGGGACCTCATTGAGTGCCTCACGCCATAGGTTACGTCTCAATCTACCAGATCCTACGTCAGGTTGTATACCGGTAGAGCGTAAGCGTGTCATGGTCATCAAAATAACCTCCTTGATGTGTATGTCAAGGGGAGTGAGACCAATGATCACCTCCATCGCTCTGGTTGGTGTGGTTCTCATGCCTCCTGTTGTATTGAGGCATGCTGTTCTCTGAATTTGATCCAGTTTACGGACGACTGTCAGCTGGTTTGCTTTAACTCCCCAGACAATCGCGCCGTACATTAGCATAGGTCTGATGATAGCAGTGTAGATCCAGGCAGTAACCCTGGGTGACATTCCCCAGGTACGGCCGATGGTTCTGCGACACTGTTCATAAGAAATGTATGCTTTTTTTACTCTGTTTTCTAGATGAGAGTTCCATGTTAACTTACTGTCAAATGTGACACCTAAATATTTCACCTCTGATGAGAACTTAAGTTCGGTATTTAGGAGCTTTGGCACTTGATGTTTTGCAAGCTTTCTTTTTTTCGTGAAAAGTACCATTTCTGTCTTCTTTGGATTTATTGACAGAGAGTGGTCTTTACACCATTGTTCTATGATGTTGAGGGCCTCTTGCATTAGAGCACAGAGTATCTCCTCAAATCTTCCTGTTAGCAGAATGACTAGATCATCTGCATAAGCTATTGTGTAGAGGTTGCCATCATTGAGGCGGCTGACCAAGGAGTCTAAGACCAGAGATGCGGTTTTCTGCATCGTGTTCAAGAAGGTCTCAGAAAAGACTGGGAAAAATGTGGGTCAGCACTTTTTTGAAAAACGCCTTCTGGGCCGGAAAATGCATTTTCCAATTGCATCATTACTTGCACCATTATGGGAACGATTGAAAACTTCGGTTGTAAATCCTTACTCGGGCATTAGAATTGGGGTGGCTCTGTGGGGGTGCGCGGGGGGTGAATTGGGGGAGGAATGGCAGCGTGCATGAAAATCGCTCCAAACTCGTTACTCGGGGGTTTTCGGGGATGCCGAGTAACGAGTTTGGAGCGCTTTCCATGCGCTATGCAATTTTTACCCCAGAATGACCCCCCGGATACCCCAGCAGCGGCGCCCCTGATCGCTCCTGGGTAATTCTAATGCCAGAATCGAGTTCGGCATCCCCGAAAACTCCCAGGTAACGATTTTTGATCCATTTACATGGGCTATGTAATTTCCCTCAAGAATGACCCCCCGGATACCCCAGCAGAGGCACACTTGAGCGCCCCTGGGTAATTCCAATGTCAAAATTGAATTCAGCATCCCCGAAAACCCCCCGTGTAACAAGTTTGGAGCGATTTTCATGCACGCTGCCATTCCTCCCCCAATTCACCCTCTGCGCACCCCCCAGAGCTAAATCTCGATAAATTAGGCTTACAACATTTTAAGGAACAATTTTAAATTAGATCCAATATTCTTGAACACTAAAAATGGAAAATGAAAAGGATTTCCGATTTCAAATAAGTAGGTGCATAAAATTATACAAGAATTGTTTCTTGAATAATTTGCAAAAAGTTGACAATCGCCTTCAGACTAACTCAAAATGGTTAGTGCAAAAGGACAGAAACATATTGTTTTATTGTTTATTTTCATTGTGATTTTGCCGCATGAACTGTGTATTTATTTATAGACTCTGTTCCGGATTTCTTGCTATATTGATTTGTATCAATTTGAAGCAATAAAGATATTATTATTATTATTATTATTATTGGTTCGACAAAAAAAAGAGAGCAAACTTAGGAAGAATGGAACAAGCGTGGGTTTTATTGCTCAAGTTGTTTTGCATCCCAAATAACCCCATTCTTGCTTCTACCACTATCACGAGGTGTAGTGGGGTGATGTCAAATAAATCTTACAGTGTGGGTGTTCAGAAACTACTTACGTACAAGTGTCACAACTATTCAAAAATTATTCTGTGTTCAGCTGACAAGGAAAAATTATTATTCAAAAACGTCAGAGCAATTTTCAATTTTATGTTACAGTCTATTTACTTAGAAAATGTTGTTTTCAGTTTTATGTTATACTGAATTGATATTATCCATTGTTTAAACTAATACGTTGGGAATAAAGAACCAATATCACTACAGTCCACAATTAATATTCTTCGTATTTTTCCCTCGTAAATACAGTGGGTACAGAGGAAGGTCAACTGATAATAGAAGCAATTATTGTACCTCGCGTAGTCCAAATTCCCCTGAAGAAAATTTTGATTAAAATTAAATTTCTTAAAATGTTGTCATAGCTCACGGGATAAATATTACCAGCGTTTCCAGTTTACCACTAATTTTACAAGCTTAATATAAACCAGATTCAATTTACAAAATTTTGTTGTACCATATTCTTGAAACAGGGTTTTCTAGCTAAAGAATTTCGGCTGCAACTCTTCGCTTCATCTTCATCATGTTGAAATCGTTAAATACGCCTATAACGTTTTAATACAATAGGTGGACATAATAACATATTATCATGAAGCCCTCAATATCATCTATGAAAATATTTATCGAATATGAATATAGTACTAGTAATTAAAATGGCTATTTACAGAATATCCTAACATGCATTTAGTAGGTACTATGAGAATGTCAATTTCCGCAATATTCCTAATCACCGAACACTCATTGCTGTTTATCAATATTTGAAGAAAATTGGAAGTCTTAAAACTGCAGATAATGACCGTGTGATAATCATAAGAACTTGGACAATTAGAAGAAATAAGGTAGAATAGAATACACTTTATTTAGCTAATAATAAGCTATAACATAACAAACAGATTACAAATTACAAAAATTTAAAAAGATACAAGCATCAATTCACAAAATAAATTTGCCTTAATCTTGACCTGAAGTGTTTTACAGTAGTAGAAGTCTTGACACTCAGTGGTAGGCTATTATACAACCTTAAGCCTTCTATAAATAATGTTTTCTCCATTATTGCAGAGTTAAATCTTCCAATTTGGTAATTATCTTTTGTCCTTAAGTTGTAATTCATATTCGAAGATCTTTTATTCAAATATGTATTAAAATATGATGGAGCCTGATTATTAACGATTTTATAAATTAGTAACAAATTTGACTCCCGTATAAGCTGTGATACATTTAGAAAATTTAATGATTTTAACATTTCATTAATTGATGCATATCTGTTTGTACGAAGTAAGATGCGCATTGCCTTATTTTGAGGGACTTGTAGTTAATGAATATTTTCATTAGAACAGGACATCAATAGAGACATACAATAATTAAAATGTGGATAGATGATAGTGTTGTACACCAATTTTCTGCACCAAAGTGAAAGACTTTTACTAACTCTAAAAAAATATCCGACTTTTTTTCCTATTTTCTTGCACAAAAATTTATATGTTCATGGAATCTGAGCTGAGGATCTAATATAACTCCTATATATTTTATTTCATCTACGTATTCTACTATACTATTATTAATTTTAATGATATATTGACCTTGCCTGAAGTTGAAACAATTTTGCTTACTACCTAGTACCATACATTTAGTTTTTTGTTCATTTAACTTTAATTTATTTTCCATCAACCATTCATTCAGGATGTCTAGCTCGTTATTCATAACATTTACCAGTTCTAAATAAGTTTTACCAGATACAGAAATCAAAGTATCATCTGCAAAGAAATTGACGAAAGAATGCAGTAAGTATTGGTATAAATCATTAATATACAGTATGAATAATAACGGTCCCAATACACTACCCTGTGGTACCCCAAAAATATGTCTTAATCTCCTCTGAGCATTCACCATTAGTTTTAGTTTTCTGATACCTCTCGGTCAAGTAATTTTTGATCCAGTTCAGGACACTCCCCTTTATACCGTATTTTTCACATTTCACTACTAATTTATCTCTATTCACAGTTTCAAAGGCTCTTTTTAAGTCAACAAATATACTCATTACAATATTTCCTTCATCAATTTCTTTCTTCCATTTGTTGGAAACTAATTGACAGGCCATTTCACAGGAATGGTGCCTTCTAAAACCAGACTGGTTGATGAATAATAAATTGTTTTTGTTAAGATGCTCACCCAACTGTTCATGAACTATTATTTCAATTATTTTTTCAATAATTGGAAGAAGGTTTGTTGGTCTTAAGTCCTCTGTCTTCCTGGGATTACTATTTTTGGAACGGGAACAATAGTACTACACTTTAATTTATTAGACATGACACTAGTTTGCAAACACGTATTGATAAGATTTAATAAAGGATACCCAACCACATAAAAAATATCTTTTAGTGGTTGCACAGTTAACATGTCATCTCCTGTTGCCTTACTTTTCAGATTGAAGATTATTCCTCGTATTTTATTCATTGAAACAGTTTTAAATGTGTTAATTTCAACATTATTGGCTAATATAGGAATTTCTGTAAATTTTGTGGGAGTAGAAATTAACGATATCATTTATACTGTCTAAATAAAACTTTTCAAATGCTCATTGAGAGAAAAATTACCACCAGTTATTTGAACATAGTAGAATCTGCCCTTCCTATCAGTGTTCGCAGATGCAAATTACGAAGTGAGCTTTCCAAAATGTAAAGTATTTAAAGAAATCCTCATCATTCGAAAAAGCTGCAAGATCTTTTAGATACTGATTTTGAACCCAAATGGATTTTCATGAATGGTTTATTCGACAAATGAGAATATTGATATTTTCAATATGCACGATGAGTCCCGACGGGAAGGAAAACTTCAGTCCAATTCATCAATACATATTTAAAATTAACGATTGGGCTGGAATTATTGGAGAATAACTTTTCGGATCTCTCATTTTACCAAAATATTTAAATAGACCAAGATCTGTTTATTTTCTTGGGAACAATTCAGTAGGCCTTGATAATGTACCTTATAAACTTATCAACGTAGACTGTTAATGTGGTTTATACACGATGGGGCCTTGTCACATTTAACACTGCAGGCTGTGGAATTGCTATATTAAAACTCTTAAGAAAAAATAAATATGCTGTGGACAAGATGCACTGGTCAAGTGACCTGTCAATGCGGTGAGGAAACTCTGAGGTAGAATAGGAATTACCTACTGTCAAAAAACGTATGCGAAGTGTTTTGAAGATGACGTCATTTTGAACAATTGATGAAATAGCTGAGTATACTTATAGAGTTAGTTAATACTTTGTAGGTATTTGTTCTCATTCGACCGTATAAACTTGATTTGATATATTCAAAATTACTCGTTTTAATCGTAGAACTAGGAATTACAAAAAGAGTTTGCGCTTAAACTATTTTGTAGACATTTGCAATTAATTTTTTCCTTCTGGAAGCCGTTCTGATATTAGAACCGGTTCAGCCCGTTGGTTTACTGCACTCTACCTTACCACATTCGGTCCATCCACACATTTATCCTCGTAACGTCGAGTTGACGAAATAGGTCCTCTGGATGTGTGCCATTTATTGGTGGTGGCGCATTGGCCATATCGAAATTTTTTATTTTTCTTAAGTAAGATGAGGTATGGGCTACGGTATCTTTGCCACAGAATCTTCAAATGAGGTCCCCGTTATATAGCCCCATTTTATGCAGGTGATACTTCACTTCAGTAATGATTTTAAGCTGATTTCCACTGATATTCAGTAGTTCTTCTGCAAATTTTAACGCATATGTCTTTCTGTGTACCTGCGTTTCAGTCGTCCTTTACTGTAGTCTGGGTTGGCCTTGTACCCATTTTTATATTTGTAATTGGAAAACTTTTTGGTATAGCATATATCTCCGCTTGAAATACAGGGATATACTTCTTTAGTGAGGAAATACATCTTGTGTTCCTTATTTTGTTAGACAACCCTGCTTCTGTCCCTTCCCCAGTGTTTCACCCGTCTGTATACCAAGTGCAACCTCAGTCTGCTTGGGTCCTGCCTTTTTGTGAGGTATCTTCACATATTTAGGACCAGGAAGAGTCTGTTTTCTTATCAAAAATGGCTTCACCAACAATGTCCTTGATGGATTTGTGACCTGATCTAACTGTTTTATTGCTGTTTTGCATCCCAAATAACCCTATCCTTGCTTTTCCCACTATCACTAGGTGAAGTGGGGAGAGGCCAAACAAGGCTTCCAGTGCTGCAGTTGACGTGCAATTTGCAATTACCACAAATTCATTGTTCAAGAAATTGTGCAATGTAAAAAAGCCGAAGACTTCAAAATACTGAGAATAAGTGTTTATTCGTGAAGAAGTCGAGACTGTTTCAAGAATATGGAAAAATAAAATATACCTACCCCTGGTATCACGTCACTGTCTTATTAAAATTCCACAAAGCTATTACTGTTCATATGTTCTGAAAAATAGCCTACAAAATTTTTCAAATTTGTATTCCGAACCCTCGAGAAGATATGTAATGAGATTTCATCTGCATACTTATCACCCTGGATCGCACAAACTATTGATGCTGAATGAAAATGGTAATCAGGTATTTCAAATATTTCCCAACGATCTACCATTCCTATCATTTACGCTACTTACTCATAAAACCGGCTGTATGATGATTCGGATGACCGTGGTCTGATAATAGGCATTTTAGATAACGTAGATTATGGCTACAATAGTCTTGTACATGTTTGGAAACATCCTCTGAAAGTCTCCGAATGATACAGCCATGTCAAATGTTGCCAGAACTATAAAACTCCTCTTGTACATGATCTGGGCAGCCCCACAGCACCTAGACTCTCTCGTCTCTACGTTAACTAGCCTATGGTTTCAACATACTTGTTGGCCTCTGCAAAAGAAATATAGATTAACAAATAGATGAGCCGAGCAAACAAAAAGCATACCTATGGTCTACCGTCGCATCCTCCTGTTCACAGCATCGATATAAGGATGTGTCTGGTAGCCCTATTCTATGAAAATGTTTGTTAAGTTGACAGTGTTCAGTTCATCTTTATTGTAGTCCAAGTGTTTAATGTCTGATTGGCAAAACTGGATGAGATGGCCGGGGCAGGTCTGGTCCGATTATCAAATTCGGCGACCTTTCTTGCAAGGGAGCCTTTTTTTATTGCCATCCATTCCAGAATAGCGGGGAATCCAAACTTTCTGAGTTTTCTGTGGGAACAGTTTTTTTTTGGAGCTCAATACCAACTTTAAGGTAACACGATAAGCGCTGAGAGCTCTTAAAGCCACTTGACTGTAGAAGAAAATTTTTCTTATTCAACGTTTCAGGATGATTTTGGTCAATCTCTCCACATATGAATCAATGGCGTAAATACACCTCCATCGGAGTTGACTGCTCTTAGTAGCTCCTTCTTTTGTAGTTCGCTCTGTATAAACCTGTTTTGTGAATTTGGAAATATTCCAAACTGTCTACGTCTAAGTTTCCAAAAATATATGTAGTTCAAATAGTATATAGTTCAAAGTATATATTCACCCAAACTGTCCATTATTTTCATAATGATGAATACTGAGTGGTTTCCACAATATCAACTAACTAAGGGTGAATATCCGGTATTTCTAATGGACTGAAACATCTGTGCAAACAGATGGCAAGGACCAGAAGCAAAAATTGCCAAGGTCAACATTTCTATTCGTATTATTTCATTCAAGGCAAAATAAACAGAGACCATTATCACATTTTGTTTCCTATCTTCGAATGTTTTTTATGGTCGATATATAAGCCACGTGTAGAATTCCAAAATAAGTAATGGAAGTATCAAAAATACAATTCAATCGGCTATAAAACAACTAGAATGGGTTTTCCGAGGTTGAGATATTAAGTATTTAGGTACGTATTTTGTCCACTCTACCCTCGATGAAGTTACCAAGCTGAATATAAAGAATAAGATTTACCCGTTTACTTGACTTACAGGATACACCTCAAAATTAGCATAAATAATACGGGATGAACGATCACCGATAAAGTAGGCTACTGGATAGGTATATTTTCAGTAGTAATACCCCTAGGGTCTTGATAATACCGAGATAATTTTGTCACAGAGAATGCTGAAAGCGTGTTGCTTGATAATAGCCCAAGGCCGCAGGCCAAGGGCTATTATCTTTGAGCAACACGCTTGAAGGATTCTCTACGACAAAATTTTGAGTATTTATCAAGACCCGAGGAGTATTCGATAAGATAATTTTTTACTTGGTAGCTTTCAAAAAATTGATTACCAATCTGATGTTTAATAATTTTCAATACAAACTTTATCAATTTTAATCAAATAGTATTCATTTTTATTTAAAACTACAGTTGTCAAAAGTACAATTGGTAAATTAATTGAATCGTTAGATGCAATACCAAATCTTTCCGACATTTTTAATCCAGTTGTCAGTGTGACGTTTAATTAATTTTTAATAAAACATAAACACCAAACTGAAAACACCACATGTATACTTTGGCAAGTTTATCTGAAGCCGTGAAAGGAATGCAGTCGAAATATTTCGATATTGCCACGTTTAACTATGGAAAAGCTGAGTAAAGCTAAGTGCTATGTATGTGGTGATAATAATTAGAAAATGGACTTTTTATTATTAACAATATGATTAAAGGTTAATTCTATAATGTGCTTGTATCTTTGGATTTTCTCTATTCATTATTTATTGAATTTATGAATATTAAAAAATGAGTACTTTTCCAAATTTGTTATGGGCTTCTTCAAGCTGTGGCAGCGTTGTGCGAAAACCATAATGACCACACCCTCCGAATGGCTCCGAACCTCATAATTGGTGATTTTTATTGAAGGGCCTGGCCAGCTGACTTCTTATTGGCAAGCGCCCGCGTGTGTTCTTCTCTGTCACTTCGTCAATTGATTGGTATTGATTTATCCAGTGGCGTTGATATTGTCAGTGACATTTTTTGTATTTTCAGTTTTACTTGGCATCTTTAACTTTTGTATTTTGTGCTTTTATTAATAATTTTTTGTGATTTTGAATAGTGTATGTACCTATGTTTTGTGTTTGTTCATTTTTCAAAAATGAATCAATATACGCGTGGAAAGACACTTCATAGCCAAACTAGAGAGGTGATTGCTAATGTTTATAGGTAAGCTATAATATATAAATAGCTATTCATTCATTTTCATTGCAAGACTTAAATTTTTCTAAGAACATTTTATGAATCAATCAAATCGTATTGGGTCACTGTTAATTTCAATAACTAGGTTTAAAAATTTTTACTTACTTTATTAAATAATAAACGTTTAATTACATCTGCATTTATATTAAAGGACCTAATAATTTAGCACTAGTGTAGATTATCGATAATTTGCATACTAATCATTTTAATTTTTGGTAACTAAGCCTAAACTCGACAAAGGTATCTAATAGTTAAAAGAACTGTTTGATGTAACCATACAAAAATACTTTGGCCTCCTGGCCGGAATAAAAACATAATTAAATGTGGAGCATATTTTATATCTTTGTTTACTTGTTTTTATAGAGTTTGTGAAAAAGAAAGGGAAAATAACTCGCTTAATTTACCCCTTAAACGAAAGCTCCATCGGGTGTCCCTTTACACAGGAGTTGGTATTTCGACGATAAAAAAAATTCATAGGGAAGATCAAGAAAGATTAGAACATAATCCTAATCAACAACTTAGTAGCCCCGGAAAGAAGAGAGCACGTCTGTCTCTTACAGTGAAAGACGATTACAATTTCCAAATAATACGCCATATGATAAGTAGATTTTATTTGGAATTCAAAGTGGTCCCGACAACTAGGAAGTTACTGCAAAAATTGCAGGAAGATTCAAATTTCCCTTATTCTAGGAAAACACTTAGGGGTTTGTTGAAATCTAATGGTTTTTTTGGCGAAAATGTCAAAATAAAAGGAAGATTTTGATGGAGCGCCCTAACATATTACATTGGAGATACAAGTAGGTATATTCGCGATATACGAAAGTATCGCCAAGAAGGGCGAAATATTGTTTATTTGGACGAAACGTGAGTAGACAATGACCTTACTTTCAAGAAATGTTGAGTGAGAACGTTTCTGGGGTAATAAGTAATATAGGTTCTACTGGTAAGTAGAAATAGTTTGATAGAACTGAATTCTGACTTTCAAATTATGCTGAATATAATCAATATTATCATTATTTTAGGTCGGCTTATTGTCGTACATGCCGGATCAAAAAATGGGTTCGTCCAAAATGCCTGTTTGATCTTTAAAGCGGGACTGGCTACGGGTGATTATCATGGCCAAATGAACCGTGAGAATTTTACCCGTTGGCTTCAGGAAAAACTCATCCCAAATCTCCCAGCCAATTCAGTCATTGTACTCGACAATGCTCCTTACCATTCGGTACAAGAGAATAAAATACCGACAAAATCCTCTTTAAAGAAAGATATAGTAGCTTACCTTACAAAAAAAGGTACCTTTCGTATTAAAATATATATGCATTAATTTAAGGTAATCCATTTATAGGTATTGATCACGATCCAACTACCAGAAAATTTGAGTTGTTTGATCTGGTATTACTACACAGGCCACCCGAGGATCAGAAAAATTATGTTGTCGACAGGATCATAAAATCACATGGACATATACCTTTAAGAACTCCTCCATATATGTGCGAATTGAATCCTATTGAGTTAGCTTGGGCATGACTGAAATTTTTAATAAGAAGTCGGAATACTACGGGAAATTTTAGCCTAACATCTCTGAAAGAAGTTACCGAAGAAGCAATGTCCCTAATAACTACGGATGATTGGCAGAAATTCTCTAGACACGTTGAGGATATCGAAGAGAAATTTTGGGAAACCGACCAGCTTATGGAGGAAATTGAACCAGTCATAGAGTCATAATTAATGTTGGTGACGACAGTGATGAAAGTGATGATACTGATGAATGTGATGAATATGATGATCATTAGGTTATGTTTTGTACGGATTTTGAACTATCTCGTATCCATATTGAATTCAAGTTCGAATCTCAACATTATTTGTTTTTAACAAATACCGGTGTTTTGAAAAATAGGTACCTTACCTTTAGGTAAAGCAGAACAAAAATCAGTTTCCATATATAATTATTATATTAATATAAAAACTGATTATATATATATGTAAATTATTATATAATAATAATTATTTTCAATACTTTTATAAAATAGCTACCGTACGCCATTGGTACGCAAATGTCAAATAGGCGCCATGTTTCCTCGCCTCCCACCGATTCCCCGTAGTCACAGATAAACTTGCCAAACTATAGGGTATTATCGCTATAATACAGCGGTGATTGGATGAAATTTGACACATGACTTGAAATTAAGTAATTTGATTGGTTACTATATCCAGTAAAAAATTATCGTAGAAATAGAATACTCCAAGTATTAGTGGAAAACAATCTTTCCTTCGCACTTTCTCCAGACTCATAAAACAACAATGTGATGTTTGAATGAACGGTTAGCGCCAATGAAACGAAAAAATGTTGAAAGAATGATTGAATATACTGCAGGTTCTTGCCTAAGTGACTGATTAAATTCGGAGGTAAACTAAGCCAGTTCGCAGGGCTTTATTATCTTATTAAACTTGAGAATAAAAATTAATTTTAAACAGACAAAAAAAAGACAGAAGACTTGAAAATCATGGAAAAAAAGATTTTTAGAACGATACTGGGGTCGAACATAACAAGAACTGGGGAAAGGAGACTCAAAACTAACAAAGAACTAGAAATCGAATTAAGCAATGAGACAATCGTGAAATATAAATGAAAGCACAACGCCTGAAATGGGCAGGACATATTATGAGACGAAAGCCTGGAGAAATGATAAAAATGATGAAAGAATAACACAATGAACTCCTTTATGGCCGAGGAGAAGGGGAAGACCCAGAGAAAGTTGGAGGAATCTGATAAAAGAGGATACAAAAAGAATGGGAATCAAAGAGTGGAGAGAAAAATGCGGAAATAGAGCAGAATGGGAGAAAATAACTTCTGAAGCCAGGACACACAAGAAATTGTAACAATAAGGAGTGAAAAGGGAGTAATCCACCCTAATAAATGGATTTGAACACGCATTAGCGTTAGCCACAGTCTTTTAGATTTAAAGGCTTGATGATGATAAAAAAAGAAAAATATTTTAGAGCGCCAATAATTTTCTCCCCTAAAAGAAAATTGGAAACAAACAAATATTGAAAGGTCAGCTAACTTTTAATCTGGTAATTCAAAAAAACCTCTCTGTGTAATGAATAAAACTATCTGAGTAAAAAAATGTATATATATATATAATATCTGTCCTAGAATTTACAAAAAAGGGGTTAGTGATAAAAAAAATATCGCAGATTTAGCATATAAAAAATATATCTATATGGGTGAAGCCCAACTCTTTATTTTACTTCTGCTCTGATACTTTCCAATGTCAGTCGCCATACACTGGACCGTATGCAACGGTTATGGTCTTTGCAGAACCAAATCCTTGACTTATCCCACGGAACTAGAGCCGGCACTCACAAATATTGCACTCTTAGGTACCTTCTTGGAACTGTTGTACTCCTAGGGACTGTTTGTACTCCAGGTGACTTTGGTGGTTTTTATTTTGTTCAATACCGCACTATCCTTTTTCATCATTATTGATCATTTACCATGTTTGGTAGAGCGGAGTGACCGAAACACGTCAGCCAAATCGGTGTTTTTTTCCACGTCTTTTACGGAACTTAATATTTCTCTAAGTCATGTCCCTTTTGGAAACTATCATTCCGTACGTTGGTTTCTCTTTTCTGTTTGCCGTGTATGTGGATGCTAGTACCTCCGTGTCTCTAAACATCGCCTCATATAACTTCCTGAAATCTGTTACTGAGAATGTAGATATGTAGTGAAATGCCTTTTTCCACTACTCCCTACTTCTTGTCTAACCATGTTTATCCTGTCCCAAATATCGGGCTTCTCACCCTTATTCGTTATTTTCGTGACTTTCCTAAACACTCGAGCATCTTGTCTAGGCTTAATGTAAGTCCGTTGTCCCAGGAAATTTATCAAGTCCAGATATTTCTCTCTATTGAGCCGCTGAATACTTCAACTACGTCGTTTTCAGTGTATATTGGGTTTCCGACAGCAACCATTGTTCTTTTGAAGGTATTGTTCTTTTGAAGGTATTCTCTCCTCAATGTCTGTTCACTATTTCAGCCCATTCATCATAGGTATCCACACCTTCCAAGTCCCTAATTATTCTCCTGTGTGCTAGTGCATGCCATGCCTCCATTTAAGTATTTGCATCAAGCGTCATCTTTTCTTTAGGATCGTATCTGTTGTTATTGTCATTTCATAACAAAGTATTTTTCAAAATTTCCGCTCGTCCACATAATATTGATATTTTTACAAATACATTGATCCCTCATAAAAAAGTTATCGTAAGAGAAGGAAATTTTAACAAACAAATATACCCCTCATGAAAATTTCATCCACGCCCACGCTGGATGAAAATTTTCATTACACAGTATACATATAACCTGACGATGACGCAAATTCTATGATTTTTGTTCACCCAAAAAGTGCTCAACGAGCCTAAACAAGTTCTCACTCACAAAATAACCCATATAAAGAAACTATAAATTTCTTTCATTGGGGATGTCTTCTCAATTGTAATATACATTTGTATATGACAGTGAGTGCGTGATTTATACCGGATAGTTTTCCACGATCCTTGGTGTGCATTGGTATTAACAGATCCATTGATTTGGTTATAAAAAGCTTTGACACCGTGCAAAATAAACTTTTGTATGTTAAATTTGTCGCTTATTTTACGGTAGTCCAGAATTAATATGAAGCCGTAATGTATGTGATATGACAGCTTTCTATAAAGACACACTGGGTGCGAAAAGCAATAATTCTTGTAATTCACTTCCGTTAAGTCAGACCCATGTAACTTTCTTTATTCTGTTGAATGGAAGTTATTTCAATAGAAAGGCAGATATTGGCGATCAATTGTGATGTTTGGGCTTCAAAACATCAACTACGGGCCTGTAAAATGCCACTTACTCTGAAGGCGCGTTCTCACGGGTCAAGTTTAGTTGATTAATTTTAGTTGATCAACAAAAGTTGAATGAAAACTGTAATGAGAACCTATCTTTCAATAAAGTTGATTAACTTTATAATTGATCAGCAAAAGTTTGACCCAGTCAAACTTTTATCGTTCAAGTGATGTGTCACCACGAATTGTTTTCAAGTTGAAACTTGTCTTAAAACGTGTGAACTAGACAGTCAACATTTTGTTGAATGTGTAGTACTCTTGCAACTGGTCGTGGTGTGTGTGTTTGTCTTTTATTTGTGAAATAAAATTTTACTGAAAGTATAAAAATACCAGAAGAATGATCCTCAAGTGGTCTGAAAATGTTATGATGAAATTTTTTGAATCATATCATAAGTATGATTGTCTCTGGAACCACCGAACGGATAAATATAGAAATAGAGATGCACGAGAAAATGCTTTGGGTTGTATTGTGAAGGAAATGGAAATTCCTGGTCTTACCATTGCTGATTTGAGAAACAAAATCAAGATTATTAGAACCATGTACAAAAAAGAACATTTATTGTTTTGTGAATAAATAAAAAGTGGAATAGGATCAGATGAATTGTACATACCAAAATTATTTTGATAGAAAAGAGCGGATATATTTCTAAAAGGTGTTACAAATACAAGAGATACATCATCAAAGTGATTCAGTTTTTATTGAAATATGTGAACAACAATTAAATTCAATTAGTGGTCAACTTTTGTTGATCAACTAAAGCAGGTCAACTAAACTTGACCCGTGAGAACGCGCCTTTAGTAAGCAGAGTGGATGATGAGAACTGTAAATATTGTGAAAAATACGAAAATGCATGGGACCATTCTGTGAGAGACTGAAATACTCTGAAGAGGTGAGGCTAACGTCTCAAGAAAATACCACAAAGGAAACTCTGGAGTATATCGATAGAACCATAATTTTAATTTTATGGAATACCGGATGGTTCATCATATTTCAATTTTAATTTTATGGAGCTGTATACTTATTGGAATACTGATTCGAATTAGGTTTATGTATTTTCCTTCATTTCAGGACTAATCTCAATCCATTGGTTTGTTTTATTTTTATGAAAAAATTCACTCGCTACCTCTCACTATTTATCATTGTAGAGAATTTAATTGTGTCTCAGATGGCTGAGATAATTCTCCTTTTTGTTTTCCATAGTTTTAATGATTGATTACAAATTGGTTTATCTAGGAAATATAAATTAACTACAAAACACGAAATTATTATTTCTTGTAACATTATTGGAAATGGTCCCTCAACACATACAATTCAACATGTTATAATCAGAAGAAGAGGTTGAATAAAAGCAAAAGGATTTTAGTTTAAGAGTCAGCTTTACACTGTCTCTTCGGTTTTGGTTTTAGTATTTATGTGGTTTGATTTCTTTCGCGTAATTTCATATTTTTATCAGGACAGAGACAGGCGAGACAGTTCATTAGAGGACATTCGCTAACTTCTACGGCACACCTGATAAGCAAAGACAAGAAAACTGTCAAAGCCATAGTCATGGCACAGTATATGAACGAACCAGTATGTTATCTCGTGACGTCACACTACCGAGCTCTCTGTAACCTACAACGTTGTTCGGATGACTATATCATCCGGCGGCCAGTGCTGTGCTGCGATCCAACCGAAGTGCCAGTGGTGAATTTGCGAATAAAATTATTCATTACAGCTTATATTTTTACGGCTTTTCGGTATTTTTTTGCAATGGATACCATTAAAAAGAAGAAATCGGGTAGTGTGTGTGTAGTTCGTGGATGTAACAATAAATATTATAATTGTGATTGAAAATTTTACCGTTTTCCAAAGGATTCAGAAAGGTGAAAAACTGTTTGTATTTTCATACGAAATGTATAATACTTTATTATATGATCTTCATATTACATTTATGAGCTTTAGTTCCATGCATTGATTTAATTTGTTGTTTTTGTTTCAGAGCTAAAGTTTGGCTCGAAGCATGTGATAGGCGGCCTGACTTGATGCCAAAAATAGAAACTCTATACAATAGTAGTCATCGTTTATGTGGTGCTCATTTTGAACCAGACATGATTATGCAACATCATCAAAGAAAACATCTTTTAAAAAAGGCTATTCCAATTTTAATTTTGTAGTTATTTAATTAAAAAATGTTCGGAAATTCATACATGCAGCGTATGTGAGACGTATTCACAAGCGTATCGAAATTTAGACGATTCGTCTTAATACTGTTACCTTCAAGCTTATGAAAATACGAATAAGGATACTTTTGGAAACTTGGATATGCCGCATGAAAATTTTGTACAATACATCTTATTATTAGAAACATTATTCCAAATGAATTTTGAGAAAGTTGCTACGGAATATAATATTGTTGAATCACTTATAAATATTAGTCAAACAACAGAGTTTGTACATCCTTGTGTTGATTTTCCAATAAAATATTTAATAAAACTTTTCTTCAGGGTACGTCTATATTACACATTAAAATTTGTCAATGAAAATTTTAAAAATCATAACAAAATGAAAATTGTAATATGGAAAAACCAATAAATATTTTGTATAAGACTATTGTTTTATTAACTCATCAGTGTAGGTTGGTTCATATACAGTGGTCATACGAAGCCATGTGCAGTTTCTGTCCCCTAGAAGAGGAAACTGCAGAGCACATCCTATGCCTGGCGAGTGTATGGTTTCTTATACTATACGATGAGAAGTCACCTGCAAGAAATTACATGAAAGATGCAGTCTCGAGGCTCATTGGCTATGGGTCGGTATGGAGAATGTAATCTAGATTCAGACGACCTAAAAAGGTCGCATTTGAATATGCCGCTTAGCAACCTTGACAAATCCAACCTCTTATACAGTGCGCGATATCTTGTGCCTATTGGCAGCCAGTTCTGAAAATTAAATAAATCGGTTGTATTATTAAAAATTATAACACGAACTGAGGTAATAGGTACTATTTATCAAAAATTATTTTTTTTTTCACATATAATTCAATTTTTGAAATAGAAGTTATATTTTCCAAAACAACATACAGGGTGAATTTTTTTTATATGAAAAAAACCTAGTTCCAATGAATCAGACAAAATTAGGTGGTAGTAGTGTAAAATTTTACCGAAATATGATGGAGAGCGATTGCCCTTCTCTTCTTAAGGATCGTCTCCATTCTGTATCTGTAGAGTAGGGAGGGTGAGTATGTAGGCTCACAGCACTTAGGCCACATGTGACCCATTGTACATCCTCCCGAGGAAATGTCCTCCTAGGTCATTGTCCATCCTGTCCTCAGGAAGGTGGACAGGTCACTGGGAGACATCTTCTTTATATCGGCAGGTGTAGGCCAAGACTCACCAAACACACTCTCTTATTGACGATACCTCCGGACACTCGCATAAGACATGCCTGACAATTTCATCTTCCTGTTCACACATCCTGCATAGAGGTGTGTCCTCTAGGAGGTGTTTACTTAGTTGACAGTGACCAGTCAGAAATCCTACTGTTAAACGTAGGTTTTTCCTGGTCATCGCCAAATATTTCTTCGGCGTCAGCTTCCGAGGGTCGCCCAGGGTGATCCTGGCAAAACTGCATCCTTTGATTCCATCCCATCTCTAAAGGGATTGAGCATGGGTGTAACGTTTGGCTAGTTCCGCAATTGTCGAAGTCGTTAGGCCGTAGGTGTCACTGGGTCCTAGAATTTTTAGTCCAGCGGCTTCCCTGGCTAAAGAATCAGCAATGCGATTTCCTTTACTCCTGTCGTGCCCTTTAACCCACCTCAGGATAATGTTGTTATCTGCCGAGACGTCAGCTAAATCTTGGTGGCACTCTAGTACTAGCCTCGATATAACACGTTGTCTGTTCAAGGCTAATAGGGCTTGTCTACTATCAGTGCAGATTATTATGTTTTTGCCAGAAATGCCTCTTCTGGTTAGTTCTTTTGTGGCAATTGAGATACCAGCCAGTTCTGTTTGAACCACGCTGGTATTGTTTCCCATTCCCCACTTAATCTTAAGGCTCAGTGCTCTCGAGTAAACTCCACAGCCTGAGCTTTCTCTTATTTTTGAACCATCTGTATATATGCGTATTGCATTTGCAGCATCTGGCTCTGTGCTCTGTTTTATTTGAATTTTGTAGGGTTTGTTAAACAAAAACCTGGGTTCAATTGCATCGTTGGCTGCCTGCCGCAGAGGTAGCGCATTGAGCGCTTCCTTCCATAGGCTCAACCTCAATTGGCCCATTGTCTCCATTAACGCGCATTATTTGAAATTTTTGGATTTTGACAACCAATTTTTTTTGTTACCCTTTCTTCGAGATTCAATTAATAAAGATGGTTAACAACATAACCATTTATTTAACAAACTAAATACACAATTTCTGGGCATCAATGGACAAAAATCCAAAATATGTTACAAATTTTAGGAAACCGGCTTACACACCGTGGCCGTCTTTTTTTCACCCTTTTGTCTTCTGTCAGTGTCAAATCACAAATTACCACGTTTTTCCGTCGAGATTTGGAGAGGAAGCGCGCCGATCGCGGCTCACGATCGATAAGCGTCAATTCACCGCTGACGGAAATAAAATAAAATTAAACGCGAAGCTTCGAAATGTTAACATATAAAATAAAACTAAGTAATAATGTTACATATAAGACAAATCGATCTGACGGCTTGGAACTCATGATCAAAAAAAGTTCAGTCAAAATTCACACATCGCTCAGTGAGAGGACACTTTTTTTTCTAGTCATTTTATATTATTAGGAGGTAGGAATATGTACAGTTCCTCTTGACACCCTCTATAAACATATTTTCAAAACAATTATTATGGTTTTAATTTAAATATAAGCATATTTGAAATAACAAATATTTGAATTTATCAGTTAAATTAAACGATGATGACTTTTTATATGTGAGAGAACCTTCTCGCATGTTTGAAACGCATTTGCCACATCCACAGAACGTGATTTGTTTTTCTCTGCGCTAGTGATTTCCATGACTAAGAAAACCGCAAAGGCCAATGTACTTTTTGTATCTGAAAAGGATGCAGTTGCCTGAGGTGGAAAGAATGATAAGAGACAGTTTTTCAATTGAAATATTGGAACTATAAAAAGGAGTTTGATTCGATTCGAGATTTTCGCTAACGCACGCATCATTTGGCAGTAAAATTTTAATAAAAAATGGTTATACTTACAAACTACGATCAAAAAGTGTCTGGTGGCTATTAATATTCGTTCGTTTATTTTGAAATCGAAGCTGTTGAATGAAGTACTAGACAAATTCGTATTCTATGAGGTTTTTATATGAAATATCCAATAAACTCATGTATTTTGCATCAGAACCCACTCAAGTTTTACCCTTTTGTAGAATGATGGATTAAAAAACTCAAGCAGTTCTAGACTAGTCTAGATCTGGTGTGGGAGCATGCTGAAGATTTCATTACTGCCCGACAATCTGAAAGTTTAACAATCTTTCAGCTTTTATACCACCTTTAGATGTTCATTCGGGTACACGTGTCAATAGCCTGCAAAATTAATCTAGGGGAATTTTTCTGAATTTTTCATATGCTGTGAGCTTAATTTCCCAAGCAAAAGTCATAATGGGCACATTCAAATCATATGACTGGTTTTTGAGATACAATACGCTAAAGCTGGAAAGTAACGGTTTCTAAAAACTAATATTTGCCTTAGGAAGACCTTTTTATTATAATTACTTTACACGACTCTTAGTCCTCACCCATGAGCTATGAGACACTCGGTCCTAGCTAATTTTTTACCCAAAATGCTGATGTTTACAAGGCAAGTCAAAAAATATTTTAAATTAATTTATCACTAGCTATACAATTTATCTGAAATTTACAAAAATCAACCGAGATCCATTTTGCATAAGAGTCCAATCTTAAATATAAAAAGACCGCGTTATTTTAGTTTTTGTGAGAAATTTTCCACAAGAGCTAAGTCTTATTCCACAGTTATAAGTTGGAGTGGAATATAACTGAAATGTCCCGAATCTATTAGATTTTTCTTACATTTTTTTTCTTTCGGCAGGACTGAGTAGATTTCTGACTGACTGTTAATTCAGGGTAGCACTTACATTGCTAGTGAGGAGTCTGGTATTTTAGTTTCAAGCTAGAAAAACTGTGTCAATAATTGAAAATGCTGCTTTCTCGCTTCTCAATATTATGTTGTTTTTGATCGATTTAAACAAACTCTCAACTCATAATTAATTTCAAAACAATGTTTGTATGGTTTTCTCTCCTATTTATTCGGTTATCAACTGAAGGAATAAATTAATTCAAAAACTCATGTCTTAAAGTTGATTAAATTCCCACCCACTTTATATTAAATTTTATCTGACATATACAATGAAGATGTCATTCCTCAACTTCAGCATAAACGATATTCTGTATTTATCTAATTTGGCGAATCCACGCTGTATAATTAATATCGTTTCTCAGCATAAACATTTATGGAATGCTGCTCCACTACTTTATCCTAGATATATTTCCATCAATGTATCTTCCCGTTCAGAAGACGCCAACGCGCCCGAAAGAAACATAATTTGCTGCCAGTATTTATATGTATGTTACAAGTTTTCTGGAACAAAACAAAATCGATACGTAAACCAATAAAGTACCCCAAAAATCGCATATAAGCTCGCCACAATAAAGCAAGTCATTCCGTGAGCCCTATGGTGACCGTGACATTGCTCGAACTTTCAACTAATTTCATAAACGATGCCGTCATTTATTATCCTGTCACTGTCACATAGAAAGACGCAAAAAACGATGCCCTTGTAAAAATGTTCCATAAAAGCTCCGAAGCCTTAAGTCATTAGATGACGTTAAATAAAGCTGTGCTAACTAATTATTGTAGACAATGGATGTTTTCTTGCTATAATCAATTTCGGCGAGATAATCTGGCGTTAGCGAAAATTCCATTATTGTTGATATTCATAAAATTATTTCTCCACATACCAAAGTCACGCTGTTCGGTCGCCTTAGATCGTAAGTTTGCTGCTGTCAATCAGCATGTTTTGTCACTGTTATCCTAATGAATATTTAAATCAAATCAGTTTATACAAGAATTGAAGATAAAACTGATATTATTAATCTTTAAAATGTAGTATACTGTATCCCTTGTAGAAATTGCGAGGATAAATATATTGGTCACACCAGCCAAAAATTAAAAAACCGCATTTCTCTCAATGAAAGTGATTCCAGATTATATCCCGATAGATGTGCTTTGGCCAAATATATAATATTTATTTACATATTCAGGGAACTACAAAAGTGAGGAAAAGACATAACTTACAAGTTACAACTCATTCCAAGAAAAAAAATCACAGTCACTCAACAGTCACATTGTAAAATAATTAAAAAGTTAAAATATGAAAATTCATTTTAAAACATAGTGAGAATCCACAAAAACACGTGAAATTCGACTAATAATCGAGAAAGGGTTAAGAATAGTTCTTCTTCCATATGAGAAACAATAAAATGAAGAAATAGTAAAGACATAATCACTTTATCAAAAATAATTGAGAAATATATTTATGGAATACGAGGGAGGTACCAAAAATTAGTTAAATGCCATGAAGAAATACTGTAATATAAGTAATATAAATAAATATTCACGAAAGCTTGGAAATCTAAAAAGAGTACACTTTTTTTCCATTATTGCTACTTACCCCAATATTTGTCTGTTTGTATATACTTTAATAAATCAAACTAGAGATGGCAGTTTGAAATTTATAATGTATCTCATACACATGAACAATAAAAATAAATTAATTTAATTTGAATTTTACTTAACAAAAAAAATATAATACAAATTACCTGAAATATATTTAAACTTTAAACCAAACTTTAAGCAGGAATCTTGATAACTTCTTCCTAATTTATTAAAATCCTTTCACATAATTTCAGAATTTTCAAAAGCTTTATAAAATTTTCTTGGCTAATAATAAATCTAAAAAGAAAGAACCTGAAAAATGAAAATTATTAGTTAGGTGATAAAATCTGACACTAGTAAAAATAGAAAGAGTACATTTATGAACATATTTAACTAGGTGTGAATTTAGATTTGTCAACTCGAACGGAAGAAAGGACATAGCAACAGAAATTAAAACAAATGTCAAATAATTTTTAAAATTTTTCAATCAAAAGATAAAAATAACCATAATAGTTATTTATGTACCAAGGGTATAAATAGATGTTTATGCCCTGAGGGCGACGTCTTACGAAGCCGAGGGCCTCTAGCCCGAGGGTTTGTAAGTCGCCCTTCATATGTCTAAAAATAGTTGCATAATTTATGTATGATTAGATATAAAACCTCATCAGTATAAATGCTTAGAGCGAAAGATCATTTAGATAAGAGTTTTAAATTGTTTCTTATGTTTCAACTTTTCAAGTCTGTATTAATACGTATTAATACGTCTCACATTAAACACACCATTTTGATGCTTGGTCAATAATAATAGTCTTCACCACCTTGGTGTATAATATACTATTATTCTCTCACAAAGAAAATCTCTTCCCCCCTCTAAATGTTGTAGGTAGTTGGTTTTCTCTTGAAATGTTTTGAATAAACTTTCTTTGATTTGATCCTCTATTATTTTAACACTTTACAAATCATAGTTAGTGAATTATTATACCTATCTTCAATATTAAATATTTCTTTTATAATTTCTTTTATAATTTCAATAATTCAAATTTGAATGTACCCATAAAAAGTGAACATGGCTTTCATATTTCATTCTGGCAATGTAATTCAATCCAAAGGAAAAGTCTGTGTTAATGTTGAATACCGTAGGAAGGTGAGTGAAGAAGAACTACACATCTTTTAAGCAAGACATGATGCTCTACTTGGGCGACAATGGATTCGACGGCTAGGTACCTATTAAACTCCATTAAATTGACATCGACATAAAAATCCCAGCTCCAATATATACCATGAACTCAATTGAATGCAAAAGCTGAATGTATTCCAGGACTGAAAGTTACACTTCAATTAGGAAAAGACGTTAAACCCTCGTTTACAAGAGAAACGAATCATTAGCTCCTACAAGTAACTGGGGTTCGCCTTCAGCCGTAATTCCGAAAGCAGAAGTGTTTGAAAATATGTCGATTACATAATGTGGGGACAAAAAAAGTTTTGGAATAAAAACATCTTTATCCGAACTCAATCGCATACTTTCTTAGCTCCTCAATGGTCTTATATAAACAGAATCGTATTTTGATGACATTATTGTATATGGATTTACCATTGGAAAATGCACTGAAAATCTCAAATCATGCTTGCAAAGACTCATGGATTATGATATTAATCTTAACAAAAATTATTGTCAATTCCTCAAAGAACGAATTGAATATATGGGACATATTGTAGTTCAATAAAATTTCAGAGTCTCCCGTTGTCAAGATACGTCTAATTCAATATATGCCTCATCCACCTAATGTAAATGATGTCAAAAGATTTCCAGGTCTAGTCACATATTATTCCAGATTTGTTCCTGATGTCTCCACAAATGAACGATGGTCGTCGACAGACCAGAGTGCGAATCAGCGTTCATGAAATTGAAGACTGAGCTTCGATCCCTGCTTACCTCTTGTTTTAACTTCAGTAGCAAGTCCCACTGGAATTGTCGCAGTAGGTACTCAACCATAGATCAGTGGCATATGCTACACGTTCACTTGCTCTCTTTTGCTCAAACATGATTTCAGTTGAAATTCTGTAATTAAATTATACTTTATCGGATAAATCAAAGCAGAATTCATGATTCTACCCTGTTATTGGAGAGTTAGTCCACTTTATCTTTGAAAGAAATTATAGTCAGCTTGAAAGACAAGCGCTTGCAACCATTTTGGTGCTAATCACTTTTATAATTATTTATTTGTAAATCAATTCTCACCTATCACCGATAATGAGCTAATTTCAAGAATTTTCCAGCTTCTGGACATCCAGCGACAAATCGATGACTAGGAGAAAGAAACGTGCAGACTTTGAAGCATAGATGAAAGCGAGTAGGCATAACAGTACGCCTATTCGAGACAAAGTCCAAAACATTTTGTTTTGGTATCGAGTGACACCACCAGCTTGTAGTGTATCTCCTCCTTGTATTTTTACCGGAAGACACGAATTCGTTTGGATTATATTTTTCCTTATCGATCTCGAGCCTCATAGAATCCATACAAACCGATACCTTCATTTCATGTGGGGGAGAGAATCCAGGCTAGAGTTTTCATGGATAATAAAAACATATGGTAACTTGGGAATGTTGAGATGAGACTTGGAGACTTGAAACCATCGCTAGTCCAGAAAAGGACAGTATCCTTTGGACCCAGTCAGTCATTCCAGCAGTGAGCTTATCCAGATTTATTGAATGATAGTCATTTAGCTGAACAATTACCTGATGCGTCCTTATTACGACCTCAAAAAGGAAGACCACCTGTTTGGTCTTAAGACTACGCAGTGGTATACAATAAAAATTACTCTTCCAACTTTCACTTCAAAACAACCAAATTGTGTAAAATTGTTTAATAGTCTCTTCTGCGTGTGGTGGCTGGGTCGGGATCAATCTAGATATCTTGTTGCAAACAAAAAAAAGGGTTCTAGTAACAACTTTGTCACATTCACCATGTATTTAAAGTAAATTTAAATAATTTTTATTATTTAAATCTAAACGAGTCATATCTCTATCACTGTGCAGTTGATAATTATTATTTATGGCAGGTAAACATACAGTCTCCTGAAATAAAAGAATAAATAACACGGCTAACGGAATGGAATAATTAATATTTTCAAATACATGTAAATATCTCAATGGTGCTTAAAATTTAATATAGAATCCGAGAAGTAAATAATATACAGGGTGTCACCCTTAAAATAACAAAGTTGTCATTCACTTTGGATTTTTATAATCGGAAGTGTGTCAAAATAGTAACTTGTTCTCCAACTATAGTAATTTCTATAGAAATCGTGTGTGGATATGAATAGTTATTTGGTATTTCCACATTTTTTGCACCAAAGAGCTGATGAAGGCTTTCAAAAGTTCACATGTCTACAAATATTCTGAATTTGGCTTTGTGATGAAAGGATTTGTTATGTTCGAAATCTCGAACAAACGAATTTATCAGTCGTATCAGTTCCACATGAGAGTATGCGAATAAAATCTGGCGCAGAATGTCAGAAAACCAAATAAAAATAACCTGTGACTGAAGCATGCTTATAGATCATAGCAATCATTATTATTCTCAAGTTTTTTGATAATACTTTTGAAAAAAAATTAGGTAGGAAGTCCACATTTTAGTATGTTGCTACTTGAACATCAAAAAATGTTTTTCATTTGCGGTCAATCTACGGCGCTGTACTTTAAATTGTTTCACCATTACATGTATTTTCTTCAATCAACTCTTTTGATCATGTAACTCAGAGAAGACGACAAAAATTAACGAAAGTTATTTAACTTCTAGTTTTCCAGTCGCGGAAAAACGTTGAATAAAAGTCCTATTTTAGTTTTCGTTCACAAATGGCAACTTTAACGTATAATTCGTATTCTAAACCTTAAGGACAATAAGAACTATACGATAGTTTAGGAAACTTTCTGGTTTAAATCAGACAATCGTGTTTCCTGATTTTTTAAACTGACTCCACTGAAATTTACATCAACTGAAGTCGAAGACTCGGTCGAAGGCATTATGTTCTCTTCAGTTTTGTTGCCAAATAAACGTGAGAGAAGAGTCTATATCATTTCACCAACCAGCATTTTCATTTTCATATTTTAATTTCAATTGCTAGATGTAGTAGATGAAGACATATGAGGGCATTAGGTTTACACAGAATTATTTAATGAATAATAAATTCATCATACGGGGTGATACATTTGAGTGACATCGGCACCATTTTTTTTTCAATTAGCGGATTTGAATTGGTAAGCTAATACCAAAAACGCAAGAGTTTTTAATAGAATTTATTATTCACAAAATATGTCGGGTTTGTTCGAACACTTATAACTCGAGAACAGCTGGACCGATTTTCATGGTTTTACTTTGCCAGAATGGCAGAATAACTATTAAAATCATTGGAAAATTGTCGAAAAATGTTCATTCCGTCGATATGGTAAACTCTCCACTGAAATTAATTGCTATATCACAAATGGTCAAATGTTAAAAAAATCTATTTATCTAACTGAATCATTTCCTACTATTGCAATTTCTTTGATACTCTCCATCTATTCAAAATTATTGATTGTGTAACAAATGAACATAAAGCCGCTAATAACCGTCGCTAACTGAATTTTCAAACTACTTGGATGTGCCTTGTTTACCACCGCACAATTTACAACTGAAGGCGGGCTTATGGTTTGAGATTGCAGAGATTACTACACCGAGAAAAAGATTTATTTGTGACAATTAAAATCTTATTATGTCAAATAAATATGATCTTCCATATGGCCTAACTAATATTTAATTTGTCGTTAAGGAAGGATTTGTTTCAAGTCCGTCCGCAAGTAATATTGCTGATGAAAACATATTCATTGTCATTAATAAAATGAGTTATCTATCGAAAATTACATTTATTCTCAAAAATGTATCATATTCGTCTCAAACAACATTTATTAAGGTATAATGACAAAATAGTTAATTAATCTTTGGAAGCTTTTAAATTAAATAAAGTAGTTTTCCAATAACAAATACTTATTTTGGCAAGCTAACCATATTGTTTTATTATAAGAAAATTATTTCATGGCAGAATGACATTTTTTATCAAAAAAAAAAATGTATTGTATCGGTAAAATATATTTCTTTACCATAAAAAAGTATATTGTCTGGTATATTAACACTATATTGCCTAGTAGTGAAAAAATATATTTCCCTAAAAAATCGAATTATTTATGGTATTGTTTATGGGAGTTTCATACATGCATTATTCAATACACTGAGCTTTTGGAATGTTTCCAAATATTTAGAAATATTACAAAAGTTCTCGGTGTATTGAGCAGTATGGGTAACTTAAACACGGTTCTCTTAATAATTGGGTTACTTGGGAAAATTATTTTGTAGATATGTCGTCTTCCGTAGGAGACGTAAAACCAAGGTCCCGAGTCCATGAATGTTGAGGCCTACCACTGGTTGGAACACTGGAGGGCTCGGCAAAATTTCCAGTTAGTGGTAGAGTGCTCCCGGCGTACGTGATTAGCATCAGTCGCCGAAATATACTGACTTTGGATAACCGAATGAAAAAAATAATTTTTAAATAAAATAGAATGTGATATTTATACGCCGAAAGTGCGAATAGACCAAATCATTTTGTAAATTGAATTTTAGAAGACCTTCTACATGCGGCAAAAAAGGGTTAATGAAATAAAAAAGAACCTACCATCCTTTATTCACACGACACACAATACTTTCGCATCTCTTTAACACATTCGTAGTCAGATCCCTCGGTTTCATTGATAAGAATAAAAACATAATGGCTACTTATATTCTTGAGAAACATGTGAAAGTCAAAATCACCTGAATTATTTATAGTTATCGCTTCAGTTGTATAATAAATCAGAGATTATGACAATATAAATTTCATTTATATTCTATTATGGTCTGGTACTTTCTCATTTCTCAACAATCAAAATGAATAATATCGTCTAGTTCCTACAAAAAATTGTCTGAGTCAAGAGAATCACAGCGAACATGTTTGAATTGGTCTAAAAAGTGGAATGCTAATAAGCAAAAATCCTTTCTACAAGTAGTGAAATTGATGGTAGTTTTTCACTGTATTTCGGGGACGAAAAATGTATAATCCCGCCGCCAAGTTTATCTCCCAAATACAATTTGAATGTTTTTATTGAAAATGTCTATTCAAGTATTATTGTGATAATAATATCAAGTTCTTATTTTTTACAGTCTTTCATTTTTGAATAATCGAAAATTGAAAGTATACAACTGAAAAACTTTTCAAATTGGAAAATACTTTTGGGTGCAGAAAATTCCACCCACGACTATTTTTTGGCAAAGTAGACAAAAATTTTACCATGTGAGTTTTGGATCGGATTTAAATGTTAAAGGTATGAATAATAAAGATAGTTTATACAAGAAAATTATGTTGTTATGGATATAATTGGCTTTATTCGAATAATGGGAAAATGGAGTATATTTTGTAATAGAAACAAAGGTTATAATGAAGTGTTTAGTGTGTTATTTTTTCATCAATAACTTGTATTTTCTCCCTTATAACAGCCTGCATACGTTTTGGCATAGCATAGCACCACACTAAGTTCAGCCAAGTTGCTAGCACGGGTTACCCGTGATCGGATTCTCCTTCCTAGAGTGTCCCATAGATGTTCTAAAGGATTGAGATCTGGACATGAAGATGGCCAATTCATACGGACAATCCCGGCTTCTTCTGAATATTCATTAACGATTTTTGCAAGATGTGGCCGCGCGTTATCGTCCATGAAAATTCGTCCCTACAAATGGAGCAAAAGGTACCACATGCTCATCAAAAATTGTTGTTATGTACCTTGCTTCTGTCATAGAACCTTCATCTACAAGAACCAAGTTAGTACGGGCCTCGGAACTTATACCAGCCCAAACCATAACTGAGCCTC
>CAJUYG010000232.1:69519-108120 GCA_910591675.1 Galerucella calmariensis | reverse complement strand
AATCGCTACGACAGTAAAAGAATGTGGCAAACCCTCAAAGATGTTATCAATAAAAGTAAAAAACAAGTAAACTACAAAGGATTGGAAATTGATCAAAATAAAGGTGAAATCGAAAACACGTTAAATAATTTTTTTGTAAATAGCATAGACGACATTGTAGAGAGTATTCCTCTCCCGGAACCAGAATTTAAAGAAATTACAATCACAGTGAATAGTACACTTGATACGTTTGAAAAAATTTCAATTAATAAATTAAGTAAAATAATAGATAGCCTAAAAAATAAAGCTTCTGGTGATGATGTCATAACTGTAAAACTACTCAAAAACGTTTTTGATGTTGTTGGATATCCTCTACTAAACGTAATAAATACATCTCTTGAAACAGGGATTATACCAACAAAATTAAAAGAGAGTGTAGTAATACCAGTACCAAAGGTCACTAATCCAAAAAAGGCAGAGGAACTTAGACCTATAAATCTACTTCCAGTGGTGAAGGAAGTGTTGGAGATTGTCGTCCATGAGCAACTAAGTGAATACTTAGAGCACAACAAAATATTTTATGAAGGTCAATCGGGATTTTGGACCAAGCATTCCTGTGAAAATGCGTTTCAGTTTGTGTTGTCTAAGTGGAAAAAAGATATAGATATAGGCAATGTTATTGTTAGTGTGTTCGTAGATTTAAAGCGTGCATTTGAAACTATAGATCGCAAAAAACTAATTGATGTGTGTAGAGTATATGGAGTAAATGGTACAGTCCTCAGTTGGTTACAAAACTATTTGACAGACAGGTATCAGACAACCAAAATTATGAACAAGTTGTCAGAGAGGGTTGAAATCAAATGCGGAGTTCCGCAGGGGAGTGTACTGGGCCCTTTACTCTTTATACTGTACATAAACGACATTAGTAAGTACTTAAAACATTGTTTTGTTAATCTTTATGCAGATATATGATACAGTTTTGTCAATATCAGCAACCAACTTTGAGATAATTTCAGAAACAATAAATGAAGGATTAAATATTTTGAAAAACTGGCTTTGCTTCAAAAAGTTAAAACTAAACCCTGGTAAAACAAAGTGTATGGTTCTTGGTACAAGATACAACTGTAAGAAATTCAGTGACTCAAACATTGTATTACAAATTAATTCTGAAACTATTGAGCAGATTACTGAAATAAAATATTTAGGGGTACAGTTGGATCCGCAATTGAATCTATGTTATCATGTCGATTACATGTGCAAAAAATTGGGAAAAAAGATTGGGTATTTTGGCAGGATATCAAATACATTATCACGGTGGGCTCGAAAAATAGTGTATAATTCTATTATCTATCCCCAATTCACCTATTGTATGTCATTATTAATGTATTGCAATAAGGATGATATAAATCGTTTACAAATTTTGCAGAACAAAGCGATGCGAATTATATTGAGATGCAATAGGAACACCAAAATAAATGATATGTTACAAAACTTAAGATTTTTAAATATTCATCAACTGGTTCAAGAAGCAAATTTAATTTTAGTTTTTAAAATAACTAAAAATTTGACGCCAAGGTATTTGCTTGAATTTTTAACGAAAAGGGAGGACATGTTGTCTTACAATTTAAGATCAGGAAACGATTATTATATTGATAGGTATAATACACAAATACAACAACCATCACTATTTGTCGAAGGGGTGAGTCAATATAATGATCTTCCTCTTACTGTAAAAACTGCTCCCAATGTACGAATCTTTGAAAATAAATTAAAAAAAATGTATTTACAATTATAATTTTTATATCAGGTATTTTCTAAATTATACACTTATAAAAACTGTGTACTGTAATGAATATTGTAAATTAGCTTTGGGCTAAATAAAGTATTTATTTATTTATTTATCTATAACTGAAGCCACTGCCCTTTCAGCATCCGTTGGTGTTAAAGCCATTTTATTTCAAATAAATTAACAAAATATTAAGTTAAAATACTAAATCGGTGGGGTTGTAGGGGTCACTGAAATAGCAAATGAATTTCTTGCTGCTTATCAGACGTGTAAATTTCTGACAAAAACCTAAAATTTATATTGTTAATAAAAAATTTCATAAGAAAGATGAAAATAATGTATTGTAAAATTGTTGACAACCTCTTCTTTTTCATTTACTAGCAAACCAGTCGATATGAAACATTTATGTAGCATTTTTGATTAGTGTAACGAAAAGGCCACGTCGTGCGGGAACCGCCGGTGTAATTATGATTCTGTTATTTTTGGCCCGGTATTTCATTTCCGTGATTACATATAAATATAAATCGGATTACATATAAGTCGGTATAAACAAAAAAATTTTCATTGTAGTAGACGAAGAATGAGACGACAGTTATATGGTGAGGAAAGGATTGGACTAATACAAGCTATCGAAATGTATCTTGCGAAAACTCAATACATGGTAGTGAAGAGTAATAATTTCGAAGAACGGGAGAGATGAGGCGCACGAGATAAGAAGAGAAAAATTAGAGACGAAACAAATATATTGACGTAGCTGTATCCTATCTTTTGGAATAATTCTATACGGAAAAATAATATGTTTTGGATCTTCTTTGAAAGCTCTGTAAAAAAGTGGAAGTGTGGATGGAAAATAAAAATCAATAATAATAATTTTTTAGAATTATTTAACTACGGGATGTTCAAATGAAAAATATAAAACAGATTTTTGTTAATATATTAGCTATTTTCCTAGTTAATGACTTAAAAAATGAGTATTTACCAGCAAATAAGAATATATGAAACAATTTGAGTTAACTCCCCAGATAGCACAAAGACATCTATAAGACGTCTTGAAGATGTCTTTCCTAGACAATTACGTCTTATCAAGGACGTTTAACATGGTGCAATACAACGTGAAAGAATTGCAGCAATTCCTTACAATTTCGGTATATTGCAAGTCATGAATATTTGCATGCTGTTGACATCATGCAATTCTCTTTCATTACAATATTGCTGCCGACCCAAATAGTGGAGAGACCAAAAGATACCAAAATAAACCTACCTATTGGAAAAATTGCAGGTTTTTGAAACGGAAAGATCTGTTTCAGTTTTTCCTGAGATACACCCCTATAAAGATACAATACAAGGACTTCGATTTTTACCCAATTTTTAAGCAATTTTCAAAATATTACGAAAAATCTGTTTTTAAATAAAAAACCATATAGGCTTATATTAAGTTGGCACAAATTACCAGCAACTTGAGACATAAGAATTTTTCAACATATGGCTAAAAAAATTATAGACAAATAAACTATTTTTTGTTTTTTTGCTATAAATGGCTGCCATTTAACATGGAGTAATTGAAAAAACTAGATTACCTACTATTGTAGAGTGAAAACTACTGTGTGTGGGAATTCCCACTACTATTCCTCAATAAGTACACGCCCAATTTGACACTTAATGAAAATACCGCAAAGTTTTGTAAATTTGCAAAATTGTTTGTTTTGAAAAAACATTCACTTTTTTGGTGCGTTGCGTTGTAGAAAAGGTATTGATTTTTGAAGCCATTAGGTGGGTATTCAATTTTTAGCTGCTGTTCCTCCTTTTTTATGATAAGTTTTGAACCAAATATGACTATTTAATATTTACTATTTTGCTCCATTGTCCTAAAATTGCCTGTTTTTACCTGAAATCTCCCATACAGTTTTTTTCTTAGGTTCTTGTAGGTGAACTGAGTTTGAGGCCATTATTCATAGCTTTCAAATGAGTCGTTAAAAATCTGGATATCATTACCTAGTTATAGTGTAACTAATATCATATATATAATATCAGTGTGATGACCTTGAAATAAAGCAATGTTGTCAGATATATTTTCTAAAATTGTTGGGATCACTATACAAATGTTTGATATTACTTCAGTAAACTATTTGCTCTTGATGTTCTCAGTAAGCTAGTTAGGGAAAAAAATACAAAATATCAATTTATTAGTAAGCATTGAAAAAAGTCGATCGAAATTGCTGGAAAAAGAGAAATTAATTGGAACAACTTTATGTATGCCCACTATATTTAAGAAAATTTCATATCTGGCAACGCAGCTGCAGGTGTCCAATAGCTTCAATCATCAAGGACAGTATTGTTTATAATATAACGGAGTAACGGGTCACTTACTAAGGCGGACCACTGTGACATAATAGTATATTACGTAACGTGTGTATATATGTGTGAATAATTTCAAAATTATTCCGAAACATTCCTTCTCCATATTTTTTGGACCATCAACGCAACTTTATTTGGATTCAGATTAATAACACATACGTTGGCACATTTGTATATATATTAGCTAAATTGTTGAAAAACTCAGCTAAATAAATTGGAAGGAGCTGATTATACGAAGAGATACATTAACTTCGAAATTGAAAATATTTTTTAGATCGCACAGTATCTTCCAAATATTTAAAGTTGGATGGTTGGTTCAATAGCAAAATATGATCGCTTCCTCATGTACTGTAAGTAACATCAATTGCAGGTGGATCTGTAGCAAAACGAATATTTTCTTGAAAAAAATTCGATAAAAAAGACCAAAAACAAAGTTCAACCCTCTGTACACCCGAAACTTTCGTCATTTGTACTTTTTGATGCACATATTGTGGAATAATAAGTAATAAGTAATGCCACAAGGAACTTACAGAAGATAAAAATTGAATTCCGGATTTTTCGAGAGACCGTCAAAATATCAAACTTTGATCCCCTGTAGAATAATCCAAACACCGGCATTCAGAGAGTTGGCGCGATGGCAACTTTTGTTCAGGATGGCATGGGCTACATCATATTGAAATTTCAGTGATTTTCCATAAGATTAGTGCGGGATCCTTTGTAAGGCGATATAGTCATAGAGATACAACAAATAGAGACAACAAGCCAGCTTTCTCTAATAGCGTGTATGAACAAACAAAGACAGAAAAAACTTTGATCGTCTGTCTCTTTCTCTCTTACTGGAGTTCAGATGGACATTCCCACTCACAGAGCGCCCTATGGCTTGTTGCCTCTATATGTAGTATCTCTATGGTTATAGTAGTATCAAACTATTATCCTTGACATCTATGTACAAATATAATATAACTCACCTTTTTGTTCCAGTGTATACCATTTAGTCGAACTCTAATATTCTCGAGTGTCTAGTTAAGTACAGTTGAAATGGGGTGTGTGATATCTGATATGACTTTATGTTTAAACCTTTATTAGTGCTAAATGGACTCAAAAACCAATTTCCAACTTTTATTAGACTGTTTGTTGCTTCCCAGATTTCTTTTATTGATTCCATAGATTTCCAATTATTATGTTTTATATTCTTTGCTTTTCATAACCTAAAAGTGCGGTTCAGAAGAATTTGTGACGTTAAACCTTCTTCAGCCACGTTGAGCAATTTTTGGTAGGGACAAATCTGATGGATTGGTGACTTCGTCGATATACTTATGTGATGTTCTGCGCCTCGACAGTATCGTGTCCGTGCTGGACTTTTTCGATGGAAACTTTCATAATATATTTGCGGCAATTTTCATTGACTATGAGGAATAAATTAGTTGTACAAATTCCCATAAAGATTACGGAAGGGGATCATTTATCTCATTTTAACAGGAGGTAGGTGATAGTCGAAGGTTCAAAATCTATATCGAACCGAAGGGTGCTAAACGGTTTTTAGGGGTGAAAACTACCCTTATTTGTCAAAAATCATAAAATAACATTTTAAACCTTAAATGGGTAAGATTTGGTTTGGATAAGTTGAATAATGATTGTTTTGAGCTTTGGAATACAATTTCATCATATTTCAACCCTTAAAAAGCAGCCCCTGTTACAGCTTAATTTAAAAAAAATCACGAATCCTTAAAAAATGACTTCGCCTCTGATTGATTTGCATAAAAATTTGGGATTAGGCTCAGCTCACCCTCTGCTTTATATATCATGTCATGCCGACGAACCCTGATTGTTTCTTAGGGGTGGAAACTACCCCTAAATGTCAATAATTGAAAAATAGCATTATAAATCTTAAGATAGGTGAAAATTGGTTTGAATTAGTAAAATGATGAATTTGTTACATTTCAAAATACAATTTTTCACTTTTTCAACCCTTAAAAATCAACTGTTATTAGTGTTAAATGTAAAAAAATGTTTTGCCAATAGAAAAATAATTAATGCTAATAGGGATTTGCTCAATAATTCTGTTGTAAAAAAAATGTGTCACGTGCATTAAATAACTTTTCAACCTTTAAAAACCACCCTTCACAACATTGCAATTTTTATAAATTATTTATATTTCGTATATTCTGCTACAGAGCCATAACGCCCCACTGCCGAATAAACCGGTTTTGTACATTATTATGCTTCCAATTGCACTATATTATACTATTGGAATTTTTCGAAACAAAAAATCGATTGGTTTTTTTAACGTATTTCCTCCATTTTTGATGATAAAAAGTTTATTCACAAACGATTTTGTAGGGTTTTTCAAGAACTACAAGGATCTGTAAGTTAAATCTCTTCAGACCCTTTCGTTTTTAAATGGGGTGAATTTAAAGGGCTAAAAAAAGGTGGTGCTCGTGCGTAAATAGACGTTTTAAACGGCTATATCTCGTCAAATATTAACTGTACAAAAAATCTACTCACAGGAAAATTTTTGTCATAAAAATGCTACAATTTTGTTTTTTTAACTTTGCTTGTACCTCTAATATTTTCGGAGTTATTTTGAAAGAAAGGGTAAAAAATACAAAATTATGAAAAATAACTTTTTACTTTTAGCCATAATTTTTCGAAAACTATGAATTTTAAATTGGTCAAACTTCTTGGACATATTTACCATACATGTACAAAGAGAATTGCACAAGGGTAAATATCAATTTTAATTAGGGGGGTAGTTAGGGGGTTGTTTTCACCGATTTTTTTGTATAAAAAATTCAGTACTGACATTATTTTTGTCATAATTCACTCAATTTTGATGCTACAGACCTTTTTTTAAAAAAGAAAGGTCTAATTATGCTCTTTGAAAAAGATCCTATGAGTTTTCTACGAAAACTGCATCATTTTTCCGGTATTTGACTTTGAATCTATCACATTTTGCATTTGGGAAAAAAAGCTAATCATTGATGAGCCATATCTCGGTTCCTATTGGTTTTAGAAAAATTATAAAAATGGGGTTTTGCTTGTTTTCTCAAAAGATACAATTTTGCTTCCCACAGTTTTTTCGATAAAATGCATAATTTTCGAGTTATCCGCGAAAAACATATCAAAAACGTCGATTTTTTCCTCTAAAAAGCGTTACTTTCAATCGCGAATAACTTAGAGAATATTGATTTTACAAAAAAAATGTATAGAACATTTTTTGCTTAGAATCACTTTTTCAATGGATTCCTGTGGTTAAAATGTAATAAAAAATTTTCACCCCCGAGATGGGGTGGCAACCACCCCCAGAGCTTTAGTGCCTTTCGGTTCGATATAGATTTTGATCCTTGGGCTATTACCTACCTGTTGAAATTCCAAGTCAATCCATGCTGGACGAAAAAATTGCCAGGTGAAATGCTTCATTCCCTGTACTAATAATACAACATTCAATACTCGATTCAAACTAGCCTGAACTCGCTAGACGATAGGAGGGGTGAGGAAATTTTCGGTCGACGAAGTGAATTCACTTGTCGGTAGTTAGTATATGGTGGTACTACCATAATAATACACAAAATCTCAGGTGTCACAAGGAGACACATCTGGTTGAATCGTAGACTACTTAAAACTGCTTCTAAGTATAACTGTAATTGTGAGTGTACCAGCAATATATTATATTGTATCGAGAAGAGTTCCTGTAACGTCCTTTATTCATAACAAGCAAAATTTTCATCTCTCATGTAGTGTTAGTCATATTATAAATTGACGTGTCAATGTATAATGATGAAACCCACAAATGAAATTCATGGAAAATAAACTCTTTTCGGCTGATACAGTGCTACCAAAACAATTCTGAATATTTTTCTGTCTCCATTTAATTAAAAGTTCACTAATTTATCTGAAATATATACGCATATTCATATCACTTTTTATAAAAAAATCGTTAAATACAATAGTGTAACTAATACTTGCTCAGTTGATATTTCGGGGTGACTATGAGAGTTCACAAATTTTTATCGCTATAGGAAGATACGTAAAAAGTGTAAGCAATCAGAAAAAATTCAACATCAAGCACAAATTTAAAGCGAACTGAAAAAGTTCAGGATCTCAGGGGCCATAAATGGTTTGAACCGTCAGTCTTTTTCTCTGAATTCCATTTCGTAAATTGTTTTTTTTTTCTAGTCCAACCATAATTTTCCTTAAAGCATCATCAATCCTCAGGTCGTCGACCCGCTTAGGGATAATCACGAAAAGCCATGGTGTCTTGTTTTAACGGATCTAAATAAATTTTCTGGATTCACTCTCATATTACAGTGTAGCTCGGAAAAATAATTAGAATTTCACGGTTTGGCTTAAAAATATTTTCTATTCAAATCACAATGTTGAAGGACCAACTCTGTATGTGTACACCCAAGTTTTCATATACAAGATGTCCCAAAAAAGATGTTGGAGTTATGTTTTTTCAATGAGACATTGTGTATTTCAATGCATTTTTTAAATGTTAAGTGTTGAAAGAAAGTGAAAGGGAAAGAAATATTATTCATTGTTATTGGAAATTCATGAAAATTTCATAGATAAAGCGATTAACGAATTAAATAGTGCAGCAAGAATGAAAAACGTTATATAAAAAAAATTACAATAATAATAACAGAGACATACAAAAATACTGGGGCTGAATATATTGTGAAACAATAATATAAAATAGTCAATATAAGTATTAGGTAAATGACAATGTAACTCGAAAATCACAATTTCTAAAATACTTTTATTCACAACCATATATGTAATGCTGTCATCACTAACGTCATTGAAGGTTAGATAGTGTCATATTACACACATCTACTTCCCGCCCTCTAAAATAATGTGATCGTTAATATTATCTATTATAGATGAATATTTTTGATATTTAAAATATAACACATTGATAAATATTACAATACTTATTTCTGGAGGGGTACAATCTATCAATTCTTTATCGGAGGACATTTTTCTCGATTTATTATTCGCGAACTCAATATCCATCCGACTCTATCTGACATTTATTTATATTCGTGACAGTTGTCAAATGTAGTATTTTAGGTGTGTTCAGATCGAATCAAGGATTTATTTATTTTGATTGGGATATGATGGTTGGAATCAAATAGGATACAAACCTCGGTAGGAAGTTTCATTCCTGTCTCGAGATAATAGCTCGACGCTTCGCGTCCTGTTTAACTACCTAATCTCTCGACAGTAATGAAACTCTTCCCACCTTGGTGAGTAATATAATATTTTCTACTTCTGTCACTAAAACCGCATCTAGAACACGGGTTTGACATTCGCAAAATGTCGCTTTAAACAATAGTGTTTATACTGTTTATACATCTTTAGTCACTCGTGCACAAGAAAACTCGTGACTTAAGTAACGTTTTTGACACTTGGTACCTAATATACTATTATAATTCAGGTAGGTACTTTGTTAGTCAATCAGCTATTGCTAATCTCAATCATATAGTTACCTTTCGTGAGATTTATTGATATATAATAAAAATAGAGCCACTAGACTTAATTTTTAATCAATTGAGATACAAAGCTTGAATGGTAAACTGTCCATTTTCATAATCTCGTTGATTTTCCTTATAATTTATTAACGGTATTAATATATTCAATGTCATCCTACATGTTGTCTACTTTCCAAAAATCATACTCGTTGGTTAGCGTAACTTTCCCAGTGCCCATTGCTATGTACCTCCTTTTTGTTTTCAAATGCATCAGCAGTTTTTAGAGATTATTTTTTACAAATATTACTTCCATGAAGCCACTCTTAAGTTAATATTTTCAACCAAAATTTTTTGTGACAGCTTTTAAAAATGATAGGGATGCATTGTCCATTACAATCACTTATTTAAAATTATCTGGGATATTTCAAAACATATTTCAAATAGATGTCCATCGATCTCTTCATGCTAATTTTCAGTATTATTTTTAGCATGAAAAATAATATCACCATGCAACAAATCCAACTTTGTTTTCTCCATGGACTTGAAAAAATCTTGGTACCCTTAGGTCTTTTTACGAAAGCATGTCATAAATTTTGACTTTCTCATTGTACTATTTTACAATACTTGCTCATAAGTAGTTCTAGTAGCAGCCCAAGATTATTCTAAATTAAAACTACTAGCTGACCCGGCCACGCGTTGCTGTTGCTTACGTTTTTGTCATATTACATTGTTGTATACTATTTAAGGGGAACGGTAGGAGAACATCAGACATGGGTACCACCAGGCTTTTTTACATAAATGCTATTTGTGAACAAAAAACATGGCGTCCTTCATGACTGATTTTCTACTACCGTTACCCCTTATTACAATGAAATTATTATTGACGCAAGAAGACGGAAACGTTAAAGCTGGTATGAAAATTCACTGGTTTGGGATTTGAAGGGAAAGGAGTTTGAAAACAATTGATCAAAGTTTTCAGTAAATAACATGTGGCATTTGAAAACAATTGATCAAAGTTTTCAGTAAATAACATAACAATAACAATAACATTTGAAATAATAATTGAGGTGGGTAGGGCGGATAGCTTCAAATCTTCTAACAATAATACTTATCATTTTTTATCTCATTTCTCGGGAATCAAACCTCAATAATCAAAAATTGAAACCAATTGTCTGGTGGAGATATGTAGACGACATTTTTGCAATATGGCATTATGACTTAGTATCTCTGAATGATTTCTTAACAAATTTGAATGAGGGAGAAAAATCTATGAATTTGAAATTGAAATTGGAAATAACAATTTTTTGCCATTTTTAGATGTTCTTATCAATAAAACACCTACAGGGTACGAAACAAGTGATTATGGTAAGCCAACAAACACTAATAGGTATTTGAATTTTGAATCAAATCATGCTATAAGCGTTAAAAAAGTGGTAGTGAAATATTTATACGATAGGGCCAGGGTCATTTGTTCTGATGAGAATCATTTCACAAAGGAGAAAACTCTACTAAAAAATGTTTTAAATGCCAATAATTACCCGGCAGAATTTGTTAATAAAGAAATCAAGAATATAGAGGAGGAGGGCTCATTGTTAATACCCCATAATAATAACAATAATATTAATAATTCAGATAACATAATTTTTTTAAAATATAAAATTGTTTGATTTCATATTTTACTATCTACATCAAGTAAAAGCCTCATCTATTCAATTTTTAATTTTTTTAAACTTGACAATACCGTATGTTAAGGGTTTATCAGAAAGAATTAAGAAAATTTATAATCAATTCAATATTCGAACTAGCTTCAAACTATAACTATACTAACAAAAACAAAACCAAAAAATTAAGAACAATCTTCAAAAAATTGCATATATCAGATATCTTGTGAATGCGACAAATTCTATTTAGGTGAAACATCTAGCTAGACCATTGAAAGTCCGAATAAGTGAATATAAAAAATATATCAAAGATAAGGAGTTCTTTCGGTCAGGTATTTGTAAACATACTTGGGAAGAGGGGCATAAAATTCAATGGGATTCGACAGAAATAATATTGAAAGAGTCCAATAATAAAAGACGAAAAATCAAAGAAAGTGCTTCAATACAATTAAATGCATGTGCTAGTAGTTCAGCCGAATGTAGTCAAATTTGGTTACCAATGTTAGAAAGAGAAATTTCCAATAATAAATTACCTGATGCGTTATCAGGATATCATTATATGCCTCATCCACATGTGGAGGCTATGCTATTAAATTGTAGCTTATATGAAACGTTTGAAAGTTTGACATAGCGTGCCATCTATTGAATACTTACTCAATCCAGTCAACAGATGTCGCCATCTGTTAGAATTGTTTGGAGCTAACAGATTAAGACAAATATTTTGCAATAAAATAATATTGCGATCATAAATTGAGATGTAAACTATCCTATCTTTCAAGTTGGATCAAACTGCACACGGTATACAAATTTGATTAAAATCGGTTAAGTAGTTTAGGAGTCCAACGCGGACAAACACGTGACACGTTATATATATACAAGCGCATGTGATCGTTGCTGATCAATTAGGACACAAACAGACAAAAATTGAGGTAAGCAGCAATAATGAAGGAAAAGTGTTTTTTTAGATTTCCAAGCTTTCGTGAATATTTATTTACATCTTCAGGGAACTACAAAAGTGAGAAAAAGACATAATTTACAGAACAGCCCGCTACAATACTTTTATAACTTACACTAATTGAGAATGTATTCTTGATGTTATAATCGGGTGAAAGAATATAAAGGGCAGAGGATTATTATAATGTCGGATAGTCAAGCAGCCATTAATGATATAGGAAATAAGACTAGAGGAACTATTAGTTTCTGAGACTTTCCTCGGGAACTGAATAAAAATCTTCTGGGTGTCAGTGAATGTCACTTCACTACTTCAAAATCATAATTAATATCTCCGAGAGAATATGTCAATAAATATGCTAGCTGCTAACAGTTTTCTTGAAGCTATGGTTGGTTTTTTTTAGTTGAAGTCATTATATTCTCTCCACTTCCACACTTGATTGAAGTTGTATCCACAGTATCAACATTGTGATTGAAATGAAAATATTCACGGTCAAAATAGAGTGCACCGGCAATTCTCTTTTCACGTATTTGGTGCTGTATCTTCGCAAAGCTCCAGTTTATTGTATCGCATTTTGTACACCGACTTTTATGGACCCCAGCAGACACTACGAAGAAGAAATTGGGAAATCTTACTGATTACTAATAGATTAATAATGAAAACTCTCCCACTTTGGTTTTTTCTTATTAATTTACAATACAAACTATCTCCGGAAGTGAGAAAGGTCGCAAAATGGCATAAGATATTCTTGAAGCTTGTTTTTTCAACTTTAATGAATTTAAAAACTATGCAGTGAAATTTTCAAGACAGACTTTCAACTATGTCTTTCTCAGAGTAAAAAAAATTGCAAATTAAATTAATCCAAAGGAAAAACGAATCGGTTTTAATTAAGTAATTTTCATAGTCTGCAGATCTTGATGATTATCCACACAACGTAACCTTTCATTTTATAGGAATTTCATCTGTTTATCGCCTAAAAAAGTTGATCGAGATCGTTAAAAGGTTTATTATCAAAAAAGGTTATCTGGAATATATAAAGAGCATCTTCTGACAAATTGTAGACAAGAAAGATTCTTAAGCCTTTTTTATTAAGCGTCTAACCGGGAATACCAGCTTTTTATTTCCATACTTGTGTCAAAAATTTTATAATAAAACCAGCCAAATTATTGTTTTGACCTTTACCAACCTTATACAGTGTAAAATAATTCACTTCTCCAAAAAATTAACGTAGGTACCACTTATTGAATCAATAAGAATAAGAAAAGAATTGTTAACCCAACTATTATATAAATATGATTATAAATGCAAATAATTTCATATTGTGATATATTTATGTAATCTATTACAATGTATTCAGCTGAAAGGAAATTAAGACAACGCCGTTAGGAAGTGTCACCTGATCCTAATTTGTGAACCTAGGATATCCAGACATAAGCTCTGACATAAGATTTTAGTGTGCAATTTTATAAGCTCAAGTGTCAAACGAAAATATTTATGCTTACGAATATTTCTAACAATTGGCAGAATTTAAGTATTTTCTTCCGGTTTTTTGTGTGAAACAGACTGATATTTAGTTCAAGATAATAACCTTTACTGTTTAAAGTGAAAATATTTATCGTGAAATAGCATGAATTAGTGTTGAAAAACTAAAATCGTAATTTTTGAAGTAATTACTGGATGATTCAGCGAAATTTTTGTTTAAATCTGCTTTATTCAAGGTAAGCTTTCAAACAAATCTAAAATTAACATAAGATTCCGAGGGTCGCAAAGTTTACCAGAATTCTTTTTATTACTGCTGTCGTTCTATCGTTTCAGCATTGGTTTCAATTATCCGGTTTGAGACCTGAAAAAAATTATAGCACATATAAGTTAAATATCAGTCGTTACATTCATTATCCTAGTTGTTAGTCGTTTATGTAACTTAAACGAAAGAGGTTTTGTAAATATGTCAGCGACCTGATCTTTAGAGGATATCCAGTTGATTTTCACCAAATTGCAATCTACACACTCTTTAACATAATGCTCTCTCGTTCCAGTTACATGTCGAAGTTTTTTACCTCCGCTCGTTTGTGCACTGGCTTCAGCAGCTCTATTGTCGCACTATAGTTGCATCGGATAAAATGATTTATCAAGAATAATCTTCAGCGAATTATTCATCGCAACTAATTCTTGATAAGCTTCACTCATAGCGACATATTCAGCTTGACAAGTGGATAGACCAACATAATTTTGTTTGTGTGTTCTCCAGTTATACTGTCACCGTATACCTGGATAACATAGGTCGCGTTCATCACAACGTAGCGCTACCTAAGCGATCATCAATTTCCTGCTGAACGCGTGATGAACGCGTGTTTTGTTAACTGATCAGATTGAGCGATGTGGTATCAATCGCCATTTTTTCAATCAGAATTAAAATACGCTACACGCTACCGATTGATGATGCATTAACTGTCATTCATGACATATGCTGGAAACATATTATAAATATCTTTGTTTGGAGATATTTTAGTTTGTATTTTAGTGAAAATGAGTGAAGAGCTGGAGGTGACTTATTATTTCATTAATAAATTGTATAGTTTGTCAGGAAATTCAACTCTTCATGGTATGCTCCAAAGTGGGGAGTTCAATTTATTGTAATTAAATCCCATTTTTTAATGGTTAGAAGTAATATACCTATTTCATAATTGTTGTATATATTAAATAAAATTGAGTTGCTATTGATGTATCCATTGACATTTGACATATTATGTCGATGGTTTTATTAGCACGTTTAGCAGAATTACGAAGTGATGGATCACTCTAAAAATCGCTACCTGATCAACTTTGTTAGGATGAACGCGACCATAGCCACATGTGGTTAAGGAGCCCTTACAGTCGGCAAGGCTAGCATCCGAATATGCTTGCATATCGTCTCGTTCTGATGAATAAGTCAACCCTAGATGTTTGGTTACTTTCAAATAACGAAATACGTTTTTAACCATTTCTCAGTCGTTTCAGTAGGGTTTACTTGATGTCTACATAACACATTGTCGGCATACGAGATATCAGGACGAGTTTTACCAGCTAAATACAAAAGGCTACCTATCGCTTCACGGTATGGTATATTATCACTCGTTCCAGTCACTCGTAATAACTCATTATTACAATCCGTTTCTCTAGATTTGCGATTTCTGTTAGCAACTTGAGCTGTGACCATAGGTGTTCTTTTGGCATCTCGAATTTTTCGAGTATTTTGTCAACGTAACGATCTTGACGGAGAACTATAATTCGTTTTTCACGGTCTCTTTTGATAAATATATCTAGACATTTTTTTGGTTCACCTAGGTCAGTCATTTCAAATCTTAGAACATAAAGTAGTAAGGAAGGAGCGTGTGCTACATCTCCCAAAATAAATAAAAGAGACAAAGTCGGCCATTTTGGATAACCATTTTATGGCTCATTGTTTGTTTGGTCGCTGTTTAAAAGTTGGTTTTTATGATATATTTTGCCGATTATTACTAACTCAGATGTTTTAGTTTATAATAGGATTTTCTAAGGTTAAGTTGGTTTTTCAGTTACGTTGTATAATACTCTCAGTGATATAAATAAAGTTTTTAAGACAATGGTTAGTTGTAGTGCTTGTGGACGTTCAAAGACTGCTGAAAACGATGCTTTGAAAATTACTTTTCATGGGTGAGTACATATTATTATAATAATTATAATCTACAGATGTGAATATTGGTCTTCATGTTAAAAAATTCAAAAAATACACATAGTTGTTCCTAACCTAAATATTCACTTGACATGATATGACATGACATGGGTGTATCATTTTGATGTTATTGTAAATAAAAAATAAAATTAAGTGTAAATAAAAATTTAAATGTACCTATGATTGTTTTTTACTTCCATTTTACCAACTTTAATGTCTATAATGCCATTAAAATAATGTTTTGATAAACTATTCACTCGTAAAAATTTTCAATTAAGTTATTGAAAATATTAACTCCATTTTATAGAAATAGTCTTATCCTAATAAAAATTGGGTACGGCGTCACTGATATATTTTATTCTCCGGCGGCCATTTTGGATAACCATCCCGGTTAACTGTCCTTGGTGTGATGATCCTTCCTTACTACTTTATGTTCTAAGTTTCAAATTCACTTTCCAATGCGTTTTTCACTTCGTTCAATTTACTCTTGTCGTTAGCTGCTATTGAGGAGAATCTATCGGCAGCGATTTGACAAAATATCGAAGTATTTTTGGCAAAGAATTTTGAGGTAATGGATGTATTGAAAATTAAGGAAAAAATATATCATGTAGATTAATGTTGAACTTAGAGTTTTCATCGAATAAAAACTTTAAAATGCTAACCAAATTTTGTTGAAAAAAATACGAATCATGAGGTGATTACACATATTAAGCAAAGTTTGAGCCCTTGTAAAGAATTAAATATTGATTAAATGGAAAAACTAATTGATAAGAAGTCTAATTTGAAGCTTTATGAATACTATATAAAAATCTCAGAATCCTCAAATTACTTATGACCGTACAATTCCTTATTGAAATTCGGTTGCTACCACTAAAATATCGGATAAAAATCCATCTCTTGCTTTTCTATCCTCCTATGACTGACATTGTCTCTCTGCTTCGGTAGTCGCGTGCCGTTCCATTGTTGATACAACGCTCGCCGGTCTCGGCGGTCTCCCAGTTCAGTACTGACGAAGCTTATAGAGTAGTACGTGAACCAAAATCCGCTTGGACCACTTGGCTACCAACATGTTGCGGAGCTTTCATATTTCTAATAAAATTTTCGTTATGTGAACTTAAACGTGAGGACGTAGGGAAACAAAAAAATATACAAAGCATAATTGTGCAAGGTCGAATTTGGTAGATACCCCTTAATATATCGTCCACGTGCAGAAGCAAAACTGAAAACTTTCCATCGTTTCGCCAGGTGAATAAACATGTTTCTGTACTACTAGTTTTTAAGCCGACTCTCAAAGCTACTTCGGTTAATCTTTTGTTCCATCTTTTTGGGCTTATCTTCAAACCATACAAGGCTCGTTTTATTTTGCAAACTTTGTTTTCTCTCCTTTTCAGATATTTGAACTCCATCAGGTATTTCCATAAAAATCTCTTCATCTATCGTACCAGTCAAAAAGGCTGTCTTAGCATCTAATTGATACACCAATAAATGAGGCTTATTTATTATGAAAATAACGGATCGCACAAGAGGTAATCTGGAGACTGGTGCGTAGGTTTCCTTCAACTCATAAATGTTTTTGTCTTTAAATCTTCTGATCACCAATCTAGCTTTGAATTTTAGATTACTGTACCGTTTATTCTAATTTATATTTACAATTAATTTATATTTACAGATTTATATTGAAATACAGTCCTTATTTAATAATTTATATATCACACTAAACACACACTAACTATAATTTATATGAGAGTCACTTTATCGAGGCGCGATTGCTTTCTTTCGGTATCAACACTAACTGACTAACTAACTCCGCTGCGATGCTCGTCGCCTATTTATACTCGCACCTCGTGTAGTTCGAGAAACCTCTCGAAGTTCTGGTGGATGCGCTGGGTTTTTCTAGATGTTACGTGTTCCAGATCATTCTCGAAAATAAGGCGGAGGAGCCAAAGTCGTATCATATGGGAATTTCACTGGGGGCACTAATTGAGCTCATTAATGCAGCAGCTCGCGTAACATTGCCCCCTCCTTAAGAGACAGTTCCTCCTGGAACTAACTAGGAAACTGAAACGAGATGACTGTATCGGCAACTGGTTCCCTTGTTACATTTTCCAGTCGCATGGAAGTAACATGCGACCGTCTTCTCTGTTGGCTGTGTCTCCCGTGCTTGGCCGCAGACTAGTACCTGCACTTCAGTGTCTCGGAAAATTACTTCTACCATGTTACGGATTATTCGCCAATCTAAATGCCTACATTCAATCTTGGGTATGGCTAGCCTATGCACGTCCAATTCAAGCACATGCTCTCTCAAGCTTCGTAATGCTTCCCAGACATCCTCGTACGTTGGTCTTTCGTCGAAGGTGTTTCTTGTCACTAGGTGGAAATTGTAGCGGGAGCCATCTTGCAGCTTCAGAGCTTTACCTGGTACTGGTAGCTGGTTTTGCAAACGTCGGGCGCCACTCTTCTTTATGGACAGAGATGCCAGTCCGCGTGCATCGGTTACGCTGGCAGGGATGTTTATTGCCAGTGAGTATTCCTCTGGAACGGTAAGCATGTCTTGTCGTCTCTCAGTGGTGACGCCGAATCTTGCTTTTCCCATGAACTCTACAAAAGCAGGATCGGCTACTTCCTGAAGCTGGCTTACTTCCTCATCGTGGTCACCCTCGAATGGCGCTAATCGGTTACGGTGTACCACCTTTGGCTTTCCGTTTGGGATCTTGCTGATACGATAGATGACATCGTGAGATTCGTTTCTTCACGAGGTACGGACCGTCCCAAGCTTTCTGCAACTTTGGAGAAAAACCCTTCTGTCTTCTTGGGTTATGCAGCCAGACTTTGTCTCCTTCGTGGAAACCTTGTTCTGTAGCTTGCGTATCGTACCTTTCCTTCATCCTATCGCTAGCGATCTGGAGATTCGATCGAACCAGCTCGTGTACGTCGTCCATTCTTTTTCTCAGTTGGGTCACGTAATCTTCACCAGCTATGTCTTCTCCGGGTCGGCATCCAAATTAAAGATCGCAGGGTAATCTCATTTCGCGTCCGAACAGAACTTTTGCTGGTGTTTGGCCGGTAGACTCATTGATGGCGGATCTGTAGGCCATCGCAAATAGCGAGAGATATTGGTCCCAATCTCGCTGATAGTTAGATACTACTTTAGACAGGTATTTGCCAAGAGTTCTGTTTATTCGCTCTACCATTCCGTCCGACTGTGGATGCAAAGCCGTAGTTCTCGTTTTCTTCATGCCGAGATGTTCACAAACTTCCTGGAACAGCTGGCTTTCGAAGTTTCTGCCCTGGTCGCTGTGTATTTCCAGGGGCACTCCATATCGGCAAATGAACTCATTTGAAAGCACGTCGTCAACAGTTGCGGCTTCTTGGTTTGGGATGGCATACGCTTCCACCCATTTGGTGAAATAATCCATCACCACCAAAATGTACCTGCTGCCATTTGCTATCGGTGGAAACGGTCCGGCAATGTCCAGGGCAATGCGTTCAAAAGGGCTTCCGACATTGTACTGCTTCATAGGAGCCTTCCTTCTTCCTTGTGGTTCATTGGTCGAAGCACAGGTAGGGCACTTCTTACACCAGTCCTTCACATCTTCTGTGCATCCAATAAAACCGTTCTCGCACTTTCTGGAGGGTCTTCTTCACACCTAGATGTCCTCCTGACGGACTGTCTTGGAATCACCAACTGTCTTCTACTTTCAAAACCTTCATCGTTTGCGATTACTCGCTGTAGCAAACCGTTTTCCAGAACCAGCGAGTCCCACTGGGCCCAATACGATTTCATCGTTGGCGAGTACCTTGAAATCTCCTGCCAAGTAGGTCGACAGTTTTCCTTTTTCCAATGTCGGATTTTCTTCAAGTGGGGATCGTTCTCTTGTTTCTCTTCCAACTTTTCCAGTGTCCATTCGTCGCTGGTCACCGTGGTTCTTCGAATGGCAGCTTCCTTAGCTTCTGTTTTGGTGCAGTGAGAGCACTCTGCTGGGCATGGTCTTGTGTTTGTAGCAGTTCTCGGTCGCTTGCACGAACTGCGTACATGTCCCATTTCTCCACAATTCCAGCATCTCACAGCTTTCGATTTCCCATTTGAGATGCTTTTCATCATGTTGACAAGCTGGTCAAGCTTGTTCTCCACTTCTTCGTCTGCTACAGCCCTCACCTTGCCGTATACTCCGGAAGCCTGTGTAGCTGCTTCGTACTCCAAGGCTGCAGAGAGTACGTCGACCAGTGTCTTGTGCCGAGCCAAGCGTAGAGTTCTCTGCATTTCATGGTCACGAACTCCGTCGATGAATGTCTGTACCCCTAAACATTCCATGACATTCTCCGGTGCCGATGGATAGGCAAACCGCACCAACCTCGCAATGTCTGCTTCGAATTCCTGCAGAATTTCGTCGCGTTTTTGTTTGCGGTTTTTCAGCTGCGACTGGTACAGATGCTCCAAGTGTTCCAGGCCATATCTCATGTTCAATCGCTTTTTGAGTTGTTTTAAATCTTCGGTCTCTTCCACTGGAATGGTCTGGAGGATATCCATGGCGTCTCCTCTAAGGGCAAGAGTTAAATTCAACGCTTTTTCTTTCTCACTCCAGTTGTTTGCCTTTGATGCCGCCTCGAATTGCTTAAGATAGTTCGGCCATGACGTTTTACCATCGAATGTTGGCAGTTTCATTCGGCTGTTAATATCGTTTTCCCTTTTCGGTTTCAACTCTACTTTCTCTGCCAGTTCGTCGTTGTTCGGGGCTTGCCTAGTTGTAATATCCGGGTGATGACTAGTCTTCCTTTCGATTTCTCTGATTTTTTGTTCCATTTCTTGCCCCATTCTTTTAATCTTTTCTTCCATGGCAGAAATTTCAGTCTTCATAGATGTCATTTTATTTTCTATGTCCGCCGAAAGTTTACTTTCCATTGACGAAATTTCGTTTTTTATATCAGACATTTTGTTTTCCATATCCGTCGAAATTTTATTTTCCATGGATGAAATTTAGTTTTTTATATTAGACATTTTGTTTTCCATCGAAGACATTTTTTTTCTATCGTCGAGGTTATAGAGGCGGACGCTTCTTCGGTGAATTCAAACGTTTCCGGGTCCAGTCCATTGCGAATCATAGCATTTTTCAGTCGTTCCACGAACGCTGACTTGGCCCCCTTTGTGTCCAATTCGTAATCCTCCAACTCTCTTCGAAGCTCTGAAACTTTTAATTCACAAAGTTTCTTCGCCATCTTCCTGTATATTTATTTTTCAATCCCACTTCTGACACCAATGTAACGTTTATTCTAATTTATATTTACAATTAATTTATATTTACAGATTTATATTCAAATACAGTCCTTATTTAATAATTTATATATCACACTAAACACACACTAACTATAATTTATATGAGAGTCACTTTATCGAGGCGCGATTGCTTTCTTTCAGTATCAACACTAACTGACTAACTAACTCCGCTGCGATGCTAGTTGCCTATTTATACTCGCACGTCGTGTAGTTCGAGAAACCTCTCGAAGTTCTGGTGGATGCGCTGGGTTTTTCTAGATGTTACGTGTTCCAGATCATTCTCGAAAATAAGGCGGAGGAGCCATAGTCGTATCATATGGGAATTTCACTGGGGGCACTAATTGAGCACATTAATGCAGCAACTCGCGTAACATTACCGTCTTTTTGGATTTTTTTCTTATTCTCTTGCTCCGTATTTAATGATATTTCAGTTACACTTTGATCTGTGTCAGTTGGTCGAACCGGCGCGCTCGCTTTGCTCGCAATATCAATCAATCAATTTAGATCTTTGAATTAGAAAATTCATTGATAATTCCCCTTTTTGGAAAACATATGGAATAAAAATCATTTTATATTCATGTCTATCTATATACATACATGTTTATTCCCTTCCCCATCTCGAAAAAGTGGCTAATAATAATTTGTATTCCACATGAATGAGGTTTTTCGATCCATTTATAAAAACTACATTTTCCCATTTATTCAAGTAAACATTTGTCAAATTTGAAATAATAGCAATATAAATATAAAATATGGCTGAAATTGAATAGAACAATCATTGTCTAATATAAAGAAGGGTTTTTAAAATAATCGCAAGAACACAGCAGTGTATTGTTCAATACACTGGAGATGTGTTCTTGCGGTTATTTTAAAAACCCTTCTTTTTTATTATCAGCAATATGTTCGTGATATGATGAATATTTATATACCTACTTATCGGGACATTCGACGTTAATTTTCAACTAAAAATTACAAAAGTATACATAATTATTTATTTTAACTCTAACGTCATAAAATATACGTACCAAGTTAGTACCTGTGGAACATACAATATTATGTCTAAAAAGTACATTTTCAATACATACATTTTAGATCATAAAGATAGTAAGTACATCGGTGTTATATGAGAAAAGATAAATCTAAACTCTTGGTGTTATTTCCAAGCCGTAACGAGCTACGGCAATGAAAGCTGGCAACATTGCCCATTCACCGCTTGTTCACTAGTCCGGCCAACAATCTATAAAAAAGAAGAAGAGCTACCTTACCTTCAACGGAAAAGACCATTCTTCTTTCTCTCTACGACGACAACTGACAAGACGAGAAAAAACCGCCAATCATGTGTCAAAAACTAAACGTGCAATGTTAAAAACTTTAAGTATTTTTATATCTGTTCTATATCATCCTTAATTCTATTCAAAATTTATATGAATGAAATCCAGTACAAGAAAACACAGGAAATATTAAGTTAATTCCTATTTATGGTCCTTCAAGAGCCACATTGGATTGTACCAGTCAATGTGTGAATGGAACTAAAAACCCAATAGAGCTGAAACATCAATGTCTTCACATTCAACTAGAAGCAAGGTGGTTACTTTCCAATTTTCCAAATAATCCTTATTACTTGAATAATTGAATAGATGAGGCTTTTACTTGATGTAGATCCATAGTAAGTTATGAAATCAAACAATTTTATTTTGTTAAATCTACATTGTATACAATGTAGATTTAATAAAATAAAATTGTTTGATTTCATAATCCTTATTACCTTTAAATGAGTTATTTGAGTTAATTCAAAGTAATACTTCGTGCCACTTTAGGCTATATTCCAAATTACCTTTAGGCTGATTTAGGCCCACCGATTTAGGTGTAACTTCCATTCAATTGTTCCTTAGGTCCACGAACTTAGGTGTAACTGCTATTTAACTGTTCTTTAGGCTGATTTAGGTCTACCAACTTAAGGGAAAATACCATTCACTAATGATAACATTTACACCACTTTATAGGTTAACTTAGTCAAACATAAATACTTCACTTATTTTACTTATGTGTCACTTGATCCAATTTATGACATATCTTATTTAAAACATACATATCGTCACACACCTGCATTTGATTACTTCTTTTAAAAACTATTGCATACTTACATTGTAAATAATTCAAAGGTTAGCATGGAGGCTGAAACAAAGGTCCTCAAAGGCGAAAGAGCTGTTATAAAATTTTCACTCACACGATTTGAATCATTTTTGAATAAATTTGTCGCCACAAACAGCACAAACTTTATTGATTTACAAACGCGGCTAGACACATTACCTCCCTACTTCAAGAGTTTTGTAACATTCAATTTGAAATCGAAATAGCGTCCTCTGAGAAGGAGGAAGAATTGACAGTTGATTTAAAAACTAGGGAAGATTTTGAAAACACTTACTATAGCTTAATAGACTCCGCAAAGAATTCACTGCCCAAAGATCTCGAATCAGAGTCTGGCAGCGTTACACACTCAAATTCTGTGGTATATACACCAAAATCAATTCACAATGCACCAAACTCTCAAAATGTTAATCTTATTACTACTCACAATATTGAAACCGATAATGCTATAAATACTACTGAGGTTTTACCCTCACTTAACCAGTCTTTAAATGCCTTTAATCAAAACGTTCCTGTTCAAACCATAGGTTTAAAATTACCAGATATTAATTTACCTTCATTTGATAGTGAATTTGGAGATTGGCTGTTTTTTAGGGACACATTTAAGTCCATACATGACAAGCAAAACTTATCCAAAATACATAAATTCCACTACCTTAGGCTTGCCCTAAAAGGAGAGGCTGTTGATGTACTCCGTGACCTTAAGATATCTGAGGACAGTTATGATATTGCATGGCAAAGTTTGTTAGAACAATATGAAGACAACAATGCCTTAGTTAACTACCATATAAGAATACTTTTAAAACTAACACCAATCACAAAGGAATCCTATGCTACTATAAAGCAAATTCACACTACAATGGTAAGAACTTTGAGAGTTTTAAAATCACTGGGTGAACCCACAGAATATTGGGGTTCCTTAGTAATCAATATAATTTATTTAAATTTAGACTCAAGATCTAAACGCAAATAGGATGGCCTTACATCCAAAATACAAAAACCCTCTCTAGATCAGTTTTCAGATTTTTTAAAGGATCGCTATAAATCTTTAGCCAATGAAATGTCTGATCATAAACAAAAAACTGAATACAAACATAATGATTCTAAAAACAGAACTTACAAATCTTTTGCTACAACTAACATTCCATTTTGCCCTTTGTGTAATCAATCTCATATTATTCAGAACTGTTCAAAATTCTTAGGTCTAAATCCAAATTCCAGATATAAAGAAGTCAAAAAACTACACATTCGTGTCAACTGTCTTCGTAAAGGACATAACCTCAAAGATTGTATTTCCAGCAAATGTCATAAGTGTAATAAAATGCACAACACACTTCTACACTTTGAGCAAGTAAAATCAGCTGCACATACTTCTGCACAGCTAGTTGAAGTACCTAACCTAAACCAAACAACTTCAAACTGTAACTGTTCATTTCAGACTAATGATTGTATTCTTCTATCTACTGCTGTAGTAATAGTATATGATAAATACAATAATGCTCACAATTGTCGAATATTGCTAGACAATGGCTCTCAGAACAGTTTTATAACAAAAGAACTTTGTTCAATACTTGACCTTCCAGTAACCAAAACTAAAATTACTGTTCAGGGAATAACCCAATCCTTATAAAAATAAATAATCAAAGCACGGTCACTATTCAATCTAGAATATCTGCCTTTAAAAGCAAAATTTCCTGTTTTATAATTGATAAAATGACTTCTGCTCTTCCCTGCATCACTTTCAACAAAAACCTCATTAATTTACCTCCTAATATATATCTTGCAGACCCAGAATTCAATGAAAGCTCCTATGTGGACATACTACTGGGTGCAGATGCCTTTTGGGACATACTTTGTGCAGGACAAAGCAAATTAGGACAAAATCTCCCAATATTACAAAAACCTTGCTAGGTTGGATTGTATCAGGTCCTATAAATTTCAACCAAACTAACAAAACACTGTGCAACTTGGCGCTAAATATTGAAGAAAGCTCTGATAATTCCTTGAGTAAAGAAATTGAAAGGTTTTGGCAAATCCACGAACCTAATTCAAAGACACACTCTTCCCCAGAAGATTTATTCTGTCAAGAAAACTTTGCTAGAACAACTACACGTGATTCTATGGCAACTGCAGATCCAATGGGATGAACTTTAAATCTGCATACACAATGGATAACATATAGGTCTGACATTCAAGCAATTGAGTCCTTTCACATTCCTAGACATATTCTATGCCCTCATCCTGTTTTTGTAGGACTTTATGGATTTTCAGATGCGTCTCTTGTAGCTTATGGTGCAGCAATATATGTAAAATCAATTGACAGTGCTGGTCTTATTCAAATCCGCCTACTTAGAGCCAAGGCTAGGGTTGCTCCCCTCAAAACCATAACAATTCCTAGGCTGGAATTGTGTGCAGCACTTCTTTTAGCAGAACTTATGGAGAGCACTAAAACGTCCTTACAGTTAGAAGTAAATAATATTCACTATTTTACAGATTCAACTATAACCCTATCCTGGATCAAGGCATCTCCACACTTCTGGAAAATTTTCATATCTAATCGTGTCTCTCAGATACAATCCTTATCAGATCCTAGGGATTGGTATCACATACCAACTTTAAAAAGTCCCGCTGATCTCCTTTCCAGAGGTGTATCTGCCTCTGACTTGATCAAATCCAACCTTTGGTGGCACGGTCCAGATGAAATTAAACTTCCTTCTGACTGTTGGCCCGAACCATTTGAATCAAAAACTCCAATATCGGAAGCCCTTGAACTTCGTCCTAACTCTATCTCTTGCACTGTCACAAACCATTCTTGTTTTCATACCTTTCCATATCTAAATAAATTTTCTGACTTGAAACGCCTAATCAGAGTTTTTAGTTATGTAATAAGATTTTGTGATAATATTAAAAATAAAAAACGAAAATATGATACAGATACCAAGAACATCAAAATTAAGGCATTAACTCCCAAAGAATTAGATAATTCTTTAACGCATCTAATGAAACTCTCTCTCTGTATACCCACCGAATAGATATGTCTATTCGGTGGTATACCTTACGATCATAACGTATGTACGAGTACACAACAATAGTCTATACGAAGCTTCTGGATTTCATGTCTTTCCATTAGAAGTCTTCGATTTGTTTTTGTTTTCCTCCAACGGAATCCGATGTCTCTTATAATTAATCTTGAAGTTTCTCTCTGTCGACCTTGATAGCCTACAACATCTCTGAATTCAGGCAGAAATATTTTTTAGCTGCGGTACTTCTTCATCGCTTATATGCATATTATGAATAATACGCCGTAACACCCCTTTGTCGACGTCTTCAATAGTTTGCTTCTTTTTCTCTTTCATAATATGTTTTCTTGAAGAGGAAAACGAGGAGCATTGTCCTGCAATTAAATATATTCCATTATTGCCAGTATACAGAAGTTGCTATGCATACCATACAAAATAACTGAATAAATAGATATAAGTCTGTCCGGATATAATATAAGATCCTAACTTTCATAATGAAGACCAGTGTTATAGTGAGTATCATTATGAAACTGAAAATTGGCATTTCATTAGCAACTTATAGTATAGGAGTAGAAAAACGTGTTTTTTGACTACTTTCTATAAGACATACCTTCTCCAATTTTCGTTTGTTCAACTGAGATTCTGTAAATTGTACTTTCGGTAACACCTGTCGATGCTGCTACACACTCTTTCATGCGATGATGAGTTATTGTGACGCCTTCTTCAGCTTCCTATTTCACAAAGGCTAACACATGAGCAATATTATTATTTCTCCACCTTGACTATTAACAGCCCGTCTGGATAATTTGCTCTTGAACTCCTTGCTACAATTAAATAACACCAATTTAGGTATATCTACTTTTTAATATTAAAATCATACCCCTGCCTTTATAGTTTTTAATTTTAGTTTTTCTGAAAAGAACTTTTGCATAAAATGAGTGAAACTAAAATAATTAAAACGGAATACACAAATACAAAACGTGAGATCACAAAAAAATCAACTTTAAATAACGCGAGTAAATGGAACAATGCAACAGTGTAAAAATATCGAGCTGCCCACTGCATAACGTCTACCGCACGGTTGGCTTTGCTGGATCCTCACTTTCAAATTCGTTACGGCACATCGTCACCTCATTTCACGAGATACCGGTTGAAGTACTTTAATCTTCCTCGTATATCTTTCAAAAGTCCCAAACAAACTTCATTAGTTATTGGAAAAGTTTCCTTTTATCGATTCCGGAGTTGAAGTTTACAGCAAATATTAAAATTCCGCCAGAAACGAAGAACTTTCTACACAAAAAAAGCGAACAGAGAACTTCTGGATTTAAATATGATTGATAATTTTTTTCTATTCTTTTGTAATATTTCGATGTCACGGCCAACAGGCCATGGACAAATGTCTCTTTTTCTTCTCAATATTCAACAAAGCGGACGGATTTATTGGAATCTTCCAAGGCCTTAACATTTATCAATCATTCACTTCATTCTTGCGAGAGGTTCGTCCTTCCCACACTTCCTTAACACAGAGAAGGACTAAACAGGACTTGATTAAAACAAGCTGACAACAATCTACATAAAATATAACCCTTTAACTGAACAAAGGAAATGTGATGGTGTAGTATATTTTGTCATTAGTTTCACTCATAGTAAAGGAGTTGGGGATGCTAAATGGGCAGTTACTAAAGCGTTAAGGGGACCTATTGGATTGCGAAGATTAGGTGCTGAAACGAGAAAATGTTCATCTTAAGTATGCCCTTCTGGTGGGGGGAAGAAACTGTACAAATTTTAAGAAATGTGAAAAAAATAGTCACATAGAAATACTCGGAAGCATTCATAGTGTATACGCACTGATAACCAAGAGATATAAGTCTGACGGTTTATTACATGTTGATACAGAGGTGAGGATGGTTCCCACATCTCTGAATTGGTTGGAAAAGAGCGAACTGAAGAGCGGCTCAAAAAAGCGTTCGTACTAGAGTTGTTTGACAAATAATAAGACAAATCAACACAAAGAATTGGTTATTGATAAAAATAGCGGAAAATATATTAGTATAATTACAGTATTCTTAAATTATGAGAAATATGTTCTTTTAAATTTACTACCTTCCTAATAATATGAGCCGTTGATTTAAAAAAAAGGTAGAACGTGTCGCGGGACACACGGTAGGAACTTTAGTTCCTTTTAAGCAAAAGTTATGTAATACATCTGACGTTATAGATAAACAATTTGCATATTCTTTGGTGGTTGAGTGGTAAGCACACCAGACTCTCACGCGGTAGACCCGGGTTCGATTCCCCGCGAGGAATTTTTTTTATTGTTAATTTTATTTTTAAATAATCATTCTGCTTGATATTAATAACGACAACAGGTAGACGTTTGAAATATTTAGCAGAATATTCATTATTATAGATAATGGTACGGTACCCTCCATGAGGGAGTCCGACTGGCAACATCTACTTATAACAGCATCGTATATTTAAAAAAGGAAACCGTAGCATTATACAAATTGGACATTCGCTTACCACAAAATTAGTGGAAACATAAAATTGAATTGTTAAATTTTTAATTTGAAGTTATATTACAGTTTATAGAAATTTTTATTTTCTAGATTTTTTCCTAAGTGGGTCGTAGAAAAAATATGCTGCTCGACTCGTGTGTATTGTCCATATTGTCCACTCTGCCTACGGCGTCGTGCTCCATCTTCGTGCTCGTGCGATATGGCCATCATATCCACACTAGTTGCACAAACTACAATTTCTTTCAAAATATGCCCTTTTACATTTAAAAACTACCTGCCAAATGTCAAATCAATTTATCCATACATTTTAAAGTTATTGAATTAAAACATTCAAGTTTTCAAAATTCCAAACCCTGTATTTCGAAAAGTAGCTAGACCCCTTAATCGCGCAAAAAAAATTATGGAAATAATAGTAAAAACTTATCCGAACAAATTCAAGTAGATCACTAGCACTGCGAATACCAGCTTTGCATAGAATTTCAACACAGCATCGGTGGTTCAGTGGTTAGAATGCTCGCATTGTACGCGGGCGGCCCGGGTTCGAATCCGGGTAGGAGCATATTTATTATTATGAATCGCTGTTTCGTAAACGAGAGAGAGACTAAGGAGGCACAAGCACGCAAAAGAAAGGCACATAACGAAGCAATGTAACATAACGTAGCGTAACGTAACGCGTAACGGTCAGATCTTTTGCGTCGCGACCCCTGGTCGCTCAAACATAACCTGGCGTAAAGAACTAAAGTTCCAAAAATCAATTCATGTGTTGACAACAATCTATAATATCGTGGACTCTTCCTGGGTGGTCCAAAGCCTACCATTAGACTTTGTCTTGCACATCGTAACTGCAATATCAGAATATCTGCAGTGCTACTGGTCATACCAGCAAACAAATTCCGTATGACAGGTAAATCTGCGATATCTGTTGGTTGTTTGATATCACCAGCCCTTTTCTCTGAAAATTGCTTTAAGTTTATGAATGTGTTCCTCTTTACTTTTCCCAATTCGTATTAAGTGCTTGTTTCTAGGTGATGCTCTCACTTTAGAGAGACCTTTGGTATTGCTCTCCTTTGGCTCCTTTGCAACCCTGAACAACATGCAACTGCTTCTGTGACAGGCACTACAGCTCCCCCTGCAATTCAAAGCAAAAAAATTTTTACTTTGTAAAAATAAGTACATAATATTATGGTTATAAAAAATTAATGATATTTGAAACTCGAAAGTTCATTGGCAATAAAACCAGGTACATACAACTTGAATAAATTGTGTTGAAATTAGAATTGAAGCTGACACAATAAAGATTAGGAGAGAAATCATTTCCATTATTGACTTAAGCTATTATTTTTTCCACCCCATTTGAGAAATCGACTACTTCAAATTATGGTGCTAGTGTTGTTGATATCAGTTTGAATGCAAGTAATGGTTATAAACAATACAAATACAAGTTTCCTCTCAAACTTCTTTATAGGTAGGTTATCAGAAATGAGAAATAAACTTAGTCTGTTAACATATCTTTTTAACGTAAAATGCTAAGACATGCTGTTCATTTTTACTGTTCGGAACTTTAATAAAGTTAAATAACTCCAACAAAATAATAAACTAACAAATAAAGAGAGAGATGAAGCAAATAATTGATATTTTAAACGAGAGCTTATTTTCACGACATATTCCAACGTTGCCAAATTTAGTAGTAACATAACAATATTGAAATAAATATGTAAATATCAGAAAATAAGAAATAGAAAACTAAAAAAAAAACAAGAAAACATAGGCCCAACCCAGTTGATCAAAGTGTAACTATGTATAGAAATATCAGAAAATAAGAAATAAAAAACTAAAAAAAAACAAAAAAACCCAGCACCTAACCGGGCTTCGAACCTACGACTTCTGAGTTGTAAGCTCATTACCCTACCTACTGCGCTAATCAGCTCACATTCAGTCACATCGAATTGAAAGTTAAAAGCTGCTTGGACGCATGCGCACCTCAACTAATAAATTTGACGTGGTGGGTGGAATAGTCGGGAAAATCGTTATTTTAACAGCGAAAGTCAGATGTCATCGAATACACGATACACGAAAGTCACGGAATGAGAGTAGCCAGAGCAGGCAATGGAATTAAATGGTTATTACCGCCACCGGCCTCTACCTGGTGAGATTTTTAAAAAGGTCGTATTCATGTAGTTCCAGTGTAACAGCCAAATAATTATTCTCATGTTTTCACTGAACTAATTTCACTTATGCGTCTCAGGTTTGTCTCTATTCGAGCGTGTCAGATATTCAGGGAAGATGTTGAGTTAACTCAAAAAAAATGTCCCATTCAAATTACTGACGATTTGGACGCGACCGATTTTTGGAAATGAAGAAAAAACATAACCTTTAAATAGAGCGTCAAATTGTTATACAGAAGGTTCAGCTTGATATCACAGTCGTCCTAAATTATAAGCGAATGTTGATAATCTGACATTTTGAATTTGTGTTATCTCAATTACTGAATGTAATAAAAACAATATATAGAAAATTCTATCAGATATTTATATAAAAATAGTATAATGAAGAAAAGTGTTAAAAATAAGTATATTAATCTCGATCTTTATGTTTGACCTCCATTACCAAAATTATTTTTGTTACTGTTATTTATTTACGTTACTCGTCCTATTCGGACTACATAGATTTACATGTGTATCAAATTTCAAATTAATCAGCTCAGTATATTCGGTATGCCATTTGGAACTTGTGTATGGACAGTTTTGATTACTTTCAGTACCTTAAGCCGTTCCTGGATGACTTCCTATTGATGCGTAATGATTTGACAAATTGCCAAACTGGATCTTTGGAAGTTTAACTTTTCCCGAGGACGCGATATCTCAAGTTAGGATAGGACAAACCAAGAATTGAATTTAAATATTCATTGTCATCAAAACCTTTTACATGGTTGTCAAATCTATCTTTTCCCAAGTAACTTCCGAACAAAAAAAATTTATCTTTTATATCAATACATCTGTACTATAATATAGGTATATTTGTTAATTTTTCCTTTTTTGTTCAATACAGACAGTAAGTTAAACATCAAATTTTGTTAATAAAACATTTATTAACTCGAGAGCCTAAGTACCTACCTTGTATGTAGTGTCATAATTATCGACCAGACAATAATTGACGGTAATTTTATTGCATGATGTTATATGATGATGTTATAGATGATGTTATAGAAATAGTTTGATGTTTTCGTGGAAATTTCGTTACTGGTCGTTTTTTTAGAGAAATTTGTTTTGTTCAGATTTGTGAATATCCGGCAATAGCAAAATTAGTGAGATTCGAAATGGAAAATTTGTTTTCATGCTTAGTTATTAATAGTATAGAAGTTCAATTTTTTTTGTGAAGCTTTCCGGATTTTGGTTTTAACTTTCTGTAGTAGAGAGTTAAAACTTGTTTGAGTTTTATGATACTATCGATAGGAAATAAATGTAACTTTGTTGTAGAAAAAGTGTTTTTGATTTAATTGATAAATTAATTGGTATGTGATTATTCGCCGGTTTTATAGTGAGTTCATATTTTTTTTCACAGGTCGTTAATATAATAATAATAATAACGTTGATTTGCAAAGAAAAAAGTTAACAACACCAAATACAAAATATACAAATAAACAACATAAACTCACAATAGTCCTAAAACTGTCCGTGGGAAAAATATTGTAAGATATTATCATATCAACATTTAGCTAATAAAACAAAATAGATAAAAATAAAGAAATAGCACAAATATTGGGTATACATTTAATCGCACCAAATCATTTGGAAAATAAAAGATATCATTTCATTTCTATCCGGAATTCATCACGCGGAATATTGAATAAATGACTTTTCAGAAGGAATTTAAATCGACCAAAATATGTTGTAGTTGTTATTTCTAGTGGGAGAATATTAAAAACTCTAGGGGCCAGGTATGAATGACTTCTCTGTCTTATACTCTTAGCAGCAAAAGAAGTTTTAAATTTTTGTGCACTGTACCGGGTTGGGTACAAATGGTCAATATTTTGCAAAGTTTTTCTATTTTTAAATTGATTTACTCAGAGAAAAAAAAAGTATAATTGTCTTGTATCTAATAGTTTAGTCTCTAAATATAGCTGATCAGAAGAAAAAGTTTTTGTTTTACCTAACATTATTTTTAGTACATATATATTTTTGAATTATCTCTAATTTATGCCGTAACTTAATCTAGATGCTACCAACGCGAAGTACAATATCTTTAAATGGTTTATATCCAAAATAGGTTTTATATTTTTGAAACGATACAATTAAGATTTATGTGAATTGGTGCATCTTAATTTTATTCAGGTTCTTTTGTTTCTACACTGTGTGTCAAAACTCGTAGTGCCTTTCTTCTATTTTTTTCTTAACAATAGTTTGCCGGCTTACTTTAGATTCAAGGGATAATCAGACCTGGAAGTGGCCTAGCCATAATTTGTTTGATTACCCTGCAGACTTAAAGCGTTTTCCGTCGTTTTGATAACCTTACCGGCTCTGACCGTACGTTCTTTTTCGCCGTTTTTCCACTTACCCCTGTGAAGGTATTCATAAAAAACCACAGAGTAGTAACAGACAAAAGTTCCTTATCGTTCCGCTATTTACCGTAACTCATTTTGATTTGGAAACCGATATTTAATTGAGTCGTATTAAAAATTCGGTGAAGAATTAGTTGAAATAATTCAACAAGACCTCTGGGATTTCCCGTAACCTTCATCTGAGGCTATCTGGAACTCTTGACGCTAAGGCGACATAATATGGAAGTAGTTATTCTTCTATACAGCTTTGAACTTCCCCAAAAAGAACAACGTTAAGTTTGGCTAGAAATTTAGTTGAAGTATACCTACCCAGTTTATTGCATTGTTGTTCAACTCCTCATATTTATTTTTCTTCATGTTTGTCATTGGAATATGTAAAAAAATGTTTCAATTATTGTTGAATTTTTTGAATTAAATAAAATAAGTATATACCCAAACTTGGTGATTATTGCTTCATTTTTCCCACTTCAGGCATTATACAGGGTGGGGCAATCTTCTGACATCGGAGGATTACATCGTTATGGTGAGAGATAGAACTTTATAGTTTTGTGTGAGCTAATACAGTTACTGAGGGCACATTTTAAAAATACTTTCGATTCTACAGGGTGTTCCAAAACCACGTAGCAGCACAAACTTACATTTTTTTAAATGGAGCGTACTATATTTTGTTCAAGAATTGAAAAGATCTCATCGAGAGCGTTACAAAAATATAGCACTCTAATATATTATAAGGGTGTCTTACAAAGATATGGCCAATTATTAGCAAAAAAGACCTCCTCTTTAACACTCTGCAGAACAGTAAATTAAAATAAATCAACAGGTCTTTGTATTCAAAAGTCATACACACATCATTGGCTGTGCTCAGTATTAATTACTTTTTTCATCTGTGGCTTCTTTAATACAGGGTGAAACAAAACGCAAATCAAGCAATATCTCAAAATTTTTAAATGAATCACCCTATAAGTCTTTTTACAATTGGTTAGTACAATTAATGATATTTCAAACGATGTAGTACATTTAGGGCATGAGTTAATGGAAAATCGTAAATATTTCATGATAATGGTCAAAAACAAGTATTTTACGTACACAAATAAAATGGTATTAAATTTTTACATGCAACCTCTTATAAATTTGAACATTTCTAAGGCATATATTTTAATTTACTGTAAAACACCCTTATAATATATTAGAGTGATATATTTTTGTAACGCTCTCGGTGAGATCTTTTCGATTCTTAAACAAAATATAGTACGTTTCATTCAAAAAGATGTAAGTTTGTGCTGCTACGTGGTTTTGGAACACCCTGTAGAATCGAAAGTATTTTCAAAATGTGCCCTCAGTAACTGTATTAGCTCACACGAAACTATAAAGTTCTATCTATCACCACAACGATGTAATCCTCCGATGTCAGAAGTTTGCCCCACCCTGTATATAAAGTGTTTCTACGTAAGTTGGCGGCATATGGGTAACTTTTTTATTATTAAGTTTTCGAAAAAAAGTTATTCCTCATAAAAAGTTCTGCATGGTCCAAAACATAAAATGCAACCATCAGATATCAAAATTTAGCAGTCGTTTACGAGGTTTGTCAAAAAATGTGCTTTGTGCTCGAGAGCAAAGTACCTTTATTTTTGACAATTTCGAAAATTATTATAAAGAAAAGATGTTTAGAATTAAAAATAACTTTCAAATATTCAACATTGTTCATTTACATCAGAAGAATATTAATCTACTGTTATCAAGACAATTATCTCTAAATTTTTATTTTGAACACTGATAACCTTTAAAAATCATTAGGTTGTAACGTTGCAGCAATGCATTTAAATAAATAACAAATAATAATCTCTATTCTCAATTAACTAATGCCTCCACATATCCTCCATCTTTGGTGATACAAGTAACCGTTCGATTACAAAATTCTCTTAAGACATTTCTAACCATACGGGGAGTTATACTACGAACCGCTTTTGTAATTTCTCTCTCTAAATGGTCCACATCTCGAAATAATGGCTTCTAATGGTATACCTTTTGCTTCAAGTAACCCCACAAGAAAAAATCGAGTGGGGTTAAATCCGGAGACCGCGGAGGCCAACGAATTTCCAAAAAACGATGAATAACTCTTCCATTGAAAATATTTTCAATGTATTGACGTACATCTAATCTGCTGTGACATGGGGCACCATGGGTTCTGGTAGGGATAGGTTATCCAGAAAATCACTTATTTCATTGTTTAAAAACAATAAATAACGATCCGCATTTAAGTTTTGTCGAAAAAAAAAAAGGACCAATTACTCGATTTTTATAAATTCCGCACCACACGTTTGTTTTAAACGAATACTGATCCCTAGTTTTCAATGTAAAATGTGGATTCGTATCATTCCACCAACGGCAGTTTTGGCTAGAAACTGTCCCATTTGAAGAGAATGTTGCTTCATCTGAAAAACAAACAAGTCTTGAGAAAAATGGGTTATCTTCTAAGTTACCCTGTATGTCATGACAGAATTCAAATCGCCTAACATTATCTCCTGGTCTTAGAGTATGAATTAGTTGAGGTTTGTAAGGGTGATATTTGTGTTTTTTTAGAATCTTTGCAACTGTATCTTTTTTCACATCAAATGGCAATAAAGATGCCCTTCTTCGCAAAGAGTGTTGAGGATGTTCAGTGGCAGAGAGCATAGCTTGCAACGCAATGTCATTATTTTCTACCATGTTTCGTTGTTTTTTGCAAAATTTATTATGTACATCTCCACAAGTCTTAAATTTATTAAATATTTTTCCTACTGTTTCATGGTGAATATTTTTTTCTGGATGTCGGATATTAAAAATGTCTGCTGCTTCTCCAAATGTATTATACTTATCACCCACTATCAGCACAATCTCAATTTTCCTTTCCAGACTTTATGTTGCTGGCATTTCTATCGTTTCATAAACAAATCAGTCTGTCAATCTAAAACTGTACAATACAGATCTCTAATAACCTTTGAAAACACTATTATAAAAAATGGATTTATACAGTGCCACTTTTCAAAATACGATTGTTGACGTTTCTCCGGAGTTTAGATGTTTTGACAGTTGTAAGATTTTAAAAAATACCTTGCTAGATTAATTATGCAATAATGTGCAAACTAAAATTCTCTTCGTTTTCACAGACAAAATTACGAAAAAAATATTTTTCTGATGTAAATAAACAATGTTGAATAGTTGAAAGATATTTTTAATTCTAAACATCTTTTCTTTATAATAATTTTCGAAATTGCCAAAAAAAGGTACTTTACTCTCGAGCACAAATCACATTTTTTGACAAACCTCGTATACGACTACTGAATTTTAGTATCTGATGGTTGCATTTTATATTTTGGACCATGCAGAACTTTTTATAAAGAATAACTTTTTTTCGAAAACTTGATAATAAAAAAGTTACCCATATGACGCCAACTTACGTAGACACACTGTATATATAATTTTTTGACATTTCATTTAATTCAACTTGACTATTTGATTGTTATTATTGTAATATCAATCTAATGTTGAGTAACTTCAAATAAAATATCAGAAAATGGACCATTTTGGAATGAAAGTAAAATTACAGTAATTTTGAAAATGCCGCCAAAAACTGTAAAATTACAGGAATCTTTTTTTTTGTTATTTAACGTCGGTCTATTTCTGCGACTTCTTTTGCGGCTGTTAGCGAAGTTCAAAACCATCCCTGCCTGCGGCCTTGGGCTATTATCAAGCAACACGCTTGAAGGATTCTCAATGACAAAATTATCTCGGTATTATCAAGACCATAGGGGTATTACTACTGAAAATTCCACACATGTAATTTTTAACCAATCAGAACGTGTATTTCTGACAGATCACCATCGCAACGGATGAATTTTGGTCGAAATTGTTTCCTGGGTAGCTATTCTTGAAAATCATACGATCCGATGCTTCTCTCGTACGATGGGGTCTATCCCGTGCGATCTATCGACTGCCGCGGTCGAAATCGACTAATTCTTGAACCTGATTGAACCTACATGTGAACGTTCAAAATTATTGCGTTGTTGCCAGCATTATTTGATACAAAAGATCTACTTTTCAGTTACTTTTAGCCTCTTTTTTTGTACGGTTGTCATAATTTTCTGCCAATAATTATTTTCTATATTTGTTACATTCTATATTACCAATAATAAAAAAGGTAGTCTGTTTAGTAAATCAATTAGTATTAAAATTGAATGTAAATGAGTCAATCGCGTTTCACTCCTTACAAAAGAAGTGCCTCCAAAAACGGCATGCTCCCAAGCGATTGTCATATAAAAACCTGGAGCCCCTATTTCTGTCAATTCGTACTTCCATCTCTGCCTCCCGTAAGTCCTCCATCATTACGTGCCAAAAATAATAGTTCTCCATGTCCATGATAAAACACCGGTTAAAAACACTGAAAATCAGTAAAGCCTCTCAAACTCACGACAAAGTATTTTTTTCAACTCTATGCACATGAATTTAAGAATCAAAGAAACAGAACTCACAGGATAATTACTGACTGCATAGGGAATAGTAATTACATACTCATTTCTCTATGACAAAATGTAAAACAAATTTTCATAAAAAAACCTGTTTACTGCTCAAGCGCCAATTCATTCGACGCTGCTCCTCTATATTTCAGACCAAGCGATCCGGAGCGTATTATTTTTATGAGATCAATAATAACGGATCACAGGCCAAGAATATAACGACGATCGCCTCATGTGATCATTCGCCATAAATCTATGCCGCTCATTGTTCAAGAATAGACGTCCGTGAGTACCCAACAGCGAATTATACTAGAATTTTTTTTTGACGTTTATAATGACAGAATATTATTTTTGACAATCTAATTTTTATTCGTCACATGATAATTTTGATTCATTTTACTTATAAGCTTAGATGTTCTCTAAATTCTTTGGACCATTATGATTACTGTTTATATTAAAGACGCAATTATTATATATGGCAGGTTGATTGGAAGTTGCTTGTTCTTTATTTAGAGATTCTGGGATTGTCTTTGCAAGTACTTGATGAAGACGAAAATTGATGCTGTTGGAAATAAACACAATTGGCGTGGAATTTTCTTACCGAATACCACACGAGGTCAAATTAAATCCGGAAATTTTTTCTCGCTCATGAATATTTTTAGAAAATTATCCCTCGTCTTCGGAAATAATTTG